>MJUT01017640.1:547146-579209 GCA_002080005.1 Gigantidas platifrons | reverse complement strand
TGTCCTGTGACTTTCTGTCCGTTTACCCTAGAAAATTGACAATTTCTTGTAAAATACACCATTTAAGATTACTTTGCATCTTTCTCGATAATCAGTAATAGTTACCTGATCGATAAATAATAATCTTTTCAGTTTAAATCGATGGGAAATTAAGTCCCTGGACTTTCGTAAAATCAATATTTTTTCATCGATTTTACCGTTATTTGTATGTAAAATGCCTCGACCCCTAGGTACTTTAATTGAAAATTCCACGATTCCTGGTAAATAATTGATAGTTTTGCATCTTCCTGCAAGTAGTTGACATGTGGAAAGCTGGAATTGTTACGTTTATATCAGTTTAATTTTACATCCTGTCTCGTCCCTAGACGTTTGAAGTTCATCGATTTTTTGGAAACAACGTACAAATTTAACAAAGAATGCACGGTGATTGAACTTTAAATCGCTATTAGAAAAAAATCTGCTCAATATTTAAAAATTATGCTGATATCCACATAATCTTGAAATGTTTATCGACAAGAAAATGTTATTTGTATCAGTTTAATTTAACGAGAAAATACTTCCAAATTATTTTTTAAAAAGTGCATAAAAACCTCGATAAATCATGTACAATCCCTATTAATTTACGGTAATTTGTAAATTCAGTCGTTCGAAATGTGTCAAATTTGATCAATAAAATTAATATGAAAAAAATATGCTGATATCCTGTAGAAGCTGAATAATGATTCTTTCCGAAAATCGAGTTCTTAACAGTTTAATTTGTGTTCTTATTACTTCCAATTTTATTTGAAAATTACAAAATTTTTAAGATCGAACAAGAAAAATCCAACATGGCGGAGCTCACCGGAAATAGTGTTCATGATTTAGTACACGGATTTGACAGATTGTATCATATTTTATTCCACTCATTTATTCATGATTCTTTAAAAATATTCCACCTAATTAAAAATATTTCATGTCAAGAGTGTGCATTTTCCTCTTTTAATAGCCACTTTGTGAACACGCCGATAATAACGTTTGTTTGTAATTTTTAACACTTGGCTTTATCTGTCCTTGAAATTTTTCTGGATTACAGATATTTTTTCTTGCAATTATGTAAATTGTTTCGAGAAGTCAAGGTCCACACAGGGGAGTACAATACATCCTAATTAATTATACACAAAGCCATAAAAATGGCGGAACCCCCATTGCATTTATTTCCTGTATTATTGTACAGGTAAATAATTTCACACACTTTTTTTTAAAATAATATAATTCGACCGGTGTGTAGAAATACCGCAAAGGACCTCCTTAGTGCACTAAGAACAATAAAAGTGCACTAAGGACATAATAGAGACGTCCTATGTGCACAAAGAAGGTTGCAAATGAATTGTCAGTTTAAAAAAAATCTCATATGGTCAATTTTTATAATAAAAAGTTTAAAATTAACGGCGATATTTGCATTTTTGTCGGCACGCGCCTACTACAAAGATAATCACGTGGTGAGTAAGGCATGTTGATTGTCAATGAACGTCGAACAAGTCAACAATGACAATTAGATGTGAACTAATTATATAATAAACAATTGTGTATGAGCTTGGACACATGGTTTTTGATGTTGATCTTTAAAACATATTGTTTTTTTACGATGAATTATAATAAAAACAAATGTGAAAAAAAAAATATTTCGCCGGTAAAGTTAAAAAGATCGTGTGTTTTTGCAAGAATGTTTTAGTAAAAGTTTTAGATATTATTTAAACGCTAAATCGTTTTATTTGTCATTCATATCGATATTGCACATTTATAATATACGTTCACTAAGTGGAAAAATACTAAATATTTCAAACAAGATGTGGCGTCCCTGGGGTTCACAGTGCGTCAAAATGACACAGAAGCAGGCGAACTTGTACAATATCAAGGGGAGTCATCAATAACATAATCTCGTTGCACAGAGGAGTTCGAATTAAATGCTGTAATACCAGACCCAGATGTAATTGGTCAGTGGTGCGTAATTCATTATGATAAATCCGTCTATCCTGGAATTATCATTGGTCATTGATGTGTCTTTGTCTCGTTAGAATTTTCAGTTAACCTTATGATGAATTGCCATTGTGCTGTGACCATGGATTGATTACTAATTTTTTGTTGGGGCCATTCAAAGCTCGCTGATGGGTGTGGGTTCCACATGTTGAAGACCTCGTAGTGGCCTCTGAATGAATATTTCTATAGTTTCTTTTGTTGGTATATTTCCCCATATTTGTGCAAGGAGAAAGAAACTGACTCTCATGATGTAATTGTCAGCTTTATCATATACCGATACATTCGAGTGTACCCAGTCAGTTTGCAGTGACCAGAGTAAAAAAAATACCGTAGATGATCACATGTAGGCCACTCAGGCAGTGAGGCTCATATAGCACAAAACAAGATCGTTATTAATGGAAAATAATCCAGTCAAAACAGACAAACACACACACATATCCTGGAAATCAATTTAAAGATTGTTTTACAATAGAAATAACGTGCACTTCTTTACCGTCACATCATGATCTTTACCGTCACATGGCTATAGTTACCGTCACAAGCACAAAACGGGTGGTTTTGCAAACACTTCTGTACAGTTAAATGGGTTTTGTGTGAACGGTATCCTTACCCGGAATTTTAACTGTACAGAAGTGTTTGCAAAACTGACGGGTTTCCACGCAATGAATGTATACTAATAATGAAGTCTGATATGTGGGCCCTTCGGTGAACTACTTGGTTTTATTAGTTTTCCTTTTTTTAAATTGTACAACTGCATAAACCTACCACGAGGCGATGTTCAATTATCCGTGCTGTGACGTAGCAAACCACCCGTGACACTTAATTGTTTTCTTAATGCTTAGGATTTCTTTATTTTCATGCAAAACAAGTTCGGAACGAGATCTATAAGAGAACAAAATCTGAAAGAAAAGCACTCTTCTTCCGCATTCTTCTTTTTATAGATTGGTCTCATCCCCGTTTTCTTTACACATTTTAAACTTCAACGTTTATTAATATATCAAATATCAGTTGGTAAGATTTATTAGAACATTGTTTCGTTTTTGTCGAGAAATATATACCTTAAACGAATACAGAGTCAATACAACGTTCAAAATAAATGCTGAAAACTTAATTTGAATTTTACGAAATCTTAGCCAGTAAGATGTTGTTCCCTTATTTGTCTCGTTTCCGAAATTACACAGAAAAAACACAAATTACAGGCATAAAATATTCTAGACATTTTTTTTTACTTAGTGAACGTATATTATAAATGTGCAATATCGATATGAATGACAAATAAAACAATTTAGCGTTTACACCGTGTCCAATGCCACATTCGGGGACGGAGATGAACATAGTCCGGGGACAGAGATCCGAAGCGACGAGAACGAGGTTAGTTGGTATAATTTTGCAAATTTCTCGAGTTCTGTAATTGGGTAAGTGTAAAAATATATCCAGCGGAACACTGTGATCATCCACGCAGATATTGAACCCAGTTTGCATGCGCAAGTTGTCCTGGAAATAGTCAAACACAATGTGGGGACGGTCCTCAAAATCGGAATTTACCGGTATTTTCTGTACGATTACGCCTTACATGCAGCACTACACAGTGATCACTGTTGTCATATAGTGTGTCCAAAACGAGGGCAATAATGATTCATAGTTATTACGGCAGCATAATGTGTCAATAATCGTTTTCGGAACAAAATTACGATGTGACGTATGGGGACAGAGAAGTCCCTGTAGCCAATAAGGGGGGACAGAGATCAACTTTGCAAAAACGGTAAAATTATTACAGCTGTTCTACCCTTTTAACGTTCACAATGGTTTACACTTCGTATTTAAACAACATCCTGTTATGTTTATTCCTTTCCAACACGATGAGACACACTGAAATTGTGTGTTAATTGTTTTATTTACAACCATTTTTAGTTAGTGGACATAATTATTCGTCACCTGTGATTTTTTCCTATATATACTGAAGGGAAAAAGAAGCGCAGGGTCAACATTTAGGTGATTTAATATTATTTATTCGAATGTTTTTTTCAACATTAATTTTTAATCAACAAGTTTTTAAAATTTCATTAGATTTTGATCAATAATTCATGAGTATTTGAAACCAATTTAACAGTACCCCCAAATATGTTAAAGTGAAATCGATTAACTCGTCAACATCTCTCCTGTGCATGGAGTTTATCAGAGCATTTATCCTTCTCATGGGGATATTATCCCACTCTTTCAACAAGACGGCCCTTAATTGGTCGCGAGTAGCGGGGGCATTCCGCCGCCCCCTTACTCTCCTGTCCAGTTCGTTCCACAGATGTTCGATTGGGGACACATCTGGACTGTACGGATGCCAATCGAGTGGGTTAATGTTATGATTGGCGAGAAAATCTTGACAAACTCTGGCTACATGGGGCCAGGCGTTATCCTGCTGGAAAATTAGGTGATGCTGTTGCACAAATGGAACTGCAACCGGCCGGAGGATTTCATCCCTATATCTTACGTCTGTTAAATTATCGGCTATCACAATCAACGGCGACTTTAAAAAGTGAACCGCGACTCATCTGTGAAAAAGACCCGTCTCCATTGCCTCATTGGAAATTGTCTGGGACCATGTGCCGCCAACCAAGCCATACGACGCGCGCGACGTGCACGAGTGAGAGGAAAACCAATGTAAGGTCGACGAGCTCGCAGACCAAGCTCGCGCAATCGGTTTCTCACAGTTTTTGGGTGAATGTGGCGATTATGATTGCCTACCGTAGTTAAAGCGGTTTCAGTGGCAGTAACGTGGCGATTTCTCTGTGTCACATGATACCTTTCACGGTTGAGTAACTTTAGACATCGATTTTAGTGCACACTGAACAAACCACTCGTCTGCCCAGTTTTCGTAATTTTACGTCACGCAGTTAAAAAATAGGAGCATATTATGTTACCCTGCGTTTCTTTTTCCCTTCAGTAATATGAAACCACAATTTAAACAAAAAATGTTAAGTCATATGACATATCTTATCCAATTTCAATAAAATTTTCACCAATATTATTTAGTTTTATTGTTTATTTGGACATAATCTGCAGTTTTAAAGAATCAGCAAGGTAAATTTTAATGTAATAGTTAATACTTAAGTATATGGAGATTCCTGACTGAGCAGCTTTTTGTGACAGCAGTTGTACTCTCTTTCTATGACGTCATTTGAGGGTGGAGTTGAGTCACGGGGTTAGTTCAGTCATTGGCTATTACTTGCGTTTGAAGTCAGGTATGCAACAGTGTGCAGTCTCTAATTTAGTTTTTCAAAAGGATCTAGTATCATACGCGACTTTAATCAGCATCGATATTGCGGACTTCATATTTGACGTCAAATGTAAGTATGAGCCAGTGTCTTATCTTACTCCATGGAAAAACGAACCCATTTCCACCCTATCAAAACTATCTAAATGGAAGACAACATGATATCTTTAAGGTGAAATAAGTTGTTGTCGTAAATGAAACAACACAAAAGTTCAGTGTGTCCTGGAACTAATAAACAAATTATTCTATTAGTCCCAGGTGTGTCTTATCGATGTAGTTTTAATGCTAAATGATGAAAAATTTACTGAAATTACACAGGCAATATTCATACAATCTTATGTTACCATGCGTTAACATAAGATTGTATGAATATTGACACGAACAAGTTATGCGTTAACATAAGATTGTATGAATATTGACACGAACAAGTTAAAATAAGGAAAAAGAGATGAAATAATAAAGAAATAAAGAAATTTTATTGAAAATAAATTTGTAAACAGAAAGTTAGAAAAAAAATGGGGTGACAAGTCCGTGCTATGAGCACCTGTGTGAAATTGGATAAGAAATTACTTCACATTTTTTTTAAATTGTGGTTTCATATGAAATATATAGGAATAAATTACAGGTGACAAATAATTATGTCCACTACCTGAAAATTGTTGTAAATAAAACAATTATTTAAACACACAATTTTAGAGTGTCTTATCGTGTTGGAAAGGGAATACACATAACAGGATGTAGTTTAAATACTAAATGTAAACCATTGTGAATGTTAAAAGGGTAGAACAGCTGCAATAAATTTACTATTTTTTGCAAATTTGATCTCTGTCCCCTCTTACTGGCTACACGGACTTCTCTGTCCCTATACGTCACATCGTAATTTTGTGCCGAAAAAGATTATTGACACATTATGCTGCCGTAATGAATATAAATCATTATTGCCCCCGTTTTGGACACACTATATGGACAACAGTGACCACTGTGTAATGCTGCATGTAAGGCGTAATCGTACAGAAAACACAGGTGAATTCCGATTTTGAGGACCGTCCCCACATTGTGTTTGAGTGTTTGATTATTTCCAGGACAACTTGCGCATGCAAAATGGGTTCAATAACTTCCTGAATGATCACAGTGTTCCGCTGGATACATTTTTACACTTACCCAATTACTGAACTCAAGAAATTTGCTAAATTATACCAACTAACCTCGTTCTCGTCGCTTCGGATCTCCGTCCCCGAATGTGGCATTGGACACGGTGTAAACGCTAAATCGTTTTATTTGTCATTCATATCGATATTGCACATTTATAATAAGTTCACTAAGTAAAAAAAAAATACTAGAAATTTCAAACAAGATGAAAAAAAAATATCAGGGATGAGACCAGTCTCGTATTGTAATTTCAGTGGTCAGAAAATCTATATTTAGAAATCGCGAATACGGAAGAAGAATGTTTAACTTTCAGATTTTGTTCCCTCATATATCTCGTTCCAAACTTGTTTTATTGGTAAAATGTCTAGAATATTTTATGCCTGTAATTTGTATTTTTTCTGTGTAATTTCGGAAACGAGACAAATAAGGGAACAACATCTTACTGGCTAAGATTTCGTAAAATTCAAATTAAGTTTTCAGCATTTATTTTGAACGTTGTATTGACTCTGTATTCGTTTAAGGTATATATTTCTCGACAAAAACGAAACAATGTTCTAATAAATCTTACCAACTGATATTTGATATATTAATAAACGTTGAAGTTTAAAATGTGTAAAGAAAACGGGGATGAGACCAATCTATAAAAAGAAGAATGCGGAGTGCTTTTCTTTCAGATTTTGTTCTCTTATAGATCTCGTTCCGAACTTGTTTTGCATGAAAATAAAGAAATCCTAAGCATTAAGAAAACAATTAAGTGTCACAGGTGGTTTGCTACGTCACAGCACGGATACTTGAACATCGCCTCGTGGTAGGTTTATGCAGTTGTACAATTTAAAAAAAGGAAAACTAACAAAACCAAGTAGTTCACCGAAGGGCCCACATATCCATCCCCGAATGTGGCATTGAACACGGTGGTTTAAATAATATCTAAAACTTTTACTCAAAAATCCTTGCAAAAACACACGATCTTTTTAACTTTACCGGCGAAATATTTTTTTTCACATTTGTTTTTATTATAATTTATCGTAAAAAACAATATCTTTTAAAGATCAACATCAAAAACCATGTGTCCAAGCTCATACACAATTGTTTATCATATATAATTAGCTCACATCTAATTGTCATTGTTTACCTGTTCGACGTTGATTGACAATCAACATGTATTAATCACCACGTGATTATCTTTGAAGTAGGCGCGTGCCGACAAAAATGCAAATATCGTCGTTAATTTTAAACTTTTTATTATAAAAATTGACCATATGAGATTTTTTTTAAACTGACAATTCATTTCCAACCTTTTTTGTGCACATAGGACGTCTCTATTATGTCCTTAGTGCACTAAGGAGGTCCTTTGCGGTATTTCTACGGACCCTAATTCGACCAGTAAAAATGACAACAAAAATGTAGCATTATACGATTTTGGCTATCCTGTTAAACAAAAACTACATTTTTTTTTTCACAGGAACAAAACTTTTATTAACAATTAAAAAAAAAAAGAAGATTATTATGCATCCCGCTTTAGGCTATCATTTTCAACTCCTAAACGATTATTTCGTGTTCCAAAATCTTTTGTAGCCTCGGGCATAGGAATATAATTTTCTAAATCTTCACTTTTCGCTGCAAGAATGCTTAATGTTTTGAACCGATTTTTTTTAATGGAGTAATTTTAATAGTAAATTTCACATTTTAATGTAAAAGTTACTTTAAATAATTCATCTGAATATTTGTTTTCAGATAAACTAATGAATTCAATGCTTACCTAAAAAAATGTTATACATGTTATATCAGTACAATATATGACCAGAGACATATTATTTTATATGTTTCTGATATTAACGGGGTATCGAAAGCTAGATCATAATTAATTTAAATTACAGATTCTAGTAATCGAACCTGATTATGACTGGTATGTTGCATAGTTCCGGAGAAAATATAGGTACCAGTCGAAAAGTAATTACAGAGTTATCGAACCTAATTATGACCGTAATAGTTGCATAAGACATTTAAAATAGATCAAATAAAAATATTAACGTGGATATCTAATAGTGTGCATGATGCCTTTCTGGAATAACCTTCAGTAAAATGAATATTTCCTTTGAAAACTATGCAGAGGATTAGAGCTATGGTGTTTAACGTCACTTTCAACAATATTTCAGTTATATTGTGGCGGTCAGTTTTTTTGGTGGAGGAAATCGGAGTACCCTGAGAATAATAGCGAACTATTGCAAATTTGATCACATAATGTTGTATTGAGTACACCTCGCCATGAACTGGATTCGAACTCACAACTTTAGTGGTGATAGGCATTGATCGCATGTAACAATTGACATTACTTTTTGAATTAAGACATTTAAAATTGATCAAATAAAAAAATAAAAACGTAGATATCTAATTTAGTGCGCACNAATTATGATCTAGCTTTCGATAACCCGTTAATATCAGAAACATATAAAATAATATGTCTCTGGTCATATATTGTACTGATATAACATGTAAAATGCATTTTTTAGGTAATCATTGAATTCATTAATTGATCTGAAAACAAATATTCAGATGAATTATTTAAAGTAACTTTTACATTAAAATGTGAAATTTACTATTAAAATTATTCCATTAAAACAATCGGTTCAAAACATTAATCATTAAAAAAATCGGTTTAAAACATTAAGCATTCTTGCAGCGAAAAGTGAAGATTTAGACAATTATATTTCTATGCACGAGGTTACAAAAGAGTTTGGAACACGAAATAATCGCTTAGGAGTTGAAAAGGTTAGCCGAAAGCGGGATGCATAATGTTTGTTTTTTTTTGGTTAATAAAGCTTTTGTTCCTGTGAAAAAAATGTAGTTTTTGTTTAACAGGATAGCCAAAATCGTATAATGCTACATTTTTGTTGTCATTTTTACTGGTCGAATTATGTTATTTAAAAAAAAAGTGTGTGAAATTATTTACCTGTACAATAATACAGGAAATAAACGCACCGGGGGTTCTGCCATTTTTATGGCTTTGTGTATAATTAATTAGGATGTATTGTACTCCCCTGTGCGGACCTTGACTTCTCGAAACAATTTACATAATTGCAAGAAAAAAATATCTGTAATCCAGAAAAATTTCAAGGACAGTATCAAGCCAAGTGTTAAAAATTACAAACAAACGTTATATTATTGGCGTGTCCACAAAGTGGCTAAAGAGGAAAATGCACATTCTTGACATGAAATATTTTTAATCAGTTGGAATATTTTTTAAAGAATCATGAATAAATGGGTGAAATAGATGATATAATCTGTCAAATCCGTGTACTACTAAACATGAACACTATTTCCGGTGAGCTCCGCCATGTTGGATTTTTCTTGTTCGATCTTAAAAATTTTGTCATTTTCAAATAAAATTGGAAGTAATAAGAACACAAATTAAACTGTTAGGAACTCGATTTTCGGAAAGAATCATTATTCAGCTTCTACAGGATATCAGCATATTTTTTGTCATATTAATTTTATTGATCAAATTTGACACATTTCGAACGACTGAATTTACAAATTACCGTAAATTAATAGGGATTGTACGTGATTTATCGAGGTTTTTATGCACTTTTTAAAAAATAATTTGGAAGTATTATCTCGTTAAATTAAACTGATACAAATAACATTTTCTTATCGGAAAATATTTCAAGATTATGTGGATATCAGCATAATTTTTAAATATTGAGCAGATTGTTTTTTAATAGCGATTTAAAGTTCAATCACCGTGCATTCTTTGTTAAGTTTGTACGTTGTTGCCAAAAAATTGACGAACTTCAAACGTCTAGGGACGAGACAGGATGTAAAATTAAACTGATATAAACGTAACAATTCCACATTTCCACATGTCAACTACTTGCAGGAAGATGCAAAACTATCAATTATTTAACAGGAATCGTGGAATTTTCAATTAAAGTACCTAGGGGTCGAGGCATTTTACATACACATAACGGTAAAATCAAGGAAAAAATGATGGATTTTACGAAAGTCCAGGGACGTAATTTCCCATCGATTTAAACTGAAAAGATTATTATTTATCGATCAGGTAACTATTACTGATTATCGAGAAAGATGCAAAGTAATCTTAAATTGTGTATTTTACAAGAAATTGTCAATTTTCTAGCGCCTCCCGTAGCTCTCAAGGTTAAAATTTTAGTGTATTGTTGACCGGAAGTCACGTCACAAAAGTCACGTGATGTCGCTAATAGTTAGATATGGGAAATCGGAGTACCCTGAGAATAATAGCGAACTATTGCAAATTTGATCACATAATGTTGTATTGAGTACACCTCGCCATGAACTGGATTCGAACTCACAACTTTAGTGGTGATAGGCATTGATCGCATGTAACAATTGACATTACTTTTTGAATTAAGACATTTAAAATTGATCAAATAAAAAAATAAAAACGTAGATATCTAATTTAGTGCGCACGCTGCGTTTCTGGAATAATATTCAAACACACAATTTCTCAAAACACCTTAACTATGTGAGATACATTGCTAATTAAATCATGTGAGCAAATATTGAAAAATAATAATAATTTAGGAATAAAAATTCATTTTTTTTTCTTCATTTTTTGTGGTCCTTTGGAAAAGTATATAGAAAAAGTGATACTTAATTATATAAAAGTCGGCTTAATTTTGCCAAACTTCCTAAAAGTGTTTTTTTAATTCATCATGGTGTCAATGTTTTACTTTTCCACATACATATATAATGCATTACCCTATAAATACATATTGTATCAATTGATGTCATTATCGTACACAATCTTTTAACACTCAAACACACCGGTCAACTGATCAGTTGAATGAGGTATACACATTCCATGTCACAGTACACAGAACGATTTGGTGTGTGTCTATCCACAAGCACCCATGAAAACACGCAATACCCTATTGTCAGCAATATTTGTTTGAATGGTATAGATGCATCGTATTCAACGCTATCACGTTTATATACACCGATCTGACTTGAATACACTAGACATTTTGTAGTACGCCGAGTTTTCATAAAGTATATACCACGAAAGGTCGGAAATGGACACCAAGTGTCTAATGTATATGTAGCCTTACGGAATTGGAGTTGGTTAGAACGTTACCAGATTTAAAGCAAAAGCTGAACATTCCAGTTAGAGCATTCAAGAGTCTGGTTTTCAAATGAACAGTTGAACTGGATTTACTCCGCGTTCGAGTGATTAGCATACGGACACAATTGGTTCTCTCTCAATTTTTCACCAAAAGTATTTTCCAGGTCTTCACACAGATTACTCAATATTCTTCATGTAAAGTATGTCTGTATTTAATACATGTCCGTAGCGCAATGGAGGCAAATGAGGCAAATGCCTCACTTTTGAAATGGCAAGTATAACCTTTGAAAAAAAATCAAAAAAAAAATCTCCAAAATTTGTCTAATTTCACCCATAAATCCATTGCTAATATCACGGATTATAAATTCATTGGACGTAATATTCGATTAACAGTTGTTAGACAGTGACAGTGTTATTAGCTATAGGCAGCTGTATGTCATAAATTCAGATGAAAAACTAGAGAATATCTAATGTTGCTCCCGCGAAAAAACATTGCAGAAGACGTTGGGAAGTCACCATGTCACTTCACAATTGGTTGAAAACAGGGTCTTTAAAGCGAAAACTAGATGAAGGTAACTTTCAAAATATCAGTGTGGATTTGCATATTCCATGTTATGAATGAAATAACACATTTACCAGATTCCCAGAAAAAATATGTCTAGAAAATCCAACTAACTGGCAATATCTAGAATAACGCTCAAACAGGTCTGAGGAGGTACAATGCAGTAAACAGTTATATTTCTGACTTTTAAAAGGCATTTTTAATTTAAAATTTAGTCTAAAAGTTACAAAAAAGCGTCAGCTTCCGGGGGCTTCGCCCTTTGCCCTTTGCCCCCAAATCCCAGCTGGCGGGAATATCCACCAGACCCCCCTTTGCCTCACTTTATTCAGACCCGGCCTACGGCCGTGTAATATAATCTTTATTTGCAAAATTACGCCCACAGGGGCCAAGCAAATACAAACTAAACAAAACAATACAAATCACAAATATACAAATAAAATGACAAAGCATTGCCCAACGTGGACTTTACCCTCGCAAATCTATACCTTGCTTCAAAAAGTTTCCCACAGCTGACAAAAGTTCAAAACTAGGATTTAAAATTTGTTTCAATTTTTGGAGTGGTTGATCTTGAATAAAATGTGGATTTAATTGATTTCAAAATGTATCTCCAGTTTTGTATGTTTCTGATGTTTTCATTGTCAAAAGTGCACTTTGACCAAGGACTATAAATCTAGGGTTCACCCTGGCCAACTGCAACACTTGCTACAAAGCACGGAGAGTCACATGTGGTAAAAGTTGGTACGGGGTGCGTCTGAGGTTTGAGAAATATCCCCAATTGATATATTCCACACTTATTCCAGTTTAGAATTTTCCGCCAAAGTAAGTTCTTTTACACGATCAGACAAATCGGCAAAGCTCGCATGATTCCGTTATCTCCATCAGTCGAAGTTGTGATTGACTGACGAAAAGACACGAGGAGTTCCAAAAGAATTTAATTTCGCGCCATCAGTGCCGAATGTCAACAATAACAGTGACATGCCAAATGTTATTATGTTATTTACTGAGGAAAAACGAAATCCGATTTATGTAAGTAAGTACAACAAACATGACCTTCAATCCTACAATGTGAACTTTAGCCTAAACTTTTAGGCTAAAGAAACGAGAGCGAAAGAGAAAGAATGATGGGTTGTTAAGATTGATTACAGTTATCAGGGGTGCACTCGATATGCCAGGTTCTTTATAACACTTATCAAGGATACACTCGACATGCCAAAGTCGATTGGTTTTTATCTAAATTTCTTAGTGTCCTATATTTTACTTGAATTCGAAAATCAATAAAAAAAAAAAGAAACAATAAAAAGAAATGTTAATGATGAGTATACTTGCACTTCATAGTCAGTTAGATATACACATGAATGGTTCTGGTAATTTTGAAGTGATAAATACTACATTATCTCCTTGAAATGACATATCCTATTATCAGGCCTTTGTGGTCCTATGCAATCAGTGCCTATCACCACTTAAGTTATGATTTTGAATCCCACTCATGGTGAGGTGTATATATTTGATCACAGTCGCTTGAATTTCAATTATTTAAATAAAGGAAGAGTAAAAAAAATATTGTATATATATAGTATATAGGGGAAGTTATGAAATGCATTTTTGCGCCAAAATGTAAACAATCGTCATTAGGCCTAAACGGATGCAAAGTGATACGCTTCGTGGATATTTTTCTACACTGGACATTTTTTTTTATACATCCGTATTGTAAGAACCTTCATTCCGAGCATTTTACAAACGTATGGGCCATTTGTTCACTGACGTTCAGCATCTGAGTTTGTTACAGTCGCCATATGGTGGTACTCTTCAGCAGTGAATGAAAAGTTTTCTCATTTCGAGTCAACAACGGCAATTTTCCGGATCAGGACAAGACATCAAGGGACTCAAAATATCTAGCACATAGGTAAAGTTGTGTACCCCTACTTAAAATGTATGCAGAAGCAAGGTTTTGCTGTGTTTTTCTTACCATGAATCAAGCTACAAAATGTCATCATCAAATTTTTGTGTCATTTTCATATTTTGCACCATTTCAACTTTGTAGATTATCTCCCCTTATATTCGTACAAGCGAAGCATTGAACAGTCAAATATTGCTTTCTAAATTTCTCAAATGATCGAATTAATCGATTAAGATTCATATGAAGTGCTTACCGCTAATTTTATGATTTTACAGATGCTTTGAAATAGTATTTCTCATTCACTGCTGAAGAGTACCACCATGGCGACTAACAAACTCAGATGCTGAACGTCAGTGATAAAATGGCCCATAAGTTTGTAAAATGCTCGGAATGAAGGTTCTTACAATACGGATGTATAAAAAAACATGTCCAGTGTAAAAAAATATCCACGAAGCGTATCACTTTGCGTCCGTGTAGGCCTAGTGATGATTGTTTACATTTTGGCGCAAAAATGCATTTCATAACTTCCCCTATATACTACTATATACAATATATTTTTTACTCTTCCTTTATTTAAATCATTGAAATTCAAGCGACTGTGATTTGATACAACATTGTGTGATAAAGTTTGTCATTGACTTGTTACAGGCCTGTGGTTTTCTCTGGGTACTCAGGTTTCCTCAACCACTAAAACCCTATTTGAATATTGTTGAGAGTGGCATTAAACACCATATCCATAAACCCCTCAATCATATATATTAGACTTTATTTGGGTGTATTTTTTGTTGTTGTTTTTTTAAAAATAATTTGGGAAAAATATTTAAGACATAATAGTGTCCTGTGAAATTGTGTCCGGTTGTGCTATACATTGTATTTATAATGAAAAACCTAACACAGACCGAACAAAATCATCGCTGTGCTTTATTCCGTCCTCGGACTTTATCATAGGAGACAATTGTAAGAGCAGACACTATTTAATGTTACAAATACACTCTTAAGAATGCTTAAGCATACTTTCAGGAATAGTATACTGCAGATGCATTAATTATTATTGGTATCCAACTTTTTCTTGATTTATAGACAGAGAATGAGATGTCATGGTGATGGACAGACAAGGAAGTAAAATGTGGAAATGAATGGTATCTATAATTGATCAAGAAATGCAACTTGTTTAAAAGGGCCTTTATTAGCCTCTCACAGAAATGTAGTAGAATGGAATTATTCATTAGCTAATATGATATGTAACAGTGTTCGACGTTAAGCGGTAGTCCGAAGCCCGTGTCTAGTAAAAATTCTATCGGTCTAGTTGTATGGTGTTGCTGGTGGCCCGATTGGTCTAGTGAATTTGAAAGTAGAGAAGTGTAGATAAGTACCTTTTCTGAAGGACTCGACGAAAATTTTGAATCGTTAATGTGATCATTTTCTTTTATTTTCGTGCAAAAATAGTCGCCGACTTGTTTACTCATAAAAATGACCTTAATCTAATAACTGGTACCTTCAAATATAGCGATTCGTGGGTAATTAGACATTTTCATTTCGGCAACCAGTCGTAAGATGTATCTAAATCCCATCGCATTTCGACAGGCAATAAAGTACAACGAGTTGTCATGTTGCAAAGGTATTTGTTGATCGTTAAATGTTTAAACTTGAAAATAATCTTTAATAAGATATAATTTTAACTTTTTATGAGTAAAATTATAGAAAATCAATTTTTTTTACCACTTTCCCCAGTATGAATTATTAGGATAGTGCTCTGTCATTATGACTTCTGTTGGTTTTTAGTTGTTTATGGTTTCAATAAATCAACTTGGACATGAAGTGGCAGACGGTGCTATTCCGCGGAAGAAGTTGAAAAAGCCCTCTAGAACACCAGAGGAGGTGTCACAGATAAAAAAAGCAATATGAACAGAAAAGATCGCGATCTTTTAAGCTCCAATGGGCCACCGATCGCCCTTGGTTACGCTACGACGAAATTCTTCTCTTCGTAGTTTCCTCCACCCGCACGTGTCACACGGTAAACTTTTTTTTCAGGATTTAAAACAAAAAATATATTGGAACCAATTGAATATGTTCATGTATTCTTAGTATTAAAAGGCTATTAATTTTAGGTATTAAAAAGTAAAGATGTTTGCACAATAAAGTTATTTACAATCCTAAAATCAAAGAGCCATATGCATTAACTCAGATATATTAATATATATCTACACATCTTGCAATATCTTAGTGCCTTAAATCTATTCCATTTAAGTATATTTTAAAGGGGTTGACTTCATTAGTATAATCTGTATCAATATTATTTGATTAAGTTTGATATTAATTATCAATAAACTAATAAAAATATATTTTTAAAAGGTAAAACAAAGTTACTGTTTACTAACTTGGCATTTACTAACAGGGTCATTATAATTAAAAAGGTATTACTTTCAGGTATTAAAAAGTAAAAGATATTTGCAAAATAAAATTATTTACAAAATTTACAATCCTAAGATCAAAGAGCCATAATAAAAAATAGTCTTATCCATCATTTACATGACCATTTACACGAACATGAACAAATGATGTATTGTACATACTGCGAAAAACAGTTTAAGAAAAAAAACTGGGGCTGGGAAGTTTGTTACAGGATCTAACAACTTTAGAATAGACACCATCCAAATGCATGCATAAAATTAAACAATGAAAATTTGTTTCTTCATTTTCTGGTAAAAATATCTTCGGTCTAGTGTGCACTGATTCGGTCTAGTAACTTTAGCAAGTCACTGGCCCAGATGTCTAGTGGTTAAACAAGTTTTTGGTGAACACTGATGTAATAAATATGGTTTGTGGTAGGGTTTTTGGTATTTTTCATCACTTTCAGCAATTTTTCACCTATATTGTGACTTTTGATCTTTATTAGGGAAGAAAACCAAGATAGTTATAACAAAGTGACTGGTAAGACTCCTCCCCAATGTATTGAGTAGGAGTGTGTAAAGCTTGAAACTTGAGATGGGTATATCAGGGAACAAACCCATGTCAGTAAGAATGATTCAAAATCAAGGCTCAACAGAAATTGGGTGACTTTTTATACTCTTTCTTGGTTTCGAAGGAAACAAACCCCCTACCTACAAGTGTGCATGTTTTAACAATGGAAATTAATGTACAACAAACTTAGCTGGAAAGAGGTGTTCTAAAAAGCTTATTTTCTTTTTAGTACAGTATTTTAATGCCGTGACATTTTCAAATACAATTGTATTATATTGTTATCTCCTAAGTTACTTACATTGTAACATAACATTCGGGCCGAACATAAAGTATATGTGGTATTTTCGCTTCTTCGCATAGCAAGGAGCATTAAGGAGCAAAGAATGGTTGGCTTCAGATCAGGATAATTGTCCAAGTGGAGCGACATGTTTACCTGTGGACTTTGTCACATCGACCAGTTGACTACTTAAAAACGTATAAATACCGGTAGTTTTAGTTCTGAAAAAAATGTAGAAATTTTCTTTTTTGTTTGTAAATCAATAATCCATGACAATTTTCCTCTGCATAATAAGTAAATTAAACATTTGGTGGTAACGAAATTAATATAAAACATATTTCAGTGAAAAATACTAACATGGTACTGTACAATTTTATGTTAGATACTGAAGAAGACTATTATAAGGTAGAGTTTAGAATGTACCATTTACAGTCTTCACCTACATGTATGTAGATTTAACTGGAATTTCATATTTGCTTACAAGTGATTTACAGACACGTACAGCCAAAAGAGATTTGTAGTCACCAGTGTTTCCCCTGTATACAGTGCTGTGTCAAGAGTGAAATGCAAGTTTGTATGTTAATTTAGAGTTATCTTTCTTTATACATGTATTGTGCAAAATTAAAATGAATAAATGAGAGTATGGGACATAAGATAAAACATCAGGTACAAAAACATGCTCAAAACATCAATACACATTTGTTAATGAAGATTCTATTCAAATATAATGGAATTATTTCATGTCTTTTCCAAACTGTCTAAAGCCAGTAATTAAGAACCTGTCGAGTGGGTGATATTTGTTTCACACAAATTGAACAGGTTTTCAGCTATATTGTGGAGATAACACATATGCATGTTATTTTATAATGAGATTAGGATTATATCTGTTTTCTACTAGACCAATGCACTATGTTAGACTTTAATAGTTCTTCCTCTCTGAAACAACAGGTAGCCATGCTGTTCCACTTGGACATATATATACTACCCTGAATTTTAGCCAACAAGACTTTGCTCTCACTTCTGAATGATACATGGTGAAGAAGTAAAAACCAATGTTATAGTCTCTGGTTTGACCTGATCATAATGAATTGACATTCTACCACACTCACAGTAATACATCCAGAGTACACACAAACATTTTTTTATTCTAGGCCATCCATAAAATATATTTGGTTTGCTGTTTCCAGGCCAATCAATCTAAATTAGCCCTAATCAAAATATTTTATCAGTGTTATTGACAAAAATTGTTGAGGCTATTTTTAGCATATTTTTGTGGTATTTCTTAGGAAAATAATAATTTGCTTAGCAATCATTTCTTGTTAATATGACAAAAATTTGGCTGATAAGAGTTCTAGGTATTTTCACATCCAAAAATGGAATGGGGCAGATGTTAAGAAACTATTAATTTTCTTTCTCTTACAAAGTATATTTTTAGGCCTCTGGGTGATCGAGTAGCAATGATTCGTGAAGATGAACAAAAGCCTGGATAGTAGTATGGAGTTACCAGACTTTGATGGAGGTCCAGACCTAATGTATTTATTCCTCATGGAGGTTCGTAATCTACCAGAACTATCACACTTCTTCTCTCCTGTCGTTGACCGTGCTAATGGTGAAATTAAAGTTAAAAAAACAGGTAATTTCAAGTGTGCAACATGTTTAATTATGGTCCAAAATATTTGCTTGCCCCTTATGTGAATGCCAATAAGGTCATCTAAAAAGAATTGTTGATTGACTGTTATCTGATTGACCAATCAAAATTGCCATTAATGAAAAAAATGTGTTCCCGTTGTTTATTTTTTGAAAATTTTATGCATTTAATTGCTCTCTAAAGTGAAAAAGTGAAAAACATTTTATTCTTGCAATCTTATATATTGTTATTTATTTATTGTTGTTTTAGGGGGGGGGGGGGGGGGGGGGNGGGGTGGGGAGGGATGATAGGTCTGCAGTTCTTTAAAAAATCATGTTATTTGTTTATTTGTTGAAATCATATAACCATACCAAATAACAAGTTTTTAAATTTGTGAATAGAACAAAATGATTTAACAGTATTTTGAAATAGTTGTCTGGGTGCTTGCAGCTGATACGCTTTTAAAGAAGGGAGCTTTTCCAAATATTTTCCAAAATTATCTCGCATTCAATTTTTATGAGTAACAAGTTAAGTCATATACAGTCAAGCCTGCTTTAGTGACCATCTTTATTAAGCATTAACTTGTATTGTGTGCCCTTAATTTTAATTTCCGTTCACAGTGCATTTCATATTAGCTAAACCTGTATTTAAGGACCACCTGTCTTATGTGTCCCTATTTAAATATTCCCGTGATAGGACAATAAGGTCACATAAGACAGATTTGGCTGAAAGAAATATAATTACCCGGGCTATATTCCTTTGCATGTTGTAAATAGTTTTTACTATTTAATTTGTATGACTTGTCTCCCTTTGACTGTTTAAATTAAAATGTACTTTTTAAACATTTGAGTTAAGGGTTAGGGGTTATGGTGTTTAATGCCACTTTCAACAATATTTCAGCTATATCGTGACGGTCAGTTTTATTGGTGGGGAAAACCAGAGTACCTGGAGAAAACCACTGACCTGTTAAAGTTTGAGGAGCTACAAATATCAAGTTCAATATATATATATATAAATCGCTTAGCCAAAATGTCAAGGGCCTGTAAGAAAAGTGTTCTAATCAAGCATAAAAAAAAACGTGTTCACCCTGTCAAAATTCAATTTTCAACATAGAAATTAATATAGAGCGGAGAAGGGCATTGAATGATAAAGCTGAATATATTATATAGTTATTGAAAAGATTTAATACCAAAATTATTCACCCTGTTTGAACTTTATAATTGAATATTAAGACTTGTTATTTCTGAAAATTATTAGAATTGACGTTCTAGCGAGATGATGGAATATTTCTGATATTTTCGTTTGGAAAAGTTTGTGTTTTGTTCGTGATACAGATACAGATGTTATATTTGTTTAAAAAGAGAAGTTATGTTTTAGTGGATAGTATCGGCTACGACTTAGGTAAGAATTTTGGTGTCTACGACAGACTAACGCCTAGCAATGAAATGATAATCTTATAACGGTACATTTCCCTAAATTCATATAAAATTAGAAGATTTTAGGAAGTGAATTTAAATTTTCATGATGGTACTATCATCAGCTTATTTAAATTTGAATGAATAATGATTCAGAAATTATCCTTCTCAGCTGTGCTCATGTTTAATTTATGAATTTCTGTGAAAATTCGAGAGCATAAAAAGTGACCTTGTAGGAGGAATGGCCTCTCTAGAGTGGGACAACCCAGTTGTATTTAACTCTCTTAGTACATCTGAAATCTGGCATTATAACAAAGGTGACCTTTATGGGAAGGGCTTTATAAGAGGGGGACTGCTTAAGTATAAGAATATTCTAAAAAAAAAAGAAAAACTATGTCACGATAGTTCTACTCTAGGTCTAATGTAGGTCATGACCTCACTATGTCCTGATAGTACTGAAGTCTAATGTAGGTCATGACCTGATATTTGACTCTTAGATTGACAGTTATGTTGTATTTGACAGCCAATTTAAAACCAAGTGTTAACCTAGTGTGAACGATTACCTGTACTGGACAGAGTATGGTTATAATTTGATAATGTGATCGAGACTCAGCTAAGTGAACCCAAACTGTCCATAAATAATCATTGTGTGATTCTTGTCAAAGCAGACATCTTAAAATGACAGGCATTGTAAAAAGATTTTTTTTTATTGGAAACCTATGGCGGAAATGGTCAAAATAACTTCTTAAAATATTCCGATTATTGGTGTGCCCCTCTAAAGAGGACAGCACTCTTATAAGGCCACTTTCACCAAAGGCCGTCCCTTTTATCGGACCAGATTTCAGATGCACTGATAGTAAAATACTACTAACTTGTCCTCTTTTAGAGAGGCAGGGGCCCGGGTGACTCACTGGATCTAATAACTCATACAAGCCTATCACCAATACGGCGTGAGTTTGAGCCCGGCTTTGTGAATTATAAAAAAGGGTGCACTCGACTCGCAACCGCAAGTGATAAAGTTTACCAGTTGCTTGCCCATGGTCGGTGGTTCTCTCCGGGTACTCGGGCTTCCTCCACCACTAAAACTAGTCGCCATGATATAGCTGAAATATTGTTGAAAGTGACGTGACGTTAAACACCAAAAATCAAAATCAAATCATCTAGAGAGGCCACCTCTCTTATAAGGCCACTTTTTCATTGCAGAAGTGGTGGCCTCTTACGAGGGGGGCTACTATTTAAGCTGATTCTGTAAGTACAGGGACAGAATGTGAAAAAACTTCAAAAATATGTTACAAATTGTAACTTAAGATTTAATTTGTTTTTTTTGGTTGAAAATATAATTTGTTTATTTTTTACTAAAAATAGAATTTGTTTATTTGTTGCTAGAAATATAATTTGTTTATTTGTGACTAGAAATATAATTTGTTTATTTTTGGTTGAAAATAGAATTTGTTTATTTTTGGTTGAAAATAGAATTTGTTTATTTGTGACTAAAAATGTCATTTGTTTATTTGTGGTTGTGTAGGAGTATTGATTCATAAAGTAAAAACCACAAGGTCAACAATGTCATTAAGTAAACAATGACTTGATGAACTGTCAAAGTTGTTTTATTTGTTAAAAATCTTTGAGAAATTGTAGCATGATGACAAGGCAGTTATGTATACAGTGAAACATGTCTACACCAAACCTCCGTGGCACCAGCTTTTGTGTTCCGAACAGTCGGATGTTCCTAAGGATTTATCGCAATTTTTGTTTGGTTCATGAAGAAATAACCTCAATCAGGTTGTACACACCGTGGAACCCGCATAGCGGGTTACACAAGGGTGTGTACAACCTGATTGATGTTATTTTGAATGAAGCGAACAAATAATTTCGATCAATCCTTATAGATTAATTCAAACTTTTTTTTGTTATGATATTGAAAAATATATTTATTTTTTCAAAATAAGGCAAATAATCGGAAATAAATTTAAATAATCCCAAAGGTGTCTCATTTAAAGAAAATCACCCGATGACAACGGCACGCAATGCCTTGGGAACGACGTCTATTTTCAGATTCAAGTACATACGAAATTAACCATAACTTTTTAAACCAATCAAAACATGTATAAAATGACATGTGACTCTAAAATTAATTTATTTCGGTTTATGCAAGTTAAGTTAGCAAATATTTCCTACATTAGGAATTTATTTATTAAAGTTCAGTTTATACAGGATTTCGGTTTATTTAGGGTTCAGTTTATACAGGATTTCGGTTTATTTAGGGTTCGGTTTAAGCAGGTTTCCCTGTATAACATTTTTAAATTTACAACTTTTGTGACCCTC
Source organism: Gigantidas platifrons (assembly GCA_002080005.1). Lineage (NCBI taxonomy): Eukaryota > Metazoa > Mollusca > Bivalvia > Mytilida > Modiolidae > Gigantidas > Gigantidas platifrons. Next base: position 556,608 of record MJUT01017640.1, on the reverse strand, counting down.
CACAAGAATAATGAAATAGAATTATATAAGAAAGTTGGCTGCTAAATACAGGTTAATAATTAATAGGAAATACACTGTGAAGGGAAATTAAAATTATATCATATAATACAAGTTGTTGCTTAATAGAGGTGGCCACTAAAGCAGGTTTGAATGTACATATAGCTATAAATATGATACTTCATCAATTGAGAATGAAATTCATTTTCTTATTAAATGTCCAAAATGGCAGAAATATTATATTTATAACTATTTGTAAAAAGTAACTAGAACTTAAAGATAAGTACAGTTTTTAGCTGATTTTTCTGGATTCTAAATCATGATGAAACTGAAATAGGAATATATTTGGATAAAAAGAGAAAAGAATTAAAATCTGCAAGTAATTATATATATATATATATATATATATGTTGCCTTTTCATCTTTATATATACAATTTGTATTTGTTTGTGTCAGTGCCAGATTTAGATAAAGAGAGGCCCTAGTCTATTCCACTTGTGGGGCCCCTCCCAATTCCCCACCTTTACAACTGAAAGAAGAAGTGTGATTATTCAATCTCAATAAAGGCAAACATGATGAGGGGTGTTTAAAATTCTGCAATGTTCTGAAATGGAGAGCAACTGTGTAAGGAAAATTACTGAAGGGTTATTTAGAAAGTGTAGTACGTTATGACAGTATAAGTGTGAAAGTCCAATAACAGTGTTTAAAATATTATACACCTTGGCTGGAGCCCCTCTAAATTTTTAGTCCCTAGGCTTCAGCCTATCGAGCCTATAGATAAATCCGGCACTGGTTAGTTTAGATAAACATAGATATCTAATTTAGAGCACATGTTGCGTTTCTGGAATCACCTTCATTAGGTACTCTCAAAGTTAAAAATATCTAAAAGCCAAATAATATTTAGGGGCCCAGGTGGCTCAATGAGTTAGGTCACTGGATCTAACAGCTCATACAAGCCTATCTCCAATACGGCGTGGGTTCGCGCCCAGCTTTGTAAGTTGCAAAAAAGGGTGCACTCGACTCGCAACAGCAAGTGATAATGATTACCAGTTGCTTGCCCAGGGTCGGTGGTTGTCTCCGGGTACTCCGGCTTCCTCCACCACTAAAACTGGTTGCCACGATATAGCAGAAATATTGCTGAAAGTGGCATTAAACACCAAAAATCAAATCAAATCAAATAATATTTAAAGTCTGAGACCAAGAAAACCAAAGAGTCTAAACATTATAGCCAATATGTTCTCTCATAATCAATCAATACATCTTTATCTTGAATTTATATTTATGCGGTTTGTAGTCCCATGATTGGAAAATAATTCTTGTACTTGATATATGAGTACCTGGTTTGTGGTGTTTCATAATTGATTGTAAATGTGGTGATCTCCATTATAGAACACTATAATATACTCTTTATGATTGAAAATTTGTCAAGTAATTTATGTATGCGAGTGTCAACCTTTGAACCTTTTACAAGGTAATATTATCTCCCTTTGATGGGGGTTAACAAAGACAATTTGTTTATTAAACTCCTAGAAACATTGATGTTATGTGGTACAGATAGCGAAAAATTAATATTTTTCATAAATCTCCAAATTATAAGGCCAACCTTAACAAAAGGTTTGCGGCAGGTCAGTGGTTTTCTTCCATGTACTCTGGTTTCCTCCTGTCCACCAATAATACTGACTGCCACAATATCACTGAAATGTTGTTGAAAGTGGTGTTAAATTATTAACAAAATGTTAGTTCATGTCTTCAAGCCTGACTCATGTGCTTTGGATGTGGGTAGGTAGGTAGGGAATTACTTTTTTCTTCTTTTTAAATATGGTGAAATCTGGAATAAGATACCTAATCACTATGTATCTTGGAAAAATAAAAATAAAACATTTGTTTTTGAAGGGAAAACAAATTGAGTGAGCACCATGTTTTACTTGTATTAATTATGACCTAACAAGGGACATTTATAGTAGTATAGTTCTGTTTTGTTCTCAATTTTATTGGTTCAATTATTTATTTTATTCACCAAACATTAGACACAATGTCATCAAATAAATATTCTTGACTTGACTAAATCGTCAACTTGGCTGTGTAAGATCCTTTTCTTTCATCTTCAATGACACCTAGATTGATAGTCATATTTGTTATACAAACCCCTAGTGGTCTGAATGTAGAATTGTTTCTGTTGCTAAGGGAGATATGTTTAATGAAGTTGTGAATTACTGATATATTTTCTGTCACGAGAGATCTCTAAATGTTCCTCAAGAAATATGGAAATTGAAAGAAGTTGATAATGATGGTTTTTAGTTTATCCATATTAGGGCAGAATTTTGAAAGGTGTTTCTTATAATTTTTAATGTCATAAAATCTTTTTTAGCTCACCTGACCAGAAGGAACATATGGGGTTGTCGTGGTCGTGGTCGTATGGTAGTTGGTGCCTATCACCTCTGATGTTGTGAGTTCGAATCTCGATCAGGGCGAGATGTACGACATAATGTGATAAAGTTTGTCAGTGACTTGCCGCAGGTCAGTGGTTTTCTCTGGGTACTTCGGTTTCCTCCACCAATAAAACTGACCGCCGCAATATAACTGAAATATTGTTGAAAGTGGCGTTGAACACCATCAAACAAACAAACATGAGCTATTGTCATCACTTTGTGTTCTCATCGTCTGTCCTCGTCTACCACTTTTTTAACAAAAAAAACAAAAAAGAAAGAGTGATACAAGATAATGTGTGGTCTTTTTGAGTTAAAGCAAATCTGTGTTGGTTTTTTTATTGTTTGTTTATATCTGTATTTCCTTTGGAGATCCCAGTATCAAAGGGAGAGGGATTGGGATCCCATTGACCAGTTAAATCCTACCACATTTTTATGCCTGTTCCAGACAAGGACCTTGATGTCCATTGCCATTATGGTGTGGGTTTTTTTTGTGTTCTACAATTCAACCAATATCAACAAAGTAAACACCTCAAATAATTGAACACAAAAACAACCATGTAGTATAGTGATGGGAATCCAGGTTCTGGCTTTAGACAGGCACAAAAAGGGGTAGGGTTAAACCAGATAAATGGAATTCCATCCCTTCCCTTTTTTTTCATTATTGGATATCAAACAGCAATACAGATTTTCATGCTAGCTTGTATTTTCATCTTTTTTTATTAAGCATTTCTGTTGTGCATCTGCATGTCTCCTAAGTTAACACAAAAGTTATGTTTTTATGTATTTATATAATTTCCATCAATTGTCGAGTTCATACTGGTCATTATATTCATCTATTAAACATTATCGTACATTTCTCACATAAATCAAACAGGTGCCCTAGGGGAGATAACTTACAAAAATCCATGTAATCTTGTTCCGTGGTTGATGTAGGTGGCATAAAAATGTAATTGAAATGTGATAAACTTGTTATAGCAACTTTTCTGCCGATATTGTTTGCCTTAGAGTGTATTAATAATAATAAAAAAGAGATAAACATGTTCTTACATGTTTTCACGGAAATTGTCCACCAAACGTGTATTAATAATTATCAAATACATATTTGTTGTATAAACCTACTTTATACCTTGTTTGTAAATGGATTTTGTTTGCTAGACAAGTTTTTGGTTATAGCACGTGTCAAGAAAAAATGTATAAGACAGAAGGCATAGCATGAGAGATTTAGAATAATATGTTTCACACAGCTTTACAAATAATGTATTACATTTTGTTATCAAAACTAAGGTTCTCCTCCCTCATGCATAGATGATCTTAGCTGATTTTTGCTAATCTGGCTTTCCCAAATTTTTGAAATTTTTTTGTAGATTAGTATTGTTTTGATACATGATTGATGTCAGCTAGCACTATGAAAGTTTAACTCTGCATGTTGGTCTAGTATAAATTGGACATCATTCTCATTTCATAAAAAAGTAACTTGTTCTCTCCACGACCTAGTTGATAAATTCCTCACTTGGGGTTAAGCAACACTCACTCACTCACTCACTCACTCACTCAAAAGTTATTTGTTCTCCCATGATATAGTGTGTTAAACAACAATCACTCACTCAAATCTACAACTTAATAATTGCTAGCCAATACTTGTGGTCTTGATCACATGATAGTTATGTCTCCCCTTCGAACGAAGGGAGACATATTCAGGGCGGTTTCAGGGGGGGATGCACCCGGCGTGCAGCTCCCCCCCCCTAAAATTGGAAAAAAATATGATTTGTTTGCGTAAAATCGTGATTTTTCACACGAAATACCCCAAAAATGTTCGTGCCTCCATCTGCTCGCCGTGATTTTTTTAAGTGCACCCCCCCAACCCCCTAACTTGAAATCCTGGATCCGCCCCTGATATAGTTTTAGTCTGATTTTTTTTCCGCTTCCACTTCTTGTCAGCGAAGCTTGTCCAGACCATAACTTTTTTGACTTTCAAGATAGGTCAATGATATTTGGTATGTGGGTGCATGACCATAAGATGGTGTGTCGTGAACTGTAATGACCTTTGTGGGACCTTGATCTTTGACCTCAAGGTCAAATAATTGTTTTTTAAATAGTATTTTCTTTTCCGGGCCATAACATTTTTGTCTTTCAAAATAGGTCAATGATATTTGGTATCTGGGTGCATGACCATAAGGCGGTGTGTCGCGTACCGTAATGACCTTTGACCTCAAGGTCAAATAATTGTTTTTCAAATAGTATCATTCAACTCATAATATGTAACTTATTGTTGTACAAATGGCTGCATGACCTTTGTGGGACCTTGACCTTTGACCTGAAGGTCAAATAATTGTTTTTTAAATAGTATTTTCTTGTCAGGCACTATAACATTTTTGTCTTTCGAGATAGGACAATGATATTTGGTATGTGGGGTGCATGACCATAAGGCAGTGTGTCGCGTACCGTAATGACCTTTGTGGGGACTTGACCTTTGACCTCAAGGTGAAATAATTGTTTTTTGAATAGTATTCAACTCATAATGTGTAACTTATTGTTGTACAGATGGCCACATTAAGGGGAGACATAAGTTTTTGGTATCTAAAACAGTTCTTCCTAGTTGGATTTAAGACTACCTATGCAGTCAGCGCATATCACCACTAACGTTGTGAGTTCAAACACTGCTCATGGCGAGGTGCACTCGATGCAGCATTGTGTGATAAAGTTTGTCAGTGGTTTTCCCCAGTTTCGTCCACCAATAAAATTGACAACCACCATATAGCTGAAATATTGTTGACAGTGGCATTAAACACCATAAACCTATACCTAAGCCTCAAATCTACAACTAAACAATTGTTAGCCAATAATCTTCACCATCTTCATCATCATCCTCCCCTTTTTTTGAAAATTTTAATGATTTACACCAATGAAATGAAAATTTGAATTCACAGGTCCGAATCAAATTCTTTAAAAAAAAATTATGCATATATATATCTAAAGAACAACTGAAATATTTACTAGTTAGATCAGAATCCGGTCTTTGGCCAAGAGGACCAGTGCTCCAGAATCCGGTCTTGGGCCAGAAGACCAGTGTTCCAGAATCCGGTCTTGGGCCAGAGGACCAGTGCTCATCGTGAGGACTGACATTTTTTTATGAAGATGTAACTGAAGAAACACCTAATAAAATATATAAGACAGGTAGAAGTAACAAGACGATTGTAACACGGAGTAACATCTCTTGTTTTACGACGTGTGAACATTTCTTGGATGTTCCCAACATATCATTTTTGACAAGAAGACATGTTTTATAACCAAATTCTGTACCTGTTGTGAAAAAAAACAAAAATAGATTGTTTTAGTTTTAGCCCTGCATTGGAATTGGAATGTTATGTAGGACGGAAGTGTCAGGTTTTTTTTGGGTTTTTTTGGCGGTGGTGAAAATAATGTTCGTTATCAGGAATTTCTCAAATTGTGCATTGTAGAGATTACTATGTGTTTTTAAAATGAATTTTAATGTGTTGAAAATAATATTTGTTTGTTATCAGGAATTTGAGAATTTGTTCGTGTTTTTCAAAACGAATTATAATACATAATGTTTATTGATTTTAAAATATGATTTTTTGACATTAAACAAATTTAATAAAATTTTATTGATTTCTGTGAAGAATGATCATTAAAACGTATTAAGAAATTATGTGTGGAATTTACGCTTAAATATGTGATTCATTTCAACGTTAAATCCTATTTATTTAGAAATTGATAAACGTAAGAAATATGGTTTTATTTTCCGAAGATTTTATGACGCTGTCGATGTTCGTACCAGGCTGATCTTAATGGATACTAAAAGTGTTTACTGTTCGGCAGGCAATTTCTTAAATTGACAATCAATTCAAAAGTCCATAAATTTATGTTATTAAAATATTGGGATTGAGATAAATAATCAATATTTTAACATTCATTTTCATTGGACGTTTGATTTCATCATCATAATTACCAATTATTACAAAAACAAAACAAAAATACGCACATTTTTTAAATCTACATAAAAAATATTGTGGAATGATGACGCTCTTTATGCACAGTAGCCGAATATATTCAATGGATGCTAAAATAAATGGACAAAACATTGGACAATGTATATTTGACATGAATGAAGATAAGGATTTGTATATGTGAGAAAAATAACACAATTGAAGGCAATTTTTCACTAAAAGTTTAATGAGTTTTTGGGGTGAAATAGATTAATAATGGATTTATTTTTCGTGATTTAACGATTTCAATAGTGAAAAATGCTGTGATAATCTTTTTTTATTGTTGAAGTTATTTTTCTTGACGGTCAAAGGACTTTTTTATATTTTTTATCTAAAATGTGATTTCTAAAGTTGTATGAATTTATTGGAAATTATTATGATAAGTTGCATGAAACGGTATTCTTATGGATATTTCTGTGATTAATATGTTATTTTGTATGCATGACATGTGAAAGTCAGAGAAACTAGTTAAATAATTCAATTGATCGATTGGAAACAAATGATTGGAAACAAACAAAAAAAGATGTTTGTATCGTGATTTACAGCCGTTATCTTTGTACTTCTACAAAATAACCAATATTGGATACATCCGTCTCCGTAATTTATAAGCCAGTGATTTTGCCTATGAAATATTTGGCCATATAACCTGGACTAACAATTTTACATGTAGATATGTATTAATTGGTCACCTTGTACCTAATAGACTTATGGTTATATGTCAACAGTAATTAAGGACCTCACAGGTTACGGGCATATATTAACAAATGGACTTTATCAGTTGTTTGTTTATTTTTGGATATTTAATATATTTATGGGAATAAAGTGGTCAGATTTCAGAAATAGACACAAATCACTGTTGAATGGAGGATATAGATAAGTCATGATTTTATGATACTGTACTTAAAATCGTTAGATAACAGGATACTGTGATTGGACTTGTTATGGAATTGCTTTCTGGGAGAAGATATTTAGCAGAATATAGTTACGTTGATTTTAGATATTTTTAGATGTGACAGTTCTATTATGTCATGACTATGTGTTTTGTTTCCGATTATTTACGATGGAATCTTATTACAAATAGAGATTCTATTTGAAATTTGCTATAAAATTGATGCTGAAGAATATACGTTGGATTTGATTATTTTCCAGTGTGACCGATCTTAAATGTCACGATTATATGTTTTATTTCCGTTATTTTACGATGGAATATCATTCAAATAGACATTCTATTTTTATAATTTACCATAATTGATGCTGAAAACTGAAAAAGTGCATTTCTGAAATTGTCATCATTATATTTCGATATGACTGATCAGAAATTATGTAACTGTATGTTATGTTTACTGATAATTTGCAATGGAATTTAATCATCAAAAGAAATTATATTTATAATTTCCTATCATTGACACCAATGACTGAAAATATTGAAATCACAAATCGTCATGTATCTGTATAGTTGTTTGTTCGTGCACTGAAATATGATATAATTTTGATTGCTCTTACTGTCAACATATCCTTAGAATATTTAGTGAAAGACTGTGGATTAATTCATCAATTTAATTGACAATTAAGAATAACTGTATGGAAAATGGATTCATTCTTAAAATTGACAAAAATTGTGTGGACTGTGGATTGACTCATAAAATTAATTGACAATTAAAATTAACTATATATTGACTGTGGATTAATTCATAAAATTAATTGACAATTAAGATTTCAGATTTGTTTTGTTATGGTAATAGAATTAAAAATGAGGACCATTTACAATCCTATATCAAGCCGTACGAGTTCGTTATTGTGCTGTGGTGGAATATCTCAGAGCAATAATAAAATGCCAGACAGTCCATTTGTTCGTAGGCCTTTCAACGGGCCCAGAGCTGCTTTAAGGAGAGGCCGTCTTTCTCATTCTCATCCAAATTTAAAACTGCTGGGACAAGGTTAGTCTTCAAATATTTGCATGCTTTGTGTATTTAAACTAACCCCTGTTTGTTATTGGTGATATAAACTACAGAGTCAGTAATAGCGTAGACAAAAGGGTTTTCAAAATTTTTTTATTTGCCTAAAGCATGTTCACCTTGATGTTTGACAACTTGTAAAGGAAGGTAATTAACGTCTCATTTCTATAAAACTTCAATTGTTTAATCAACAATGTTTAGCTGAGGAAAACGTTGATTTCTAATTGAGTTGGCACCACGCGTTTCTTGAATAACCGTCATCAGATACGCTCGTTGTCAAAAGACCGGGAAACCAAATAATTTAATGTCTTTGGGAACATGTACGCTAAATTAATAAATCTTCATATAACATACTATTTTCTAAATAACATTCAAAATTAATAGATAACATTTTAATTTATAGATATATTTTAGTATTAACCACTCAATGCCACCTCCAGATTCAACTATTTTCTTTTAACATGTTCCTTTTGTACTGAGGACAGATGTATCATTGATGCCTTTTCAATATTTATTAGATATTTCCAAAGTTCTAGTCCACCTTCTAGATTAAGAACAGAAATTCTAGACCTCCTTCTAGATTAAGAACAGAAATTCTAGACCCCCTTCTAGATTAAGAAAAGAAATTCTAGACCATCTAGTAGATTAAGAGCACAACGTTTACATCTGCAGACATATATATAATATTTCAAAATGATTAAAACAATGTTGATTGTATCCTGAGCTGAACTATGTTCAGTTTAGACAAGATCATCTTTAGTTGTATTTTTATTAATACTGTCCAGAACTTAATTAATTTTGAGATTAAAGAGTAGATAGCTGTTTAGTTTTACCCTATGTCTGCTTTACACAAGACATGATTTTGTCTAGTTTTTTTTACACAGGTTAAGGTTTATCCTAGGTTCTATTTACACAGGTTAAGGTTTATCCTAGGTTCTATTTACACAGGTTAAGGTTTATCCTAGGTTCTATTTACACATGTTAAGGTTTATCCTAGGTTCTATTTACACAGGTTAAGGTTTATCCTAGGTTCTATTTACACATGTTAAGGTTTATCCTAGGTTCTATTTACAC
>MJUT01017640.1:525378-546416 GCA_002080005.1 Gigantidas platifrons | reverse complement strand
GGTTCTATTTACACATGTTAAGGTTTATCCTAGGTTCTATTTACACAGATTAAGGTTTATCCTAGGTTCTATTTACACATGTTTAGGTTTATTTTGGGTTTGCTTTAGACAGGTTGAGGTTTATTCTAGGTTTTATTTAGAGGTTGAGGTTTATATGTCTCCCCTTTGAATGAAGGGAGACATATTGTTTTAGTCAGATTTTTTCTTCTGCTTCCGCTTCTTTTGTTTCTTCTCAGCGAAGCTTGTCCGGACCATAACTTTTTTGTCATTCCAGATAGTTCAATTATTTTTGGTATGTGGGTGCATGACCATAAGGCGGTGTGTCGCGTACCGTAATGACCTTCGTGGGACCTTGACCTTTGACCTCAAGGTCGTAATTGTTTTTTAAATAGTATTTTCTCGTCCGGGTCATAACATTTTTGTCTTTGGAGATAGGTCAGTGATATTTGGTATGTGGGTGCATAACCATAAGGTGGTGTGTCGCGTACCGTAATGACCTTCGTGGGACCTTGACCTTTGACCTCAAGGTCAAATAATTGTTTTTTTAAATAGTATCATTCAACTCATAATATGTAACTTATTGTTGTACAGATGGCAGCATTAAGGGGAGACATAAGTTTTAGGTATCTAAAACAGTTCTTCCTAGTTTTCGGTTTGCTTTCAGAGGTTTAGGTTTATCCTAGGTTTTCTTTACACATGTTAAGGTTTATTCTGTGTTTACTTTACACATGTTAAGGTTTATGCTATGTTTACTTAACACATGTTAAGGTTTATTCTGTGTTTACACATGTTAAGGTTTATTATGTGTTTACTTTACACATGTTAAGGTTTATTCTGTGTTTACTTTACACATGTTAAGGTTTATTCTGTGTTTACACATGTTAAGGTTTATTCTATGTTTACTTTACACATGTAAAGGTTTATTCTGTGTTTACTTTACACATGTTTGGTTTAATTTGGATTGGTGTTACACAGGTTTCACTACATACATAAGAAATAAAAAAAAAATCCTAATACGGATAGTTTGATCAATAATAGAAATGATGTGGATTGTATATCATTGTGTACAATACACTACAAATTACGGTAAATTACAATTACAATGTATCATAGATGTACTTTATCAGTTTATTTAATGATTGAGAGATCTTCAATTAAGAAATAATCCATGGCAGCCATTGTGTTATATTCATTTAACCATGGGCTGGGCCTATATAATCAAATTTAATCCCGAGCGACAGCGAGGGGTTAAATTAATGATTATAAAGGCCCAGCCCATGGTTAAATGAATATAACACAATGGCTGCCATAGATTATTTCGATTCTAATAGGATAAATATGGTAATTTACTTGCAAAATGCCGCCTATACACACAGCAATGTATTTGGCTGTTGCGTTACCCTCCCGAACAGAAAGATACCATTTCTGTCATTTCTAGATACGATTCTGTCATTTGAGATTACTAATTGTTGTCATTGATGAACATCAATTCAAAAGAAAGGGAAAATACTACAAATCCCACTTCGACAAGGAGGCGTACACGAAGCCAAGAAACGTCAGGATCTCTATGTTCTAAACTGGAAGTCTTCATATGACGTTATGTTGTTTACGTGCCAAAATTGTCAACAACATTTCGCGGAATTTTAATTTTCTACGGTAAATATAGGTCAGTATAACGTACACCATTTCACGGGAAGATACACGGAATAGCAGAATTGACAACATTACCGCGTTTGCGCTAAAAGTGTTGTTGTTGAGTATTATATAAACTGACGATAACACGGCGTCATATTAGAATTTTACACAACAAATGGATAAAGATTATAAGCTGTAAATGCACGAGACAACATGTGGTTACTTTATACAGTATGTACAGTGAAACCTGTCTAAAGTGACCACCTGGGAAACACATTTTTTTGTTCACTGTAGACAGGTTGTACTATATATTAGTTACTCCACTAAAATTGATGTTTGAATAGACAATCAATATTCCTGAAGTACAGGATCTTACCAGGAGAACACAAATCGTAAAATTAAAAGCTAATGCTAATTAGTCAGGCTTTTAAGCAAACTGTAGTACAAGTACATGTGAACTCGATATGTTGAGAGATTACTGAGGTTTGATACTATTCATGACTTCACATATAAACTGTAGCAAAAAATGATAAATTTGTTAAATAAAGCTCCATGTCATTAATGTGAGAAACTGCATTATTATAGCCTTATTAATATGTATATCCTGTTTATCTAAATTTATATATCCTAGCAAAAGTAAAGATATGTGAAATCAATATTTAATTTAATATTCAATTAAAAATATCCTATTATAAACTAAAAATAGTTTGACATGTTTAATTAATCAATTAAGCAAAAAAATAAAGCATTTCTACAATAAACTTATTTAGTTAAACTATCTACTCCTTTGGTAAGGGAGATAATTCATTCTTGTGTCATCATTTGTAGATTGTTTACTATATGCCTTTGTCTATTAAATCTTATATTGTTCAGTATCTTATTATTGATAATATTAGGAAAGGTAAGATGGTGGAAAATATTTTTCCCAAACTTGCAGTACATGAGATACATGAGTATAAATTCAGAATACTGGATTTCTGCTGCTGTGTATTCATTATTCAGTGTTTTGAAAAGGGGGAGGGGGGCAGATTAAATAGTATTTTACCCTGAATGCATTTGAAGTCTAGCCTGATAAGAGGGATGACCTTTGGTGAGGGAGCCCTTATAAGAGAGGTGCTGCTGTGTACCATTTTTCATGAATTTCATGGCTTATTTCAAACCACTAACAAGAAAACTGCAGCAGAGCTGCGAGAGGAATCGATTAAAAAAATAAGATATGCCTTCGGAACGAAAACTTAATGTTTATTTGTCTATGAAAATAAAGGGCGAATCAACTACCGTCAAGGTGTTGCCATGGGACCCATTCGCAACATTAATGTGGCCGTGCTGATTCATTCTTTTGTTCATATCGGGTGTGTCTTCGGCACGACGATTTTATTTCTTTACTCGTAGTGTTCGTGCCTTCGGCACGACACAAAGTTTATTATTTATTTCTTTAACGAAACCTTCAATGACAACTCTGCCTTCTTCAAGTTCGAAAGTAAAATCCTGTTTTCTATTTGAATGATATATCCTCGTGTGTCCACTTTTCGTGGACCTAAGCATCATCGTGGAAATAACAATAAAATCAACAAATAAGATAAAATTCATTATTGTTCTAAATCATCAAGAGTAAGGGACCGACCATTTAACTTGCAAAAGGGGGAAGGGGGGTTATGGTTTTTTTTTGTTCAGAAATTTTTTTTCGGACAACACCAGAGTTAGAATATTTATTTTATTTGTCGTGCAAAGCGCGAAATTTTTTTTCCAGAATTTAACATTAGGTTATATGACAAAAACTCTGAATCAGATTTTTTTTCCTCCACCAAAATCAGAATATTTTTTTCAGCAACATTGAGAATCAGAATATTTTTTTAGGAAAAAATCCATACCCCCCTCCCCCCTTTTTTTTTCAAGTTAAATGGTCATTCCCTAATCATTGGTCAAATTCAATTAGAAAAATAAAACATGAGTATTTTACTTAAAATGTAACCACCATTCAATTTTTCTTCATTTTCAATTCACAGTGCTAAGATTACAACAATCAATCAAATATAAAAAATTCTTACAATAGCATTGGCCTCAAAGTTGTATGACGTCATAAAGTGACTAAAAATACACACGCATGCTGACAGATGTAAATGTTGGAATTCTGACTGTAGAAACTTTATTTCTGGATGATTAAACATAGGCAAAATTTGGTAATAGCAAAATTTATTGAAAAATTCATAGTAAATTTATCTGTTTGACCACATATTGTACAGCAAATGTAAATAAACACCAGCGACGTTCCACTTCCCAATGTTACAGCTAAAACTCTCGTAAATTTGACGTCACGATCGAAATCTTGAGACTTCCGGAAAATCCACGAAAAGAGAACCCCCACGAAAACTGGACCTTGCACGATAGTCGTGCCTTCGGCACGAAACGTAAGTTTTAATTCTCAATACAATTTTAAAGTTCATTATTTTATTTTATTTGTTTCGTGTTGGTCGTGCCTTCAATTACGAAAACAGGCAAATGGCTTAAGCTCCTCACACTTACGATTCCGATTTCAAAGTGTTTACAAGTATCAACCATGTTCGCTTCGCTCACAGCTGGGTTGATAAAAAAAAGTGAATGTAATGAATATGCATAACCATATATATATATGGGTTGAAATCCATGAATTTATGTAACCAAGTAATTGCAATTTTTCCTCAAACCACGAAAATCTGTATCCACGATTTTCATGTATTCATATTACATGGAAAACAATAAACTTTTGTATCTTGTATAAGAATGGCCTTCAAAATACATAACAAATGTAATAGACTCATATAACCCAAGAAATAGTTTGAATGGCTTTAAAAATACATAGAAATATGACAGACTAATATGACAGACTCGTCTTTTATAACTCAAGAAATAATTTGAATGACCTTAAAAATACATAAAAAATATAATGGACTCGTATACCCCAAGAAATAGTTTGAATGGCTTTAAAAATACATAGAAATATGACAGACTAATATGACAGACTCGTCTTTTATAACTCAAGAAATACTTTGAATGGTCTTAAAAATACATTAAAAAAATATAATAGACTCCTCTTTTATAACTGTCTATACACACATCAATGAATATCATTATAATTAAAACTAAAAAAAATAAATTTAAAGTCTTAATCACTAAAAATCAATTTGTGTGTGAAAGTGTCTTTTGTTTTTTAAATAGATTTTTGTGATTAGGAAATGAACAAATAGTCAAGTGTGTGTAAAGTTTGAAGGATTTTTTAAAAGTTGTAGTTGAAATTCTTATATTTGTGTGATTTTACGAAGGACTTTTCTGAGGTAAGATTTTTAGAAGTACATTAAATTGGCTGTCTATGAATTATAAAATTATGAATTATTTGTTTCTTGTTTCTTAAAAATTAAAATCTTATAATTTATTAGATTATTGAAATTTGGGCTATTTCATTTTGTTCATCATTTAATAACATTCAAAAGTATAAATGAAAAAAAACAAGTGATACATTTTGTTGACATGAAAGGATGTGATTGTATTATGTGAACATAAAAAAATCCTCCAAAACTTAGATAATACTCAAAAGTTAAGGAGCAGTGTTTTTATAATCTATTGGTCTTAATATTTGTCACTAATGTCTTTATTGATGATTATAACTCATATTGTGAAGAGGGCCGGGTGGCTCAATGAGTTAGGTAGTTGGATTACCTAACCTATCACCAATATGGTGTGGGTTCGCACCCGGCTTTGTAATTTATAAAAAGGGTGCACTCGACTTGCAGCCGCAAGTGATAAAATTTACCAGTTGCTAGCCCATGGTCGGTGGTTCTCTCCGGGTACTCTGGTTTCTTCCACCACTAAAACTGGTCGCCATGATGTAGCTGAAATATTGTTGAAAGCGGCATTAAACACCAAAAATCAAAATCAAATCATATTGTGAAGTGTGTTTATTATAAAAAAAAGTAGCAATGTCAATCAATAGCTGGGCTACTAAATTTGTTATTTATTCTATGTAGATAAAGGTATCTATTATTTTACTTTGTAACCTTTGTCTTTTCCAAAGTTTGTGTTCAAACGTAGTTGCCATAAATACTTTACTTAAGAAATAATTCATGGTAGCCAGAATTTATAATATTTTTACTACGGGTAGGCACTTTATGCCAATTATTTTACCCAGAGCGTTCGATTCTAATATGCAAAAATTGGTAAAATATCGTTATAAATTGTCGATGGGGTAAAATATAGGCATAAAGTGCCTACCCGTGGTAAAAATAATATAAATTTGGGCTACCATAAATTATTTCGATTCTAATATGTAAAAATTGGTAAAATATCGTTATAAATTGTCGATGACGTCATAAATTACAATGGGTGTAGGTATATATTATTTTTACCACAGGTTTGGACTCAAATCGTTTAAAGAACGTCATATTAGAATTAAAAATAATCAATGTTTGTGTTATAGTAGTCCCTCATCTTATAAGGCCACTCCCAGCAACGACTACCCCTCTTAGCAGGCCAGATATCTGACACACTGAGATAGTAGAATAAATGTAGAACTAAATTTTCCCTCAAGAAAGGCACCTCTTTCACAAGACCAACGCTGAAGAGGGGGACTATACATACTGTATTGGGATATGCACAGTACATATGGTAGTTTTTTTGTAGAATATGTTTTTCATCAATTAAATCTGCTGGTGAAACAATGGTAACAAGATCAGTAGTACAGTCATGTGAGCCTCTTATTCATTTGCATGACCCTACAGCTAGGTTTCTTTATACACCAAATAAGATGCATCTGTGCTTTAAAATGTGGACATCTCACTGAATCTGAAGGACGTGATGACTTTCGTCAAAGGTTACTGTATTATTTATTGTCAGTCATGCAGTCAGTTTGCTCAATATGATTGACATGTCATCAATTCTGAAAATTTAATCATTTTTTAATAGCAACAAAGCAACAAAGATCGTGTAATGACAATTTTATCCATAGCAATTTTTTTTAGACTGATATGAAATGTGATTGATCAACCTGATGTGCATTTTAAATAGGAGAGGGTCAGTTTGGATGACTGATTTTTAGCATGATAATAGCTGTCTTGCAAACAAAACTTTGTTTTTCTGTCAACTGTAGTTATCTAATCCCTATGGGGCCATGGTGGCCATGATCGTATTGTAGTTGGATTTACAACTATCTGTGCAATCAATGCCTATCACCTCTAAAGTTGTGAATTCGAAGCCCATTCATGGCAAGGTGTAATCGATACAACATTATGTGATGAAGTTTGTCAGTGGTTTTCTCCGGGTACTCCGGTTTCCTCCACCAATAAAACTGACCACAACGATATAAATGAAATATTGTTGAAAGTGACGTTAAATACAATAAACCAAACCAAACCACATACCCGTTAACTCTGAATTTTCTTAGATTATTAATCAATTCTTTTTTTTTTCGCAACCTGTAACTAAAATTTTAAAAAGGGTAAAAATGTTGAATTAAACTGTAGACCCTCTAATATTTTTATGATGACACAATTTTATCTTTTTGTACTATCTGTTTATTATGTATGTTGGATAAATGACTGCTGGATAGCAGACAAAAAAAGGAAAATATATTCATCAAACTTAAAGATTGTCAAAATTCACCTTCTCAAGGTCATAGAAATAATAATACATGTCAGTGTGATTTTCTTTGATTTTTGTTTTATTATATCTTGTATGTACATTTCTATATCTTAGACATTTTCTGTCAAGTGGCCGTAATAAATTTTGAATTTTGTCAGAGAAATAAAAGAGAAGACTTGCATTCCTCCACATTATTTTCTATTTCATTATGTCTAGCTAGTATGTACATTTGTGCAACTTAAACATTTTCCATCGAATAGGTCAGCTGCAATAAATTTGAAATTTGTCCAAAAAATGAAAAATTGGAGTTGTATCCCTCCATGTTATTTATTAATTTATTAGGTCTAGCTAGTATGTAAATTTGTATATCTTAGACATTTTCCATCTAATGGCCATAATAGATTTGAAATTTGTCCAAAACATAAAAAATGAGTTGTATGAATCCCTCTATATTATTTACTGTTTTGTTAGGTCTTGTATGTGCATTTGTATATCTTAGACATTTTTCGTCAAGTGGTCCTAATAAATTTGAAATTTGTCCGAACAAATATTAAAATGAGGAGTTGCTTCAATGTGTCCACTATAATAGGTCTGCTTGTGTTCGGGTCAAAAATGGTCACATTTATTTATAAGTTGACGTTTGTTTTGTCTGGTTACATTATACCACTAGGTTCGGATTTGTTTAATAAATTACAGATATTTGAGTGTTTCGTTGAACAATTAAAAACTCGTCAAATTTAAACTTGAGTTTGTTGAAGCCAATGTTTTTTTGTTTGATTTTTTTTTTTTTTACTGAAATGAAGGCAATAAAGATATTAATTCAAACACAATGGATATCAGTTTTACCTGATTAGAATTATGTATGTGAAAGTACTTTAAGTCACACAAAAACACCATCTTAGTTTCTTCGAAAAAAGCTGAAGTTAATATTTTAACCTAAAACATGTTTGTTACTTAAAAATTAAAGAGACTTGTACAGCAAAACACATTTAAGTCTGAGAGTATTTTGTTTTCTCGAAAGAAAGAGAAATTGATATTTTAGAATAAGTCTTGTTTGTAATTTAATCTTAACCACATCGGTGGTATAACGGTTAGCATGCTTGCCTGGAGTGAAGTAGATCATGGTTTTATGCTTAAGGATTGATCTCAATTTTTTTTCGGTTCATGAAGAAATAAACTCAAAAATGTGGTACACACTGAGTAACCCGTAAAGCGGGTTACGCAAGGGTGTGTACCACATTTTTTAGTTTATTTCGAATGAACCGAACAAATAATTGTGATCAATCCTAATAAATTAATTTCTAATTAATTTTTTTCTTGTCTTAAAAATATTTTGTCGGATAATAATTGCTTAAAAAGAATTAAAATAAAAAAATTTCCCAATTGATACCCCAATATGTGACTTCCGGTTAAAAATTTTGTTTATGGAAAATAACATCAATTTTGTATCCAATCAAAATCTCTTAAACACATCAAATTAATTTATAGACTGTTGTTTCAGTGAGCTAGCTTTAAAAAATCCAACTAAGCAGGTGGGTCCAGTACAAAGCTGACATCTTTATCATCTCATTGAATGTAACTTGTTAATGCCATGATATAGCTGAAAAATCGTCCATTTGGCATTAAGCAACAATCTCTCACTTACTGACTGAAACTTAATTTTAATTGATTCATATTTAAGTCATGATCGTATGGTAGTTGGATTTTCAACTACCTGTGCAATTAGTGCCTATCACCACTAAAGTTGTGAGTTTGAACCCCGTTTGTGACTATGTGTACTTGATACAACATTATGTGATAAATTGGTCAGTGACTTTTGACAGATCAGTGACAGTGGTTTTCTCTGGGTACTCCGGTTTCCTCCACAAATAAAACTGAACGCCATGATATAACTGAAATATTGTTGAAAGTGGCGTTAAACACCATAACCATATTTAAGTCGGAGAATATTTTGAAAAGCAGGTACCAGTACTGAAATGTGCAGAAAAAAGTAAACAATTTATCCATATGCCTCAAAAGTATATTATCTCTTCATTATCTTAAAATCAATAAATAACTACATTTTTGTACTATTGAAAGCTATTTGTACAACATTAGAAAAAAATGTACATCCACGGTAACACGAAAATGTAAGGTAAATCAATTACAAAATATTATACAGATATGAGCTTAAATCTACTTAGTTGTTAGGATTGTTTTAACGTGCACTTAAAATTAACTTTGAAATATGCCCCCTCATAATAGTGTGGGCATATGTAACGTCCCACCCACAAATGTTTTCAGCTGTTTAATGACGTGAAATTGATGAACTTGTATGTTTCAACTGGTAAGTTAAACAGTGTCAACAATATTCACAACTATTATTCGATCATCAATTCTTCTATAGTATATAGTATTCACATATCTTTAGGACTTGGCAGTTTTATACCATATACAAATAAAGGGGTGCGAATAAGCTAAATTATGTAAACAAATATTTAATTTTGACATCATAGTGTGATTCCACTAATGATGTCATGTATCACCATGGTTTTCTGCTGTCATTGATTTGGACAAAAATTTCATGAAAATATTTTCGTTAATGCATCAAGATACACATCCCCTTTGCAATGAAAAAAAGTAACCTCATATGAGGTGTGGAGACAATTTGGTAGTATTTCACGATATTATTTTATCAATGATTTGTACATTTTAGTTTTGATTTTTACATGCGGTAATATCTAACATCAAGTAACTAGCGTGATAGTAACATGATATCGTTGTTTTCTTGTATAACATAATAATGATGTCACTGATGTCATGTCACCAAATCCTTGGTAGACATACTATCATTGATAAGTTTTACTCAAAATGGGTGTCTCATTGCATCTCACATCTCAGATTTCTGGTTTCCTCCACCAATAAAACTGACCGCCATGATATAACTGAAATATTATTAAAAGTGGCGTTAAACAGCATAACTCCTAAACCCCTAGTCCTAATCCTCGGAAAATAAAATATTCATCTATGAGTGATTTATTTTTGATATTTGGAATTCAAGTTATACTGCTTGTTTACATAGACTTTTACATATTACTAGATCCATGCTTATTCTATGGAGAAATGGTTGATAGTCAAATCTGTGGGTCAGAGAACTCTATAGAATTTGTATCATATTTTTAATCTGTGTTGATAAGGGTTTAATCCATAGTACCTGTATTTAAGTGATATGTTTAGTACCTGTCAGCACCTGTAAGTCAGGTACTGCCCAATCTATTAACTGATATAGTACCACTTTAATTAATAGTATTATCAGGGGCCAGTTTAAAGGTTGACAATCAATTAACCCCAAACAACAGGCAGCAATTTCCGTAGTCGATAAATTAGTTTGTAAAAATCTTGACAAATATTAACAGCTTAAATCCTCATGTCAAAGAAAAGATCAGCATTTAAATCTTTAAGATATTTGTTTAGTAGCTTAATTGGTTATTCAAATTTGTGAAGTGCTGTTATGTATATAGGGAAATGTTTCAAATGAGCCATATAGAAAATAATAGTTTTGGATTTTGGGGTATGTAACCAATACTCAACAGTAATTTCTGTTTTTATGGCTTTAATCAGATTTTCACATTTCTCTCTAAGTGATTTTGGATATACATTTCAATATGTATATTTAACTGTAATGAAATTGATTTTAATTTTGGATATTGATTATATTGTTTTTGTTTTTTTTTCTCTCGTTTTTCTTTCTTTTCTGGACCGATTTTAAGTGACATCACCGTATATGTACCTGTGAGTATACTCTGAATGTATATAGTTGGCGTAAGCCTTTAGAAATTGACATTGCATTCCTTCACGATGTACTTATCATTTTGGATTAATGGATGAAGGTATCCGCACATGATAAAAGGATTACCGTAGATTTGTTGTGGATTATTTTTCAATGGAAATTGGATTAGTTTCTTAATGATTTATTATAGGCGTTGGAATGAAAATTAGATGACAAATATTGCTACCGATTTTTGTAAACAAATAACTTGTGAAAAAATGATATTTTTTTTTATAGACGAGTACAAACAATTTGAAATACAAACATTTAGCAATTGGTTATTTTGAAACAACCGATTAAGGAACCGATTTTATAAAAATTTCACATAACTTCGAAAAGAGTGTAGACTGTTCATAGACGAGTACGAAAACTTGAAAATACAAACATAGTGATCAGTTATTACTTAACAACTGAATTAAGTATTGCAGTTGGCCATAAAGGATTATAAAACCACGCCAGAGATATGTCGTTAAATAAATGAAAATTCAATTTTATACTTTGAAAGTTTATCAGCCATCATTTAAAGCAGTCTAGATAGTATTGTTAACATTATGTTGATTTATGATTGTATCTTCAAACTTAAGTTTTAATAATAAGAGGTTGAACAACAGTACTTTCAAATAAGACGGACAACAGAACGAAAAATATCCCGCATAAAATCAATGTTGGGATAAATTAAAAGTAGTTTTAAAATTATTTCTTTTTTATGTATTGGTGTTGAACAATAGTGTTTTCAAATAGGATGAACAGAGAAATAAATTCCTGCATAAAATAAATGTTGGCACAAAAAGCCGTTTTGAATTATTTCTTACTAATGTGATGTTGGACAACACTACTTTCAAATAAGACAGCATAAAAACGTTGAAGCAAAAAGTAGTTTTTTAAATTTGTTTGTTTGTTGATGTTTATGTATACTATTGATTGATGGGAGTAAATACTTTAAAATAGATGTTGTGGTTTCGTTGAATTGATAATATATGGATATATTGTAGTGTTAATTTGCGATATTTTGATGTTTATCAACTTGTCGAGTAATTAGATTGAACTTGAGCCGATTCTGTATTCTGTTGTCGGAGAAATAATTGGATCGTGATTAGGAGTGTGAAAATATAACTTTTATTTACATTCGAAAAGGAAATGGATTAGAATATCTTTCAAAGAAGACAAAGAAAAAAACAACAATATACCGGTACATGGAAATTTAATGCTTTGGATTGTAAAAATATACAGTTGTGTACCAAAAACTTCAATACTGCAGTGCCATGAGATAGCTGAAAAATTGCTGAGTTGGCATTAAACACATGAGATAGCTGAAATATTGTTGAGTGGGTGTTTAGCAACAATTACTCACTCACACAATACTACAGGAAAATTTAGACTTCAATTTTATACTTACAATATTTTTCAATGATACATCTCAGACTTATTTCTGTGTGCGTTTCACCAATTTGCCGACATGCCGTAAATGTGTCAATTACAACGATAATTGAAAGGCTTTAAGATCATTATAACTACCATTGTGAAAAATATATTAATTTTTTTCTCAAATTTGAATAAATGTGGCAGATGTGGACATTTTTCACTTCAAAGAATTCCGCCCATAAATAGAAAAGAAAGGTATAATAATAGACCTATTGACTTGATTTAAAGTCGTCAATCATCGGGAAAGTTATTTTTATTTACTCCGGCACTTCATGTGTTTGCTGAATCACGTTTCGATGCAAATTGTCACTGTGTAAAAAAATGTAAATTAATGTTCCATACCCAATTTAGATCAAATTTTATTCAAATGAAGATTTTATTTCTCACAATCTTTGACATTCAACAGGGCATAACATTTTTCGACTTTAAAAGATGTTACATTAGCTATGCAGTTTAAAAGGATTTTAGGTGAAATTCATGCTGTTTTTTCACAGCTTATTATCCATAGTAGAACTATAGGGAAAGATGAGTGATTTTTATATTGATATCCCACGGACATTCAACGAATTAAAATTCAGCCGAGTGTGAATCGTAATATGACATCCTGTTTTGTAGAATAAGTCGACAAAACATTACAATAAGCCAATTAGATTGATACATTTTGTGGAATGTGTCTTGGAAATGTACAAACAACCTCGGTATTCGTTTTGAACTTTTGAAAAGTTGTTGTTAAACAAATGGATAAATAAAAGACTTAAACGTCAATAAGTAATTAAACAAATATTGAAACTAAAATACATGTATTACGAACTTGTAATCAAAAAGTTAAATACATACTGATCGGCAACTTCTGAAATGTGGGAAACATGGTTATAAATTGACACAAAGTGAAGTGTTTTGACGAAAATTTCATAGTGAAATTGACAAAGAAGTAAATTCGGATATTAACGAAATTAACGATAGTTGTGAGAAAATTAATTTGACAAAGTTATAAATTGACACAAAGTGAAGTGTTCTGACCAAATTTGAAAGTGAAATAGACCAAGAAGTGGACTCGTATATTAACAATAGTTGTGAAAAAATTCATTTTGTCAATCACACATTGGAAAAGTGCATAATTAATTATTTATGTTGATATATTGTGAAGTCTTGCTTGACTGATGTTCAGTATCAGATCGTAAATAAATAGGAAATGAATTTGAGAATGATTTGCAGAAATGTGGTTGCCATATAATTCATCAATTCAATAACTAGATGTGAAAAAAAAGAAGGATTTTGATGTTTAAAGAGAGATTGCAAGTAATAGGAATTCACGATTCAGGAAGAGTATGTGTTAATTTGTATGTGTGGATGATATAAGATAGATATTCAATAGCTGGATAATTTCATTTAAATATCTGTGTGAAAGCTAACGCCCATCTGCTGAATTTAAAGGGAGATAACTTGTTTGTACAAAAGGTGAAATTTTTAGGAACCATTAAGGGAGATAACTTGTTTGTACAAAAGTTGAAATTTCTTAGGAAACCATAAAGGGAGATAATTTGTTTGTACAAAAGTTAAAAGTTCTTAGGAAACCATAACTATTTTCCATTAAATAAGAAGAACAAATACCAATATTTTCATTTAATGTATTTAACTGCTTAACAAAACATAAAAGGTAATAAAAATTAGTTAAATTTAAAGATTAAAAAAAAGATTTTTTAAGAGCATTTTAAATTGTACAAATATTGAGGTATGTTAATATAAACCCTGCTGTTAATTTAAAAAGAAATCTGTTCTGCAATAAGAGTTACATTTACCTTAAGGATCTTAAAATGATTATATAAATTTTATGTTAAGTGAAATATTAAAATAATTTTTTGTGGAAAATAAAAAATTTTTCTTCAAAATAAATGTATTAGCATTTATGATCTAAATTGATGATTTATGTTATGTGAAATATTAAATTATTTTTTTTGAAAATCTATTTTATTCTTCCAAATTAGAATATTAGCATTTATAGAATAATAAAAAAAAGCTTCGTAGACATATAACATTAGCTTAAAATCTTAATGATACCAGAAATTCCATGTACATGTATATAACAATAATAAGTGAATTTTAAAAAGGTAAAATATTTATTTATATAGATATATATGTATGCTTATTCTTTTAGGAGTCTTTTTGTCTGTTATTGTAAGAAATTTCTATAAATATTTTTTTAAGCCATAACTAATTATTTGATACTTTTAAAATTTTCTTAAGACTTCCTCTGCAGGTGTCATATCGAAATAAAAGCTGGATTACAATGTTTCGTCACAAATATAGGTGGCAGGCCGTCGAAATTTGTTAGGCAATGTCAAGGGCCAAGACTATTGTATTATAGCCAATGTGTTTACAAGTTAATAGTCTAATATATATAAGAGGAATTCAACACATTTTGAATGTAGTAGGATTTTTACAAGTTCAAGGATCTATACGAGTCCATATAGTGAAAATCGGCAATTACATCATAAAGAAGAGACGTCATAGAATTTACAAAATTAACGAAAAATTCTGATTTGTTTTGTAAGAGCAATATACAATAACATTGTAGAATATACAAAATCGGGGGAAATTTTGATTGTTTTGTAACATACAGTTATACACAATAACCTGTAGAAAGACAGACCATGACTGGATAGGCTATTGAAAATCACTTATTCCTAAAGTGTAAATTGTGCATTTTTTTTCACATTATTGGAGTATAGCAATTGTGAATGAAATCAAATGGGAGCTGCCGAATATGGTCATATGTGACCATTCTATCTGTGTGATACTGGGGATAATAAACTGACATCATCTGTTCTAATTATGAAACGCTATTAATAAAATCGTGTGCAGGAAAGAAATAATTATTATATTGCATAGTGCGACGAAAAAAACAAACAAAATTGCATTGTATAGCATTCCTGTAGTTCACAGTTAGAAATTAACTGTGAAGCTTCATTAGAATATGATAGTGCAATGAAAAATACTTATATTGCATTGAATAGCCTACCTGTAGTTATTATACTATAGTTAGAAATTAACTCTGAAGCGTCTTCAGGGTATTCATAAGTTATATTTATAGCAATAATCTAAAATCCTGATTTTAATATATCACACATTAAATTTTAACACATATCTCTAAGTAGATAGTTCAAGTGGTGATAATTATTTACGGGGAAAAAAAATGTTTTTGATATATAATGACGTCCTCTTTCTCTGGAGAGAAAACTGACAATGACCTTGAGGTGTCAATATTTTTGACCAGTTCATCCTCGTTATTTTTTTTCTTGTGATGTGAATATAAGATAACATAATAAGTTTTGTAACATTAAAGGGATTTAATTGGACGTTCATTCATTGATATCAGCTCTAGCGATTAATAAGAACTATTTTAAAAAAAGGATGTGAACTTTCCGAGGTAAAAAAAACATTATTTTGACCTCAAGTTGTGTTGAAAGACTACGATAGGCGTCAATTTCAGGACTATGAATACAAACTTGCTGTGAGACTTTTACGTTCATATGCAAATGTCTGCAAAAAGTAGGCACTGCTTGGAATTTAGAGGATATATTGTGGATTAGATTCTTTTAAGTTCTCATTAGTGTACTTTCTTATCTTGGAAATTTGCATAATTACGGATTCAATATGAGACTTTGGTAAACAAAAATAAGAATCATGTTTTTCCCAGATACATTTGTGTTGTGGGATAAACGAAAAAGTCCAATGCCCAGTCCAACACCCAGTAAAAAGTGGGACTGCCCGGTACAAATTATAGTGGAAGACTTTGATGCTAAAATAAACAACAACAACAACAACGATGAAGGTAAATAGATATTATTAGAACTTGAAAAAAGGTGGGGGAGGGGGGTAGCTCAAATAGAATTTGTGATTTTGAAGCATACTATTGGCACAAATTTTGATTTTTATGGCTCGGCTGCTAGGCGTGAAGGGGCATTATGTTTCACCCAAATCCATATCTCTCGTACGTTCGTCCCTCATTTAGTTTCCCCTCAATAACTTAAGTTGCCCTCAAGCAAACCATTTGATATTTATACATAATGTCAGGTATCGTGAAAGGAAGGCCAGTTTGATTTCGGAAATCATCACTTTTTCTGTTTACTTTTGCTTGAATTGGGACATCCATGTCCTTTGAACACAGTTTTCAATTTTTATGATTTTGAAGAATTTAAAATGACAATATTATTTCATGATTTGATTGTGAATGACATTTTAACTATCCACTGCCAAAAAAAAAAAGAACTATTAAAATCATTTTACAAATACTGAAATGTAGTACTTACATAAACTGTTATAGTGAAGAATTTATGATATATTTATATGACTCTAAAATGTTTCTTATAATGGGGTAAAGAAATATTACTTATATAGCTTCTTAGGATTGTACTTTATGATGTCTTGTATGGTAAAGGGCAGGCAGTGTTGTTGAATGAGAGTTATTAAAAATACAAATAAAAAAAGATTTACAACTATCTATGCAATCAGTGCCTATCACCATTGAAGTTGTGAGTTCAAAGCCTGCTCATGGGAAGGTCTACTCGATATAAGAGTATGTGATGAATTTGTTAGTGACTTGCGGCAGATCGGTGGTATTCTCTGGGTACTCTGGTTTCCTCCGCCAACATTTAACTGAAATATTGTTAAAAGTGGCATTAAGCATCATAGCCCTAACCATGACTGCCCTCGTCGCTTTAAGGGCCACACTCCTTAAAGAACACTTGCTACAGATTGCTGGAAATATTTGATAGTGTCACATACAAGGACAAAACTTCCCAACTTATATAACTAACCCATATTAAAAATACATAGCCCTAGGGTCATCGTTATAAAGGCCACGCTTCTTAAAGAACACTTGCTACAGATTCTTTAGAAATATTCGATGGTGTCCCAAAACAAAGTCAAAATGTCCCAAGCAAAACATTATTATAATCACTTTAACTAATGGCTGTCAAAACACTTCACTATTTATCTATCTATCACGGTGCCAAATATGTACTTACTTAAAGTACTTGGTAATTTATTGTTTATTAGCTTACTTACTCATCAAGAATAATAGGTAAAATACACCTAATGTTAATTAACAATTAAGATAATTAACAAGTTCCATTATCGGTGATTTTAACATGTTTCATTTGAGGTGAGCCTCTTTTGATCTCGCTGAATAATTTTGTTAGTGTCAACAGATTGACTGATGCTGAAACTTATCAGTCGTTGTGTCGTTGTATATATTATGACATTACCGTTGAAAATGAAAAGTTTGGTTTTGAATATCTCGACATACATGTTCACTAGTATCATAGATCGTCCTATCAGACTCACTGCAATACTAGCGATAATTTCTGTCTCGACTGTCATTGCTGCTGTTTAATCTATATTTATCAGGAACGTGGTAATCAACGATAATATTTTACGCTTATTTTGGCATGATAATAAATATTATCTTGTGAAAAGATCAAAGAGATCAATATAGCTATTATAAACAAAAATCATGCTGGATTATATTTTATTCATTTTAAAATATTTTATATTTATTCGTTTATCCAATGATTGAAAGGCTACACATCGCTAATCCTGTTACTACTAGAATTTTTAGTTACTAGTGGGAAAAAAAAGGCGACACATGACTTCCATGGAAAACTCACATCTTAAATTTTATTGACGACTTTTACATAGCAGGTACCATATGTAACAATATTTACAAGTGTTTATGCCCTCACTGCTAGGCATCCAGACATTAAGGTATACCCACGTCTGTCCATTTTTCCGTCCTACAATTGTTTTCCACTCGGCCAATGGCTACAAGCAATTATTGTCGACATTCCTCGTTAAATAAATAAAGAATTAATTTAACCCAAGTTTTCCTTAAGCAAATCATTGAAATTTATACACAAGATCGGGCACCATAAAAGGAAGTTCTATTTCCTAATTTACCACTTTTTATCCCCTCGCCAACGAAGTTGCGAAGGGATATAGTAACGCTACCGTCCGTCCTTCCGTAACATCCTTGTGAACACTCTAGAATCAACATCCTTCAATGGATATTGACCAAACTTGGTACATACTTAGTCCTGAAGAGAATCTGGAACCCTATTGATTTTCAGGGTCATAGGTCAAAGATCAAGTTCACCGGGTAAAATTTTTAGGCGAGGGGATATGCCACGCTTTGTGTTGCCCTTGTTCCATTCTGAGTTATGCCCCTGTTGATTTTAGCTGGAAGATGGGGCATGCCAGTCATATGAACAATGTACTTCCATTTTAAAAAAAAGTTTTTTTATATAACATGGTGCAAGAACATCAGTTTCATAATAACAAGCACAGTATTAATATAGAAAGGAAAATTGACACACTCTTTAACCCAAAATTAGAGACTCAAAATAGAGTATACAATCTTTTACGTGAAATTAGCTAGGCTTACGAAAGGTTATCTGGGACAATACCTGATTAGCTAGAAAAAATTGGCACAATGCAAGCATAAACTCAAGCAAAAATGCAAATTTATTAGGTCTAAAAATATGCTTGTCAATTTCAGAATAAAATGTTTATAAACATTGTCTGAATAAACATTTTCACCAAAGCAAAGTTTTGTGTCAACAAATTTTACATTAAAACTGTCTGATCTACTTTTCATTTTTTTTTTTAGTAATAATTAAATGTAAGAAAATCACCTAGCATGAAAAAGAAAAAAAAAATCTTTGCATAAATAAAATGAAAAATAGAAAATGCCACATATTGAATTTCACATTTCTGTTTTGTTGAATATGTAAATTCTACATTTGTCAAAATGTACACAATTGACCATGATTCAATAAAATGATGTAAAAATGATTGCATTTTAATGGATCAAATCTTCTATTAGTAAACACATATTTTATATCAAGAATTTTTTTTTTCATATCGAGGTGAATGATTTCAGTACATAAAACATAGAATTTACCAATGTTATGATTGGTTGATTTTCGAGCAGTAAATTGCTGTGATTGTATAATATATTAAATGTATGGCTGATCATTGAAGTGACACACTATACAAATTTACAATTGTAATTTTAGATCAGTGATGCCTCTTACCTGTAAAATACAGGTGTGAATTAATATTATTTTAAATCATCAATCATACTAATGTCTTGACTAGTAACAACTATTTTGTCTCTGTGGAATAAAGTTCTCCGTTCTGGAATTTATCATATACAGGTTGTATTTTGTTTTATATTGTTTTTTCGAGTGTTTTTTTTTCTATGTATGTTGCCACTATTCTATAAAAAGTAGATTTCTTTTTTATTTTGACTGTAAAAGGGCAATAACCTCTCTTGGCTTTGTCTGGATCACACCTGTGTTGTTTTAAGACTTGTCGTAAATCTGGGTATGTTTACCTTATAGACGTGCCCCTTATTTTGTCATACAGTCAAACCTGTTCTATGTGACCTTAGAAGGGAACAGTGAAATATGGTCACATAAGACAGGTGGTCACTTAATACAGGTTTAATTAATATGTAATGCACTGTGAAGCGAAATAAAAATTAAGGTCACATAATACAAGTTATTGCTTAATAGAGGTGGTCACTGAAGCAGGTTTTACTATCTATTGTTGAAGTGACGTACCTTGTCCCGTTACTTTGTCAAAATATATAGTTGCAGTGACGTAATATATATACAAATTTCTTATTATGATAGGTAAAGTAGATTTATACTGATGTAAAAGGGAGCGTTCAATTACCAGTATTTCTGATACGAATCAATGGGGTATTTTTTAGTTCAGAAAGACATTTCTTGGCCCATGTTAGGTACAAAGTCTAAGACTGTTTGATTTTCATTTGGACTACATGAATCTAAGAGCATGGCAGTTGAAATTATTCAAGGTAAATAATCTTTTATATGGACATAAAAACGTTGATATTAAATTTACTGAGCACAATGCATTTCTGGAATAACCTTCATCAGGTACAACAATCAAAGCCAAAATATTTGAAAGGTAAAAGATTTAAAAGTATATGGGGGTAATTTTACAGATTTAAAGGATGGAATATCAAATGGTATTTAACAAAGGTGGATATTTCGGAAAGTTAGTACCCTCAAAGCGAAAATATTTGAAAGCCAAATAATTTAAAAGTCTTGGGGAGTAATTTCACAGAGTTAAAGGATGGAATATCAAAGGGTAATTAGGAGAAGATAGCCTGGGAAGACCAGTATGTCGGAAAAGCTGAATGCATATTCTTTAACTTGCCATTTCTGCTTTATTTTGATCATCTGTTGTTCTTAGCTTTTTAGACATCAATATTTTCTGAAATCACCTGCATCACTTAAAAGAATATGTCTGAATTGGTCCTTGACAAATTTCGTTTAAAAAACTGCATATAATGGCTATCTATAAAGGATGGCCATCACTACCAGAAATGTAAAAGTTGCTTTTTTATGATTTAGGCATAATCATGCTGACATTTGAACTATATCTGCTAGATAATGAGTTGTAAAGCTCATTCTGGGTTTTGTTATGTAAATTATAAATGTAGTTTCATTTTGGCAAATTAGTTTCATTTTGC
>MJUT01017640.1:490463-523482 GCA_002080005.1 Gigantidas platifrons | reverse complement strand
AATTTAAATCTCCCTAAATAATTCTGAGCTATTTAAATATCCCTACAGAATCTTGAGCTATACAAATCTCCCGACAGAATCTTCAACTATATAAATTTTCTGCAATGAACAGTTCCTAAGTAATGTAATTATTAATAAAACTAAGGTTCTCCTCCCTCAGTATAGGTGACCCTAGCTGATTTTGGCCATCCTGTATAGGTGACCCTAGCTGATTTTGGCCATCCTGTTTAGGTGACCCTAGCTGATTTTGGCCATCTTGTTTTGGCCCTTTGATTTTATTGCTCCCAAAACTTTAAATTATTTGGCTTTCTAATCTTTCGATTTTGAGCGTACCTGATGAAGGTTATTACATAAACGTGTCGTGTGCACTAAATTTGATATCTACGTTTTTATTCTGGCAGAATCCTGAACTATTTAAATCTGGTGGCAGAATTCTGAACTTAAATCTTGCGACAGAATCCTGAACTTTTTTAATCTCGTGGCAGAATCCTGAACTATTTAAATCTCGTCACAGAATCCTGAACTATTTAAATCTCGTCACAGAATCCTGAGCTATTTAAATCTTGTGGCAGAATTCTGAACTATTTAAATCTCGTCACAGAATTCTGAACTATTTAAATCTCGTCACAGAATCCTGAGCTATTTAAATCTTGCGACAGAATACTGAACTATTTAAATCTCGTGGCAGAATTCTGAACTATTTAAATCTCGTGGCAGAATCCTGAACTATTTAAATCTCGTGGCAGAATCCTGAACTATTTATGATCTTTTGTTCTTTGACCTGTGTTATATAAATAACCTGCATCTGTCCCTGTATAATAAATTTGATATCAAATAAAACATTTGTAGCAGCAAGAGAAAGAATATCATTATATCCATGACTCTATTGAGTTGATTGGCTCTGCTTTATTTTGGCTTTGTTATTTCTAATCCATTTGACCATGTGAGTGACCGTTAACGGTGTTCGTTAGCGGAATAACAATGATGGGTTGGTGTGAATCACAATCTAACTTAATTTTATTCTGATTATTGAGATGACTTCTATTAACAAATTCTTTTGACAGACGGAATTTTATTTATAGTAGAAAAGATTTTTCCTTATGACGTAAGTAAAGTGAAATTAGAATTTATTTCAATGTTCAACGTCGATTGTTATTTTTTGTTTTGTTTTTTTAAGTACTATTGAAGTACGAGTAAATGTGATAATTTTGTGTAATAAATATTTGTATAAATATAGATGTTATATAGCAATTAGCATCCCTCCATCATTATTATGAATGTAATTTATATATGGAGGAGGCTTGTGTCATTATCTAGGACTTCAATAAGTAAAAAAATATATTAGTATGAAAAACATATTAACTGATATCCTCCTACACTTAATTTCTATATCTAGCTATTAACAGTTTTTTATGCACCACAATTAGGTACTAACTGTTCTATTGTCACCACTGTTTTATTGTGGTCTTTCCACCTACTACCAGGAGAAAGACCTTAGGCCAAATAAAAAAATATGTGTGGTTCCAGTTACCCTACCTACCCTAATTGTTAGCCCCTACTATTAAGATTTTTTTGCCATTTTGCAATAAGCACCGTTAAGCAATGTCTCCCATAGAATCAATGTAAAAAAAATATATCAAATAAAATAAAATCGCTACCTACCTACCTACCCTGTTTTTTTTATTTTAATGTAACCGGAACCACACATATATTTTTATTTGGCCTTATTGTTTTTCTTTTCGATCATATTTTTTCTGTCATTTTTCAAAATCTAGAGTCTCTAGTCCACAAGAGTAATTTGTGCTCGTGATTGTATGGTAGTTGGATTTAGAACTATCTGTAGCTATTATGCAATCAGCACCTATCACCACTAAATTGGTGAGTTTGAATACCACTCAGGAAGAGAGAGGTGTACTTGATACAACATTATGTGATAAAGTTTGTCAGTGACTTGTGGCAGGTCGGTGGTTTCTTCTCGGTACTCCGGTTTCCTCCACCAATAAAACTGACTGCCATTATATAACTGAAATATTGTTGAACTTGGCATTAAATAACCTCAAGAGTTTACTACATATTGTCAAGATATTTCATATAAAGTATTGGTCATTCATATTAAGAATAGTCTGTGCACCAAAGGGGTTTTGACTTATTCATGTTAAAACCTCAATAATTGGAATGTAGAAGAGATCTTGTATGTAAAAATATGATCACACTTTTGCTTGTATTTTATCAATATTGTTCATAAAGGTGCAAAAATTAAATCGTAACACCAAACCTCTAGCCAGGATTGTTCAAAGTAAGTTTGATAGACTCAAAATCTCAACTTTTATAATATTAATTCTAACATGACCTCCTTCTTTCGCTTTGTTAACAAACAAGCGAGTTATCCATTCGGTATAATCTCATTAGCACATGCGCCATTGAATATGACCGACTTTTCCATTGGCAACATAAATTGTAACCCGAATAATGCCGATAGAGGACGCAGTATTATTCGAGTTACATAAATTGTGTGCGACATTTTCTGCAAACGTAAATATAAATTACCATCTTCCAATCAAAGTATACTACCGTATTTGTACTAATATCTGCCAATCCATGTTAAAACTCCCAACACATTCTGGCTGCCATGATTTATTTCTTAATTATAACGCTATCTCGACTTTAATAGTCCTTCTTGATTTTCAAAAGGGTCGGCGATTCATACAAACTGCTTCTTCTTACAAGTGTGAATACATATAGATTTCCTACTGTATTTTATTTGAAAAATCTTGTTTATGTCCAGGAGGACAGTTTTGCTTTGTAAATATATACCGGTAAATCATTATCTGATTGAAAGTAATGGATCTATCTTACAACTAAATGTCTATAGAGTATTATGTATATAGATGTCATTGTTCTATGTACTAATTGAATTCTAATAATTTTATAAGTTGAGTTATTACATATGACATGCAACTTCTGTCATAGGAAGCCAAAACTCTAATATGTGTCCTCAACATTTGTTGAGTTTTAATAATTATACCCCCGCTCCACCAGAGTGGAGGGGGGGGATATACTGTTTTACCTCTGTCCGTCCGTCCGAGATATTTTTCGTCGCATTTTTCTCAGCAGAAATCTGATATTTTGTCACAAGCTTCATATAGGTATGCCATATTGTGGGAAGTGTTTTTGGACCCGTCAGATTCCTACTTCCTGTTTGCCGACTTAGTTGGTTTTTATACATTTATACACGTTGAACATATATGCGGGGGTATCATAAGTGAGCATTAGCTCACAGTTCATCTTGTTAGCTCAGTTTCTAAACTATTCTTTGTCCTAGCTTCACCTATATTAAGTGGCTAATTATAAAATGAAAGTTTAAATGGTGGCACTCAACAATTCCACCAATATCAACACCTTAAATTATTTAACAATAAAAAGACCATGATATATGACTTTGAAAATCCAGGTCCTGGCTTTGGACAGGCACAAAAATGTGGCAGAATTAAATCAGTTAATTGTATTTATTCTAACATATTTCATATCAATATTGTCAAGTGACATTTACAGATTTTCATGCATCTGTGTAGTATTTTTTAGATCATTCTTTGTGCTTTTCTTTTGGTCATTGCATTGTCTGTCCCTGATTGATTTACAGCCTCTGATTACCCATTTGGCAAGGTAAAACTTTTCCCAATGAATTAGTAAACATAGCCTATGCTAAATGTGGAGGTTTTAGTTCACCTAACGGCCCAGCAACCATGTGCACTGTTACCCGAGGTTGGTCTGTAATGCATGTCTTGACATTTTAATCTTTTCTGAAAGCTCTTTGTATAAATCAAACTCACCTAAAATTGACTCTGAATGGTCCTCTTTTAATATTATATCTAACAGCTTATCTTTAATTTGATCCCAATTTACTAAATTACTATAAATAGAAATTTCTTTAAGTAACCAAAGCTCCTATATTTTAAGCTGGTTGGGAACTATGCGATGAGTTGTTCAACATATTTTGAGGTTTACTGTTAACTTAGTTCTTTTGCACATTTTAGATGATTTTGTAAATGAGCCCTAATGCTATTTTGAAAATAGGCCTATTATTAATTTAATCTGTATTAATCAAACACCTGTCTATTGCAAACAGAAAAGTTGGTCCTAAGGAGGTTCGGTTTAGACAGGTTTTCACTATATATTATGCTGTGCACTATTTTTAGCTACAAGTTACAAAAAAGCATGTGTACATCTGTCATATAGAGCACTGGTCACTATAACCTAAAGGCAGCAATAAGGATACAAATATTTCTCCTGATTTTAAACAAAATTGAAAATGGGAAATTAAATAAAAGACATAAGGCAAAAAACAATGATGAACTAATAGATTTGAGAACTCAGGAAGCTTACTAAGAATTATAAAAAAGAAAATAAGAAGGGAATAGTTTGAATTCCAATATGGGTCTGTATTTTATTAAGGCTGAGGAATTCAAGAAGAAACGCAGTGTCACTTAATATACCACAGAAATTTGTATTTAGTTGATATTTTTGCCGATAGCATATTATATAGTATATGTAATTTATATTTATCTACGGCCCAGAAAATTTCTAATCCTGTTTTTTCATGCTTCATTGATCTTTATCTATTTATTACAATTATTAATATGATGATTACCGAAAAAATTCAGGTCACAAATATTTTCAGTTGTAAAGTTGTAGCATTCGGACTACGTTGACTTATATGTCAAATGTTTTAAGCCGTGTACAGTCAATTATGAAGTGTGTATTGATATCACAAGAAAAGAAGATTGTAGATTATAGTTGAGTGTTAATCAGGGGTGATAATCATAGAGAGGCATATTTCAGTTGGCCTTAGTAGTTAAAGGAATATTATAAAATCAACATAATGTGTTTACATTTGATAATAAACATTTAGATGGATTAGGATTTAAATACATGTATGGTAGTGCACCTAGAATTTGTGTTTCATCTATTTTTTTTTGTGTGGATATTTTTGTTATTTCCACATTCAAATGACTAGGATTTAAATACATGTATGGTAGAGCAGATATAATTTGTATCGATCACCATAATTTTTTTAGCATATTTTTTCTATTTCTGTGCGATATTAAACACTAGGATTTAAGTACATTTTCGGTTGTGCAGCTAGAATTCCTAGAATTAGTGTTCAATCTGATTTTTTTTTAGGATTTCATTTCTGTGTTGAGGTATTTACCTTATAGCAAATTAAAAATATAAGTAATTTTCTGAACCAAAAAAAAAAGGGAATTACATGGAGGATCCTTCATATGAAGATATTTTTTTGGAAAAAAATGAAAAATTGATTGAACTAGCATGCAAACTACCAGAAAACAGTTGTATAATTTTGCATTTTTATTTTTTATCAAAAAGTGAAAATAATAATGCAATAAATAAAAAAAGCAATAAAAAGCAAGAATTGAAATCTTTATGGACCCAAACGTGGAAAAATGAGTCAGCTTTGAAAAAATGGAAGCATTCATCTTAAAAGCAATATTATGATGTTTTTAATTGGAAGGAATGATAGATTTGACATAATTATTAATTTTTGGGCCAAATTAATTTGTGTGCAGTATTTATGAATTAATTTACAATCAGGTTTTTTTTCTTGTGAAAAAATTAGTGATTTTTTTTTCCGTATATGTGTGTGTATTGAAATATGATATATTTCTACCGTTTACCTGAGGTCAGGGAGTAAAAATATGTCAAAAGAGACCAAACTGTAATGATCAAGATGATTGGTTAAATAATCACCATCTACAATATACAACTATATTTACTGTCTATTTTCAGTCAGAGTTTTTATATTTTTTACATTTTTTTGTGTGCTAAATATGGAATTTAGATTTCATGAAGATTAATGCCTGGCAATTTATTAAGGGAATTGAATGCCATGTGGAGACTATTTTATTTCTTTAGGGGAAAAAATTGAACGAAATACATGTATTTTGGAAAATGTGTTGATTTCTAAATACGATAATTGGCATATATGTCGTTCATTTGCAGGATTTCTTTATGGAGAAATATGAGATATTTTGGAAATTGTGTTGATTTCAGTGAACTAAATATGATGTGCTATTATTCTCACTAGCTAGATTTTTTTTATGACAATGAAAAATGGAATATTTTGGAAAATATGTTGATTTCAGTGTACGGTAATTGGTGTATGTTTCATTCGCTAACTGTTGCTGGTATTGTGGAATTTTTAGTACAATTAATTATTTCAAAGTGAAAATAAGTCCTACAATAAGGAATACATGATTCCAAAGCAAAATTATATAGCAAAGTTTAAAGAATATTCATATTGACGGAGATTATCGTAAATTAACAAATTTGTCATATTGGCAAGAAATTATCATTAATTAACGGAAGTTTACGTTGATGTAAAGCTTTTAAATATCAGACAGAATTGTAACGATAAAGTTAAACATCAAAGGAGACGAGAAGATATTAAGATGGAGGAGGAGTATTGTGAAATTAGTTTATTAGACGATATTAAACAGGTCCTGAAACTGTGGGAGGAGGGTAAGGCTTTAAGAATGTAATAATATTTGATACATCTTCTTTTTCAAGTGTAAAGGCTGCACTTCAGTATTTACAGGCGGTACTGGTACTTTCCACACCCATAGTCAGGGGAGAGCTTGTATGACTCACAAACCATAAAAACCAGGGACTGCTAAAATTAAAATTTTTTGTTGAAATATGCCTATTTAAATCGGGAGTTCGGTTGTACTATGACTATTAAAGGTCAAAATTTGACCCGCAGCTGCAAGACCATGTCGCATCGCAAGTCCATGAAACCATGCCCCATAAAATCCTGGTTACGACACTGCTTTTCATTCAATGGAAGATTTTTCATTAATTTCTTACATAACATAAACACTCTTTGAGATTAGGAAATACTTGTATTTGATCATTCTGAAGCTGCCACTTTGAAAGGCCTGCGTCTTAACTTGCAGATGCTGAAAATTTGAGTACAATGAAGTCTCCCTATATCGGTGTGTCCTGTGTAGACACACTTGTCACTTTAGTACTTCTCTCCTATTCATGTAGTGATGTTTGATAAATATTATTTTTAATCGCTCTGGAGAGTTTAATTCAAAGTGACATTTATTTTATAATGATTGGTCAATATCTTGTCTGGATCAAAGTTTCCCGTAAAATCCTCAGGTTGACCCCATTGAAGATGAAGAACGCATTGATCATGAGAAAATTAAGCAGTGGTAGTCTATGATTTCTTACCAACCACCACAGCATGATTTGTTTGGTTTTTAGGTGAAAAAATCATTGGTAGTCTGAAATGGCCAATTTGATCAAAAAAAGAAGAAGAAAAAACAGCATCAGAAATGATTAAAGCTTCATTTTTTATAAAAAAAAAAAAAAACAAAAAAAAAAAACACCAAAGGGATATTTTAACCAACAGGTTTCATAGGTAAAAAATACATATATTTAGATTAAAGCCTTTTAAATAAAGGGGAAAAATTAATGTTTAGCGCTAACAAAAAAAAATGGAAGTTTGAACAATAAAAAGTCCCAAGACAAGCATGGTATGCCCATTTTTTTTTTATTTGAAAATCTAAGTATAACTTTAAAATATACAAATTGACAAAATAAAATCAGGAAAATTGAGTTGTGGGCCATGTGCTATCATGTCAACTTAAATGAAGACTTGATTAATAATTACTTGTGATGACATTTTCTGTCCTTTATTAGATATTTATTTGTTATATGCTTGAGTGTACAGAAACAGACCAATGCTATAGTTGATGTAAACACTATTGATATTCATATTGCTAATTAGCTTACTGATGTAACAAAAAAAAAGTTATAGAAAAGAAAATCCATATGCAATATACCGGTATATAAAATATTAATAATATATAAGAATCAAGGTCGTTAATGACAGATTTTCTGGTTTCATCCATTGTACTCCCGGAGAGAGACCTTGTCTGCGTCATGAATCTTTGGGTCATCCGCCACAAATGCAGAACTTCTGCATGTTAAATCATACCTCTTTGAAACTTTTCATGCATGATTTTCATTACCAGAAGGAGACACACATACAGTGAAACCTACCATGAGGTCACCTCTGTTAAGCAGCCACCTGTATTTAAAGGTCACCTTTTTGTGTCCTGTCATAGAAAATTTCATTTGAATTGAGCCTCTTTTAAGAGGTCACTTGTCGTATAGCACCTCTTTTTCTTTGTCTGAAAGGTGTCCTCTTAATACAGGTTTGACTATTATTGTAACAATTTGAACTGATATATTTAAAGAGTTGCTGTCCTTTTATGACTTTTTCATTTTAAATGGAATATGCCATGATTACTTATAGCCATTTGGAGATGTGTATATTGTGCTATAGTATTTGATCAGAATATTTATGAATGAATTTTTTTCTTTTACATTGTGGAACTTTTCTTCAGTCAAGGGCAGCAATAGCCAAGTGGTTAAGATCGTTAACTTCTCTGACTGGAAGCCTAACACTACTGAGGTTGTTTGAAGTACCTACTTCAAGAGTTGAGGTTTCCATACACCTACCAATGAATACCAGGTGTTTCAAGTCGGTTTGTTATTACTGCCCCCGTTAAGTTTGATAGTCATAATAGAGCTGAAAATTGCTGAAATAAAATGAAAAACAAAAAATACCACACTGTCGTAACAGTTCCAAAATCTAATAGAAAAACTAAAAATACCACACTGTCGGAACAGTTCCAAAATCTAATAAATAAATCACAGAAAGAGATAAAACCGATATCCTAACACACACATAGATGACTGCTGACTTTCCTTGTTCTGGTACAGGCACTTCAATAAAAAGTGGCAGGGTTTTACTAGTTTTGATGATAAACTCCAAAATGTGTAATCAAACAATTTTCTGTAGTAAAAGATCTTGGTTGTATAATTTCTCCAAATTTTATCTCTATAAAACATTTACATACCAACCTTGTTAATTATATATATTCTTTGAAGGAGTTTGTCTTCAATGAATTTTAATGTTTAATTGGTTACAAAAACTTTTCAGTTATGAAAAGAAATTTTGGTCACCAATATCAACACAATAAACAATTACCTTTTATCTCTACCAATACTCACTAAAAAAGACCTTAACATATGATGTTGGTTGATTTGATTTTTGGTGTTTTAACGCCACTTTCAACAATATTTCAGCTATATCATGGCGACTAGTTTTAGTGCTGGAGGAAGCCGGAGTACCCGGAGAGAACCACCGACAACGGGCAAACAACTGGTAAACTTTATCACTCGTGGCTGCAAGTCGAGTGCACCCTTTTTTGTAATTTAAAAAGCCAGCGCGAACCCACGCCGTATTTGGTCATAGGCTTGTATGAGTTGTTAGATCCAACCCATTGAGCCACCCGGGCTCCCATATGATGTTGGAATTCCAGGTCCTGACTTAGGACAGGCATAAAAATGTGGCAGGGTTAAACCAGTCAATGGGATCCCATCTCTCCCCTCTTTATAAAGGGATCCCCACAGGTAATAGGGGCCGTCATGGTCATGATAACATGGTAGTTGGATTTACAACTACCTATCCAATCAGTGCCTATCACCACTAAGTCGTGATTTCAAATCTCGCTCATGTTGAGATAAACTTGATGCAACATTATGTGATAAAGTTTGTCAGTGACTTGTAGCAGATCAGTGGTTTTCTCCAGGTACTCCGGTTTTCTCCACCAATAAAATTGACCGCCACTATATAACTGAAATGTTGTTGAAAGTGGCGTTAAACACCATAACCCTAACTCAGTGGTAATTAATGTTTTCTTCATGCATGCTTTCTATGTTTGTATCATAATACTGAATTCCCCACTTAATTTGAACAGAACATTTAAGGTATTGAACTTTGAACTTGTGATCTAGTTACCTACATTCAAGTTTAACAATGCAACAAGACAAAATGTTTAATGTAACAAATAAAACAATGAACACAAAGAACATGTGTGTTCTGTGTCAAGCATGAAGTCAGATTTAAAGTATTTGTATGTTTATTATTAATACTGCAATATTTTCTTTGTGAAAAATGTCAATGTTTTTTTTTCTGGCAGACAATGTTGTCTTTCGAGCAGTTACACAACAATTAAAATTGACCATTTTCAAAATAAGAAATACTGGTACATTTTTGTATTAAACTACCACACAAGCGACGTGTTCTCGATACAATAAAATGTGTCAGTGACTAGGGACAAGGTCGGTAGTTTTCCCCCGGATAATCCCGTTTCTTTCACCAATAAAACTGATCGCCACCATATAACAGAATTATTATTGAAAGTGGCATTAAACACTATATCTCTAACACTGTTATTAAACTAGCTTCAATTGTACTCTATTCTGAAAATATGATAACTGTGTTTGCGCTATCTGATTATAATTATAGAATAACAGAGGCACAATCAATACCCTTAAGACATATACACGACCGCTCACTTTCCTGGCATGGAACAGGTACTTTAATGAAAAGTGGAAGGGTTAAACTAGTTTTATGTATTTAGTCAAAAGCTAGGGATAACCTCAGAAAGTTTCAACGGCTTGGATAAAATTCTAGGAATTTCACAACTTTATAGAACGTGGATATCACTGGACATCTCACGTTTTTGTTTTGATTTTCTTCTTCTTTTTTTTTTTTGGTGAGAATCTGAAATAAAAATACATTGTATAAAGATCCACCATGACTAACATGCAATCACGAAACGTTAAATGTTTTAATTAAAAACTAGTTTAATTGATTAGTAGTTAAGTTCAGCTGCAGGTCAGTAGGTCTGTCTTCCTATCTTTTAGCAAAGAATAAAGGTTTCCTCTGATCAGCTGATTTCCTCTTTTATTTAAAAACTATATCATTTGGAAATAAAATGTGCCAAATGTGGTCCAAGATGCTAGACAATGAGTGTATTATGGAATTGTACAGGCAGTGTCTTCTTATTTCATCAATAATCACTTTCTTCTTTGCTTTAGTGTAAGATAACTGTAATGATAACCAATGTAATGATAACCAAGCCAATTTGTATTTCTTATTTTCTATCGGGCAAAAAAAAATACCTGTGTTTCTGCTGACCTAATGATCCTAATTGTTAGTGCCTATCCTCAAATTGTTATTGCAATTTTTGGATAAGCATTGTTAAAGTCAGAATCTTCTCTTGCAAAACCTAGGTAAATTGAGAAAAAAAATTAAAAGCCCTAATATTGATTCTTATTTTTTCTCAAGAATTTTAACGGAAACACAGGTATTTTTTACCTTGGCCTAGAAGTGTGGTTATAATATCCCATTTATGTTGGTAATATTTCCGTAATTAGACCCGCTGTACTTGTAGAAGTTGTAGCGCTAGAAGGCTTAGTGTCATGGGTACATAACTCCAAACTTGTTAACCTTAGTCTTGATTGGTCGTGATTGTATAGGTGTGTAAATTCAACAGCAGTACGACAACAACCATGGACACCTCTCATTTAAGTGCATATACTGGAATTGTATTTGGGTGATTATGTTTTTAGTCAAACTTCATAATACATCTACTGTTATATTGTCAAACATGATCATGTGACCACCTCTATTATGCAATACCTTTGAATAAGAAGTCACTGTTTCAAGGTACCAGTGATAAAAAATAAGTGCAATAAAAAAAAATAGTAATAGTAACCATATTTTAAGAGCCACCAAGTGCCTTATGTCATTACTTTATAATGTTCCACTGACTGCCCGTTTAACACAGTTTTGATTATACTTATGATCTGATATTTCAATAGATTTGTTTTCTGTGGCATAATAGAAATACATGTATTCTTGTTATGAGATATTTTGCAATAAAAAGGGCAGTAACTCTAGATATTTTTTCTTCCTTTTATATTTCGGGTTTTTTTTTTGTTCTTTTCGTTTTTAAAACTGCACTAGTGGACAAGATTTCTTGAAAATGGAAGAAACTATTTGAAGTTGTCTAGATTTAAGCCATATATCTTGTTTCAACAATAATTAATGTATGATATACTGTAAATTCGGAAATTATTGCGATCTTCGAAAATTTTCACAGATTGCAATTTTTATTATTGCGAAGCATG
Organism: Gigantidas platifrons; assembly: GCA_002080005.1. Lineage (NCBI taxonomy): Eukaryota > Metazoa > Mollusca > Bivalvia > Mytilida > Modiolidae > Gigantidas > Gigantidas platifrons. The sequence goes on along the minus strand of MJUT01017640.1, from coordinate 511,407 downwards.
AAGTCCTCTAGTACAAATGGATACATATGATTCTGAAATACAAGGTTTAATTATTGCGATTTCACTTCAGTCGCATTTTTCGCAATAATAAAAACATCGCAATAATTTCTGAATTTACAGTATGATAACGAAACGAATCTGTCCTTCATAGCTTTTTTTTAGCTATGACCATCCAATTATTGATGTTTTGCTTGCAATTCACAGTTAAAATTGTAACCTTTCTCACTCCTTTGAAGTGTTGATTTGTATCAAAATAAAACTTGAGAAAAAACTATACCAAAATCATACAATATTGACTAATTTACTGCCACGAATATGGCTGAAATATTGCTGAAAGTGGCATTAAACACCATAAATCAAACACTGACTAATTTAAATTACTGGATAATTTTGTCAAAAGCATGTTCTCCATGAACATGGAGGATAAAAATCGTACCTCATATAAGGTTGCAGGTATGAATTATCAAACTTTTTAGAAACTAGTTCGTATATGAAGGGGAAAAAACATTGCAACATTTGTATCTATTGAGTGTAACACTTAAGTTTCAGCAAGTTTTTAGTTAAAGGGGAATTTGCGGTAGCGCCAACTGACAAAATTTGTGGGCGGAGCTTATCATAAAAAATTCCCCTTGATATGAACAGCATATTTATGAAACTGTATGTCAATATGATCAAAGTGACCTAAAGGTCACATACCTCAGAAATTTGAATTTTCGAAGTGATTTTTGTAGTTTTTAGACTGATGAAGAATATTATTTTTAATAAGACTGAAAGTTTCAATAGTTTGCTCTAAAAGTAACTGTGAAAATATGTATCATTGATTTTTCCTCCTCAAGATAACCGTGGTAAAAAAAATGAACAATCTGAATGTTTGCTCCGCCCATAGCTATTTATACCCACGGTCCCAGTTTAAATGAGTAAATAGTGATGGTTGATTAATGCCAAGTGAGTGATTTTTCAGCCATATCATGGCGAGAACAAGTTACTTCTTGATAAAATATTAAGTATGATATAAGTACATTTGTAATGATTTCTGTAAAATTTGAAAATATTTGGTACATTTTGTACTTAATTGCTTTTGATTTTTTATCCCCCCGCAATAGCAATGGGGGATATAGTAATAGAGGCTGTCCGTCCGTCACACTTTCTTGTTTGTGCGATAACTTGAGTAAACATAGATGGATTTAAATAATTTTTTGCATGTGGCTTGTAATTACCATTATCTTGGATGGGTTCTTACATGGTAATATTTGAAGCAAGTGTTTTAGGGGAAAATCTTAGTTTTTGGTTGAACAATCACCAATTTTGAGAATTGTCTTGTTTATGCGATAATTTCAGTAAACATGGATAGATTTGAATAATATTTTGCATGTTGCTTGTAATTATTATCTTGGATAGGTTCTTACATGGAAATATTTGAAACAATGGTTTTGGGGGAAAATCTTAGTTTTTGGTTGAAAAATCACCAATTTGAGAATTGTGTCTTGTTTACACGATAACTTCAATAAACATGGATAGATTTGAATATTTTTTTGCATATACTCCATCTTTCAATAAAGTATGCTACACATTAAGACTGCAAGGCTGCTTTTTATAAATATATGAAACTAAATATTATGCAAGTGCGGGGGGGATACGTCACACATTTATGCGCTAATGCGCTAGGCGGTTCTTTTATTTTTTTTATTATTATTATTTCATTTTTTCTCATTGAAAATATAATCTCCCCAACTTCTTCAACAAGTCAAGTAAACTTTTTCCCATCAAATTATTCCCAAGGTTATGTCCTAGATAATGACCTTGTATGTAGCAATTGTAAATAAATATATTGCTATAAAAACTCATATTTATTGGTAATTATCTGTTGTTTGACCACCAATAAAGCTTTTATTTTGTCTGTAAAATCAATAGGTAATACACACCATATGGCTATAAATTGTGTATTGACATCTATTGACATCTTAGTCATGTAAATATCATATCAATGAGCAATCAAGCATGCTCTTCTTATTATTTAATATAGTAATATTACAGGACTACTTCTTGCCAATGGTGAGTTCTTACAAATTGAATAAGACTAAAATAATCATTCATGCGTTTTATACTTTAAAATTTAATAACCGGTAGGCTAAATAACGTTTATCGTGTTTTTTATTCTTCGTTTGTTTATTCTTTATGCCGATTTATGAAAGAATTCCAAAAAATATCAAATAACTCTATATTTATATTGTGATTGAGACCTCAATTATTTATGGAAAAATAATAACATTTTACAATATATATACATATATAGCTTTATGGTTGATAGAAGAACTTATATCTACGTTTAGGCCCGGGTGGCTCAATGAGTTAGGTTAAGTTGGATTACCTAACAACTCATAAAGCCTATCACCAATACGACGTGGGTTCACGCCCAGCTTTGTAAATTACAAAAAAGGGTGCACTCGACTCGCAGCCCATGGTCGGTTGTTTTCTCCGGTTACTCCGGCTTCTTTCACCACTAAAGCTGGTCGCCCTGACATTGCTGAAAGTGACGTAAAACACCAAAATCAAATCAAATCAAATATATCTATGTTTAAGTTAAAAAAAAAACAACATTACATTTCAGAAATATTTTGCAATAGGGTCATTGTAAAAATAAAGATTGTCATTATTTTTGGAAAATAGTAACATTTATATAATAGTGTGGTATTGTCTGGACAAGACCACATTAATATCATTATTATACTGAGTGTCTAATTGTCCAGGTAATATGCCAAAATATTACCCAGGTAATATGCCAAAATATTACAGTACCAAATATCATTACAGAAACTTACATGAAGTATAATAATTTACAATATAAATAGCCTCATGCTTTTTGTCTATGTTTTGGTTACAAAAATGCATTTAAGAAATACAGTCAAACCTGTCTATAGTGGTCACCTGGGGAAGATTGACAAAATGACCGCTATATACAGGTGACCTTTATGTGAAGGGTTTTGATTTTTTGACAAAATATTGCACGTTAGTTGTAAATAAACATTTTTCATTACATCTTATGTTTTTAATAATGTTTTACTGGTTATTTTGTTCCTGTCGTAATTTTACTCTGGTTTACATTTATTGTTGATGAAATTATCTCAATATGATATGATTTGAATAAAACATACAAATAAATAAATAAAGATATTTAATAAACAAAAGTATACTAAACTGGAAGCATTGTTTTTCAAAATCGTAAATTTCCAGTAACACGAGGTTGAACTGGGAACGTTGTTTTCAAAATCGTAAAGAATCTCGCATTTTCTTTAAAGAATGTTCATTATCTGGGTATGACCAACACCCATCTCCTCGCCCACAGTCCGACAACTTTTCCAAACATCACAATGATTTATCGCTTTCACTTTGCTGTCAAATTTCAAAGCTTTCCTATTTACGGATGTTGATGATTTTGACATGATGCACTAGATACAAAATATTTTTGGTGGGTGAATTTCTATTCTCGTCGTAATGAATAATAATCCCCAATACCGCCCGGGGATAAACTGTCCTTTATGTCATTTACAATTCACAAAACAAAATGTGTTTGTTTATTTAATTAATTAAAGTAGTCAATATATTTTGTAACACCTCAGGATTTTTGGTACATTTGTGAAAAATACCGATCTTCCGAAATCACTTCTGGTATTATTTTTAAAATAAAATTGACCGTTATACATAGGGTTTTACACTGAAAATTACTTATAAATGGTGACCGCTGACCGCATTGAACAGGTGACCGCTATATCGAATTAAAATATATAGTAAAATGCACCGGGAGAGCACGAAAGTGACCGTTATGACCAGGTGACCATTATATAAAGGTGACCGTTACGGCAGGTTTGACTGTATTTAACAATAGAGTGGTTTTTATAAATGAAAATTTTAACTCAAATTTTGACATCATTGCTTGCAGCAGTTGTAAATTTAAATGTTTATCTGACAAGAGGGTGTGTGGTTCATATTGTACCAGTATGTACTGTATTAACAATACCTATTGATAGTTGACAAATGTTTTTTTGTTTGTTTTGCAAATCTCAAAAACATATTGGACAATACTTGAGAAAAAATTGTTATTTTATCTGGGCGTATTTGACAAATATTTGTTTGTTTGTTTTGCAAATCTCAAAATAAATTTTGATAGTACTTGAGAATTTTTTTTTTGTTTATCTGGCCATTTTTGTTAGTTCAATAAAGGTGTGGCGTTTTGTAGAATTTATTATATTTCGTTCCATGTCCCAAGAAAACGCTTCCTTGTGTTTGCCTTCAGCAAAATATTTAAATTTTAAATATAATTAGGTTATACCACAAAATTAAGCCACAAAATTTCTTGATCCTTAAATGTTGGCTATAGCATATATAAATATAAATATATACATAATCTCAATATATAATGTTTATTTCACCTTTATATCTCGTTAAATTTCAGGTAAAAACTTTGTCAATAAATTGTAATCCTGTTTAATCAACCGTAAAAACATGTGGATCAATCATGCATGAATTTTTGATATAACCACCTCAAGGTGTCATATGTCCAAATGGAGTTATTGAATACAGAGCAGGAAGTCAGTGTTGATTAACTCTGTGAACGTTATATAGCCTATCAAAGTTGGTCTTGTGCTTTGAAGAAACCTTGAAAATTCTACTTTCAAGATTAATTGTTTGTTTGGAGTAAATGCTGTAGTGATTTTCAAATATTCGGTCTATGTTTTGAAGAAACCTTAGGAATTCTACTTTCAATATTAATTGTTTGCTTGGAGTAAATTAAATGCAAGTTTTGATTTTCAAATATTCGTCTTTATAGTTTTATTATTGGAAGTCATGAGAATTGTAAATTTCAACGGCTTTTCTAAATATGGATATTAAATTCTATTATTATTTTTGAAATATACCTAATTATAACTGTGCATAACACGTACAGTCTTCGTGCATGATATTCTTAATAAAAATATTATATATTTGGTTCGGTTGTCAGAAATCGTTGAAAAGAATTGAGCAATTAACCATGTAAAAATTACATAACGAGATTGAGTCGAAGTGACAACAAAATCAAGAAATATGCTGTGCATCATCATCAATTTGAATTGACAGTTACATTTTAAATTGTGACCATTTCTATGTTACAAATGGAAAATTTATGTTCTGCCTTGTGAATTTTGAAAAAAAATGTGTGTCACTGTGTCAGTACGTTATCATAATTAGTAAAAGTAAAATGTTTGAATGGAATGTCATATGTAAATGAGGAATCTTAAAAAATAGGATTAATATGATAAGTCTTGTTGATGTAGGCCGTTGGTTAAGCCATAAAAAAGGTAAGATTTTTTTTTTGTGGATATGGCGGTGTATCCGATTTTCTTTCATTTTCTATAAATTTGAAGGTATTCTTGTAATTATAATTTTTAAATGATTTTACCATATGTGTGTGGGGGGCGGGGGGTCTGTTTTTTTTTTTAAATATCAGTTAAGGCTTATGATTTGCTGTGTACATGTAATTTATATATTTCATTATGTTGTGACGGTCAGTTTATTGATGATGGACACACCCATGGTGTGTGGGGGGGGGGGAATCAGGGGATTAAGTATGAACCCCTCCCCCTTTAAAACCAAGAAGGACTTTTAAGATCAGGATCTTGGTTGAACTATGATTAATAAAGTATGAAATTTCACTCCTGGCCACAAGACCATGTTGAACACCCACCTAGGCTACAGGACTGGAGAAATTGGTGAAAACCACAGCCCTGCCACAAGTAATGGACAAAATTCATCCCATGAAGGTCTATCAAGTTCACCTTACAACTAACATTATTTGTCGTACCAGTTGCTTGCCCATGGTCAGTGGTTCTCTCCGGGTACTCCGTCTTCCTCCACCACTAAAACTGGTTGCCATGATATAGCAGAAATATTGTTGAAAGTGGCATTAAACACCAAAAATCAATCAAAATCATTATTTGTCATACAATTTACATAGGTAGATACTAGATATAAAACCAAACTACATATGATCACGGTAATGGCAGCCTCTATAACTGTATTAATATGATATTTTTATTGCTTAAATATTCTCATGAGTCTACATTTCTCGTAAAATTAAATAGTTTTATGAAGCATATCCTAGTCGATAGTGGATTACAGTTAAATTTTTTAGCTTTGTAGTCCTAATTTAGTAATATGTGTATATAATAAAATTTGACTTTATTTTTCCAATTTTGATTTTGAAATCTATACTTGAATAATGGTGATTTTTTTTCCAAAGATTACTGTTATTTTGATAAATTCTCCTAGGCAAAAAAAAATTCATGTGTCAAGATATATTTCACTTGTCAAAAGTACATACACTTATTTCATGTACAGATATTTCATATATAAATCACTACACTGTAGCGTCTTAAATATACCTATGATCACCACTTTCTGACTTGTAATGCTGTCAATAGAAATATGTATGGACATTTTAGTCATTTTGTTACACAAAGTGCAGGTGTACTTTGTGGTCTGTGTCCAGGTGTACACAACATGTATGGTAACCTTTGGTCTGTGTCCAGGTGTACTCAACACATGAGGTGTGATCTGTGTCCAGGTGTACTCAACACATGAAATGAAATCTGGTTTGTGTCCAGGTGTACTCAACACATGAAATGAAATCTGGTCTGTGTTCAGGTGTATTCTATGCATGAGGTGTACTCTGTGATCTTTCAATTCTTTGTCCAGGTGTACTCTATGCATGAGGTGTACTCTGTGATCTTTGTCCAGGTGGACTCTGTGTTCTATGTCAGCGTTCTCAAACCATGAGGTTTACTATTAGGTCTGTCCAGGTATACTCTGATCTATGTCCAGGTACAGGTATACTCAACACATAAGGTGTGGTCTGTGTCTAGGTGAACTCGGCATATTATTGTTTGTTACTTGTAAGGATTTCCCATTGCATCAGCTGCACTGTTGTGATATAACTGAAATATAATCTTAGAATACTAGTGTTAGTTTGAAAAACTTAAGAATTTTGATTTATCTTGTCTATAATTGTCTTATTTATATTTTTGAGGAAAAAAAGTTGAAAAATTATATTTTAGCTACTCATTCATAGACACTGTTGTTCTGCTCTTAGAAAGTCACCCCTTCTGTAATGTAAAATGTGGTCTTAGTATTTTACTATCCCAGTGCATCTTTAATCTGGCCTGATTAGAGGGTGGCATTTGATGGGAAAAACTTATGAGAAGGGGACTTTTCTCCTTAGTCTTTGGTTTGTCGGTGATTTGCGGCAGGTCAGTGGTTTCTCCGGATACTCCGTTTTCCTCCACCAATAAAACTGACATCCATGATATAACTGAAATATTGTTGAAAGTGGCACTAAACACCATAACCCACCCACCCACTCCTTAGTATTTGAGATTTGTGGAAGTGAATGTCTGGTATTAGTAACAGATTGTGGTAAAAATATTTTACAAATTTGGAAACGTAGACAAAGTGAATTTAAGGAACGTAATTTTATGTTGTGAGCATTTGTTAAATCACAAGAAATAAGACCTGTTCCATATCAGTGTGGACGGCTATTTTTCTGAATTACCAATCATATGTCTCCTTATTCATGATTATATTGCTTACTGTTCCTCGTTATACTGGGACATCACACAAGGTCATAAAATAATCAACAATTTCTTGTTGCATAGAATCAGATGATTTTTCAGATAATCAGCAATTTCCCTTTTTTGTCCAAAATCCAAAAGATTTCTCGTTTGTTTCACTGTGGACGTTAACTAGGACAAATGTACTCCAGTAATAGGAAAAGTGTATTATTTTTTATTTATCATTTAACTATTATTAGGTTTAAAAATTTACACGGTTTATTCAGTAATATTTATAGGTGTTTAGTCAACTAGATGATTTTTTCCAGTAATTAGTGACAGTATGATCATTGAGGTGTGAAATCTCTAATTGGCAATATGATCAAGGTTTAAATGAGATAAAATTGATAATTTGTTCTTTTAATAGCTTGGCAGATGGGGATACATTGTATGCGAATTTGGCATTATAACAAGGTATTTAACATGTAGGGAAAATTGATTCCTGAAGATTTGATGGTGGTATGCCACGTTCAGAGTATATAGGGGGGAATATATCAGGGTTTTACTGTATAAAGAATACCTCTGTTGAGTTTTAAAAAACAATTAAAAAAAATAATAATTTAAGAGTTATGTCCCTTGTAAAAAAAATAGAGTAAACATTAGTTATGACCAAATTTATACAGAATGCATAAATGAACAATCAATCTTTGTGAAATCTAATTTAGTGGTCAGTTTTAATGTGTCCTGCCGAAATTCCTTGACAAACGAAAAGTCTTTGCCGACATCAATTTGTTGATGATGCCTCTCCAAAGGCTGATATAGAACTGGAACTTGTAGTGGTGATAAATACTGTGACTGCATAATAAGTTACATTCATGCAGGCCACACATGCCACATGAATAGCCACAACTACCCACTATACATATTAATTAAATTAAAGTTAATAATTACTTAATCTTGTACCTATGAATTCTGTAGGACAAAATTAATAACAAAACAAAATATTTATTATAATCTAATAAAAAGAAAACAAGCACAAGATAGTCATGGAATTTCATTAAAACTACTAAAGTACAGAAGGTCATTTTTCAGGACAATTATTTAGACATACATTTATTGGAAATTTTCAGACTTAAAGATGTCATTTGTATGGTAAATTCAGAATTTAAAAATCGCAAAAAAAAAAAAATCTTTGAATAAGGTACTTTGCTACATGAAAAATATTTAATTGTGTGCATGTGATGTGTGTGTTGGGGAAAAAAGGGGGGCGGTGACTTTCTGTTATGATATCTTAATTAATTTGGACTTTTTCCATTTTCAATTGTATGAACGAAAAGTTTAATAGGTTCTTACACGAGTCCCTATTGAAGATCTAGGATTTCTTCCACGAGTGTGAGAAATTCCGTCTTTTCACGAGGAGTGTAGCGGAACGAGTGGAAAGATGCTGAATTTCTCTCACGAGTGGAAGAAATCTCAGATCTTCAATAAGGACGAGTGCAAGTACCTGTTTTTTCCGTTTCAACTTAAAAACAAAGCATGTCGATTTCATTCATTCATTCGCATGTCAATGTCATGTTTACTACACAAAATATTACAACGCCACGTGCAATGCAGTAAATACACACTTATTTAAAACCGCATTAAATCTATTAGGGGAAATCAGTTAAAATTCAGGTAAAATTGATATAAAATTGAAGTTTGTTTAGATCTACTAAGACGACAATTTATATTACTACAGCAGTCGTAGAATTGATTATTGATTATACTCTGCCGATTTGATTGGCTGACAATGCCATGTAAGACAGGGTCATGCGCAGCTGTCTTTATGGCTTGTCTTACATAGAAAACCAAACAAAACGGAAGAAATTGATTTCTTTCTTTTCTTTTTATGGCGTTTAAGGTGGTACCATACACTTCAGGTAAAATTTGATCTGCTGGTTTAATTTTCTTATTATTTTTTTTGGCAGTGTGTTTGAATATAAAAATGTAATAAATATCAAAATTTTAACAAATTCCAACCAACAGACTCAGAGCTATAAATTCACTAGCCACATAGCAGCTTTTCTTGCTCTGGTTTTGATCACCGAGATGCTTGAAATATGCATACAAACATCATATGATCAAAACGTTCCACTGATTTTAAAGTGTTATCTCCCTGTAGTGTATGGTACCCCCTTAATGCCTTTTTCAACAATATTTCAGTTATATCATGGCGGTAAGATTTATTGGTGGAAGAAACCGGAGTACCCCGAGAATACCACCGTCCTGACGCGAGTCACTGACAAACTTTATCACATAATGTTGTATCGAGTACACCTCATCATGAACGTGGTTTGAACTCACAACTTTAGTGGTGATAGGCACTGATTGCACAGGCAGTTGTAAATCCAACTACCATACAATCACGACCACGATGGCCCCCTTGTTATGATATCTTAATTAAATCTTTGAATGTTTACATTTTCAGTTGTATGAACAAACAGTTAATGATAAATTAGATAACCATTGATGGTCAATCATTCTGTATTAAAACAAACAATTACAACATATCTGTTCTCATCAAGTAATGTAAACAGGAGTACAGCTGTGTAAATGAAAAATCCTTTAGAAGTAACACCTTCTATTTCTACATTAAACATCAATTAATGGTTGAAAAACTATCCAATCATTACATGTGTAACAGGGGCATCTTGTCCTAGGAGGTTGTTTGATTAATTATACAGGGTTTTCATTATGATTTTAAGTAGCTGATGGAAATTGACATGTTACCGATAAGATTTGGTATGGAAAGGCCTTTAGATCCTAAAAATAGTGAAAACAATTTTTTTTTAAAAAGTAACTGATGCAAAATGTGAAATTAACAAGATGATTTTCATCGGCAATCGGTTGAAAATGACAACCCTGATTATACCCCAGCTCCACTGGAGGGGGTATACTGTTTTACCTCTGTCCTTCATTTCATCCTTCTGTGTGTCCTTCCGTCCATCCCAAGATATTTTTCATTGCATTTTTCTCAGCAACTATTGATGGCAGAAATCTGATATTTGGTCACAAGCTTCATATAGGTACCCCATATCGTGGGAAGCGTTTTTGGACCCATCACATTCCTACTTCCTGTTTGCGGGGGTATCATAAGTGAGCATTAGCTCACAGTTCATCTTGTTTAACATGCATTGAGCGTGTTGCTCTCCATACATGTTACCCACTATGGTGCCTGGTGAGACTTTCTGTATTATAATCTGACAGCACCTATCCACCACCTGGAGATGTGCTGAGCATGACTGTGGGTTTGAACCATGGAAAACTTCACCAGTATGAAGTCCTAGCTAGGGGTTGACCATCCAACTAATCATTACTTCAGTTATTTCAGCCAATCTTGTTCTAGGGGCATTAAGTTTTACCCATATGTATGCCCAGCAATTGGTTTCTGCTCAATAGCTTAAGCTCTCCTTAAGCCAGTTATTTGAAATGAACCATTAAAGAAAGGCCAAGTTTGATTTCAGAATTCTCCACTGTTACTGTTCTTCATTTATGACACCTTGATTTGCCAAAAAATACATTTCTGTTCCTGTTTACTTTAGTTAGAAGTAATGGAGACCATAAAAGGAAGACCAAGTTTGATTTCAAAAGCTTTCACTTTTACCATTCTGCATTTATGCCCCCTTGTTTTACCGGAAAATATCTGTACTTGTTTACTTTAGGTGGAAGCAGGGGCATCTGTGTTCTTCCATTTTTTTTTATACTTGTAATGTAAACAATTATACAATTATTACAATGAATTGTTTTATCAAAGAATCTTCAAAAAGCAAAGAAAGTTTATTTAGAACCTACAAAATATACTGAATCACATTGGTGGTGTAATGGTTAGCCTGCTGCCTCGAGTGCATTAGATCGGGTCAAAACAAGAACGATATAATTGGTATATTTGTTGCTGTTCCGCTAAGCATACAGCATTAAGAAGAAAGAGTAAAGACTGGTTGGCTTGGAATCAGAATAATGTGTCAGACTGGGACGACATGTCTAATCGCGGACTGTTGTTTCAGTGAGCTAGTGAGCTAACACTATAAAAATCCAACTAAGCGTGTTGGTCTAGTACAAAGCGGACCTTAAAGATTATGAAAATTAATTTGTTTTCACCATAGTATAGCTGAAGAATTGCTGAGTTGCCGTTAAACAACAATCACCCACTCACTCACTACAAAATTTCTTGTTTTATGTCCATTAAATTGAAGATATCTCTATAAATTAAACTTGATTTAACTTTTAATAAAAAACATTAACAAAATTGTTGTAAATATTCAAAAAATATTTCAATTTCAAATAATTTCGCCCATCGTAAAAATGTCAATTATGTTTGTTTATTATTAATGTTATCATGATGACGTATATTACAAAATAACTTACTGTTGTAAATTTTGACGAGTGGACAAAAACATTGGTAATACATGTATTTAAAATACTAAAAACATTTAAATTATTTTTAATATATTGAATAAGAATTTGAAGAATGCTACAGTACTAAATGATATTATAACCTGAATTAAAATAGCCAGTTAGATACAGTTGCATGAATCGTGTGTCAAATTCAAGAGAACATACTGTTTTAGGGGTCCATACATTTACCCAAGAATACCCAAGAATACCCCCAGAATACCCAAGAATACCCCCGGAATACCCAAGAATACCCTTTGAATGCCCAAGAATACCACAAAGTACAAATAATATAAAGATCTTGAAAGATTTTGGATTTAATTTTTTTTTTATTGGCGGAGATATTTCACAGAAGTCAACGCTGATTGAATTATTATTTGTACTTGTTAACTATTGATCATTAGTTCTAGTTTCATTTATATCATTTATTATAATTTTTTTTTAAATAGTATTTACTTTAATGGATTTTTTTTAAATTTTGGAGACTTTGTTGATATTGAGATCTGTCAGAATTTATTTTCATATTCGACCTCTGTTTTAGTTAAAAATAGACAAATATTGTAGTAACATTTGTACCTGAGAAATTTAGCTAACAATTATAATAACAAATTATATTCTTGGCTTCAATTATCCATGAAAATGACTTATCCAAGCTCAATATAACAGGGTTATGATATTTAACTCCACTTTCAACAAAATTACGAGTATATTTCCCCATAGCCCTCAACCCTAGTGCCATCTTTTTATTATCAGTGCTCTGGTTTCTTTCATCAATAAAACTGACTGCCACAACATAACTGAAATATTGTTGAAAGTGGCATAACTTTAATCATAAATAAAAATAGTCCATCCATTGTAACTGATTGTTTGATTTACTCCTGTTTAGTTTATTCATATACTTATCTGATTCTATAACATCAAATATTAGAACAAATTGATGATTAAATTTTGCACAAGGGACGTAATATTCATGTCAACAGCTGGGATTTCAAGGATAAATGTTCTCTTAATAACTATGTCTTACCTATAGCCTAAGGGGGACAACTCTTATAATAATTATAGATAATTTCACACATCAATGGGTTTGTTTTACCTGTTAATTATATGTCTTGTCAACTACCTGTAGAAGCATTGTCACATATTTAAAGCCATAATTAGGGGTGACATTTGATGGGGGATTTTTATATTCCATTAAGTAAGGAGATTTACAAATTTAATGTTTGACAGATGTTGGGTAAAATAATCAAAACAAAATGAGGATTGGGGTTTGAAAATTGAGTATACCTTTATAATTTATCCTCGGAAATGAAAGAGTTCTGTGGTAAGATAAAGAACAAGATTCTTAACCATTGTTATTGATAGCTAAAGCTGATAAATAAATAGGGTGTTCAATATTTTCAAGTCTACCAGTACTTCACTATTTACAGGAGGTTCCTTTTTATTAAAATTTGAAAAATGTTCATGAATATCTTATACAACACTCTTTAAAATCAGGAGGTACCACAGAACATTTTTGGCTGGTAAAAGTGCCTTGTACCACCCCTTATTGAAAGGCCTCTAAATTTAATTTGGATTGTAGTGTAGTTTGTATTCTACATAAAAATGGAGAACATGGAAATCGTCAGATTTAGTCAATCCATCTCCATTTTTTTCACATTACTTCAAAACAAAAATAAAATTGTCAGTTTTATGTTTTTCTGCTTGTAACATTTTGGTGAATAAGTCATTTAGCATGAAGGAACCAAAGCAGAATGCTTATGTATTAATCTCACGATTGTGTGATCTTGAATACCATTTTCATTTTAGCCGTGTTGCATATAGACTAAACAAGTCAGTGTTTAAATGTTTTATTAAGTAACTTTTGGTTCGGTACAGTCAAACTTGTAATAAGAGATCACCTTACGGACAACGTAAAAGTGGTCTTATAATACAGGTGACCTCTTAAAAGAGGTTTAATTATGAAATTTTATATGACAGGACAAAAATAAGTTACCTTTTAATACAGATGGTTGCTTAATAGAGGTGACTGCATGGGCAGGTTTGACTGTAATTTGTTATTAACATCACATTAAGCTACATGTGTATCATGACTTATCAGAGTTATTGTGAGGGGGGGGGGGGGCAAATCCACTGACAGTTTTACTGAACTGTCCAGTGCAATTCATCAACCTTGGTGAGCTATCTTGAAAGGAACTTATGAATAATTTCTGGGTTTTTTTAATGTTACATCTCCTGATTTTGAATTTTATTTATTTAGAGGCAGAATGATTATATTTACCTTATGTTTTACTGTATAGGTAAAATTTAAAGTGTTTCTGCTGGTTTGTATTTTCACAAATTTATTGTACTCAAGAAGATGGCTAAAATAAAACCCTCACAAAAATAACCACTTAAATACAGTATCTTCGTACAGCTATTAACTGGACATTTTTAACATGATTCAGTAGCCCTCCTCTTGTAAGACTAATCCCTCCCTCTATTAACTGGACATTTTTAACATGATTCAGTAGCCCTCCTTTTGTAAGACTAATCCCTCCCTCTGAGGTGAAAAAGTTGCCTTATGATATAAGAGGGTTGGCATCTCTTGAGGGAGGGGAACAATTTAGTAATATTTTCTATCACAGTGCATCTGAAATCTGGTCTGATAAGAGTGGCTGTATAGGAGTGGGACTAATATATCGGAATAACATGAAAATTGACAGATCCAACTTGTTTTTTGAAATCATATTTGGTATACATTGCAGGATCCCTGTTTATTCACTGTTCAGTTTAGACTAGTTTCACTGTATATGCTAAAATAAGAGAAAAAATAATAATTCAGAATGTGAACGATTCCACACGCTATAAATAAATTGTTTCAACAAGATAACTGAGATTGTTTGTTAATCAATAATCAGAAAGAAGATTACCTATTACATCCTAATATATAATTTATTAAAATAAACTATCAATCTGTGTATCTGTAATAAAAATAAAACTTAGCCTAAGGGAGATAACTTGTGTGATACTGATGTATAATTAAATGCTCCAGTGATCTTGATTTACAAGATGATTTCTAATGTGCAATAGGGGAGATAACTTGTGTGATACTGATGTACAATTAAACGCTCCAGTGATCTTGATTTACAAGATGATTTAGATTTACTGTTTCACATTATGTTATTATGATAGATTAACACTACAGATGTCAGCTATTGTGTCATGTGTAATAAGTACAGCTGACCCTGTTTGGTTGGTTTGTGGATGTTTTTTTTGGCACTTCAGCAATATTTCAGTTATATTTTTGTGGTAAGTTTCGCTGAAGGAAACTGTAATACTTGAAGAAATCCATGGACTCAGACCACTGACCACTGACAAACTTTATGACATAAAGTTACATTGAGTTGTACAGAAGAAAACCATGGACTCAGACATGCCACAGATCACTGACAAACTTGATGACATAAAGTTACATTGAGTTGTACAGATCGAAATCCAGCTACAATATGATTGCTGAAATGACAGCTTCCAGCTGACAGTTTGGTCCATTTTTATGTCCCCGCCACTAAGTGGACGGGACATTCAGTGTTACCAATGTCCGTAATTCCAAAATAACAGTTGTCACCTCTCTTTTTCGCTATGCTTTGAGATAATGACTTGATATTTGGTATATGAGTGTATAATGATAAGTTACAGATCAAATTTACGTTTCGTTATGGTCCAATGATTTTTGGCCGAGTTATGGCCCTTGGACTTTGAAATTTGGCGAAATATTTAGTTGTCACCCCTTTATTTCACTATGATTTGAGATATTGACTTGATTTTTGGTATGAGAGTGTATAATCATAAGTTACAGATCAACTTTGGAATTCGTTAAGGTTGAATGATTTTTGGCCAACTTACATCTGTTGGGCTTTGAAATTTGGCCAAATATTTAGTTGTCACCACTTTATTTCACTATGATTTGAGATATTGACTTGATTTGTCATATGAGAGTATATAATCATAAGTTACAGATTAACTTTGAAATTCATTTGTTATTCTTAGCCTATTACTGAAGGAATTAAAAAAGGGTGAAACATTTGCGAGCCTCCTTAATATTCACGGCGGGGACATTCGTGTCATTCTGACACATCTAGTTTTAATTTCTGGTATTGAAAGGATGTATTGTATGATTAAAGAAAAATGATGGGATTTTAATCTGCTTTTCTTTCTAAATAGCAATTTACATATTGAAATTTTTGAAATTGACAGAAAGAAGAAAAAAAAATGTTGTCAAAACTTTACATTTTTGTTAATTACAATATAGAGATATACAACCATTATGTGTAGTCAAACTGTTATTTCAGTGAGCTTAATCTATAAAAATAACAAAAAACAAACAAACAAAACTAAGAATGTTGGTCTAGTACGAGGCAGACATCATTATCATTTCACTGAATGTAACTTCTTCTCAACATGATATAGTGTGGCCCAGTGGCTCAATGAGTTAGGTAGTTGTTCTCAACATGATATAGTGTGGCCCAGTGGCTCAATGAGTTAGGTAGTTGGATTACCTAACAACTCATACAAGCCTATCACCAATATGGTGTGAGTTCGTGCCTGGCTTTGTAAATTACAAAAAAGGGTGCACCCGACTCACAGCCGCAAGTAATAAAGTTTATCAGTTACTTGCCCATGGTTGGTGGTTCTCTCTGGGTACTCCGGCTTCTTCCACCACTACAACTGGTCGCCATGATATAGCTGAAATATTGCTGAAAGTGGTGTTAAAACACCAAAAAATCAATCAATCAATCAATTACATGATATAGCTGAATCACTCACTATTGATAAACAACACTCGCTCACTGAATAAATTATATTCTTCAAGTTTGTTCTCTATTTATTGTAGGTTGTCAGTCAGATGAAGAAAAAACAAGTGGAATGGCATGTTGTCAAAACAGAGATTGTAAAGACAAGAAACTAGGAATAAGGGTAGGTAACTCTTGTAGCTAAAGAACCATGAAGCAAACACTAGAACTCTGCAAGAACATGAAAATGATAAAAGGTATTGTCAACATGATTCTGAGCACGAATTAGAATATCTAAATGCAATCAGAATGTTATGATTGGTTTGGTGTCTAAACCTGCTTTAGACTGAACACAAATAATGAAGGAAGTCTTCATGACAAACTTGAACTTGACCAAAGTGTAGTTTTCAAAAAAGGGTAGATAACCATTGAAAAGATTCAAAAGAATAGAGAATTTGTTTAAAACCAAACATTAATGTTGTCTGTATTACGTCTTATATGGCATAGTGTAATTTATCTGTACAGCATGATGTCAAAAGAAAAAAATACCAGTGTTTCTTCTAATATTTTGAAATTTTTTTTTATGGTGAATAGGTATATATGAACCTTTTTATTATTATTTTCAATTCTAACATGACGTCCTTCTTTTGCTTTGTTAACAAACGAGCGATTTATCTATTGGGTATAATGTCATTAGCACATGCCCTGGTTCATTTGACTGACTTTCCCGTCGTAAATGTACATGTTGATGAATTATCGTCTGCTCGAACTTGGCAGCATAAATTGTGTGCGACATTGTCCGCAAACGTAGATATAAATTACCGTCTTCCAATCAACACATTCTGGCTTCCATGATTTATTTCTTAATTATACCTAGGTTGTACGGGACAATTATCTGTCTTTCACAAAGCTTTTCCAACAATGGCAATAAGAACGTTTTGGGTAGGCACTAAAACTTAGGGTTGGTAGAGTTAGCAGAAACACAGGTATTTTTGAGTTGTCTAATGAATGATATATCTAATGAGAAAGCATATTAGTGATGCTTTCCTGATAGGTTATATTATATTGTATTCATCCAAGATACAAATACCAGAATTTAATTAGCACTATAAAAATCCAACTAAGTGTGTTTTTCTAGTACAAGGCAGAACTTGTAATCATCTCATTGAAAATTAACTTTCTTTAGCCATGTTATAGCTGAAAAATTGCAGAGTTGGCAGTAAACAATAATCAATCACTCTCCCACAATTGAACTGAAAACTATTCATTTTCTGTAAGGTCATACAAAGTTAATTTCTTGGTTCTCAGGCCCGCCCGCATGTGGAAATTCGTCGCCGCATTGCCGATTTTTTTGCAAAAATAGTATAAAAATTTTTTTTAAATGCGGTAGCGCTGTCCGTACGGAAAAAACAACCGCATCCGTTTTTCTCTTATATCGCGTGGTCGGTGAAACGCTTTAAACCGCATCATGCTTAAATGAGATTTAAAGCATCGTTATGACAATGTATAAATAAAAAACGTGTTTCCGTTTGACATTTAGACAAAATGTCAATCGTTTCTGTGCAAATTCGGCACAAATGTTTGCCAGTTTTACCAGGAAACATAATAGGGGGCTTCTCCGAAGCTTGTACCTTATTGGAATTGTTTACGGAGATAAAAAATGGTACGTTGGGACCAGCAGATTGGACGTTTCCATAAAAATTAACCACTTGTGATGTTTCTGCCACCATCGGAAGAAATAAAATTGAAATTTTCAATAAAGTAATGAAAAGATTTATACATTGCCATATTTTTCACACAAAAAAAGAAGAAAAAATGCCTCCCTCATCACTTTTTACAGCAGTAAAAGGATAAAAAAAAATGCCACCCTCCCTCATCAATTTTGACAAAAAAGGGCCTGAGAACCAAGTAATTAACTTTGCATGGCCTAAGCTTACCGTTTTATGACTAAGGGGAAATAACTCATTCTCTTAAATTATACTTACAGAGATTTTTAGACTGCACATTATCACAGATTGTCAAGATAAATGGCTTTCTTTCATTTACAATAACCCTTTACAAGATTATTTCAATAGATCTAGAATTTATGAATTTAATCACAACAGATAATGCTGCAATCTGTCCATCATGAAACATTATAAATCTGTAGACTTTTGTAATGCAAATTTTATGCATTTGTTTGTGCAATAATACAGTTGTTTTTGTTGTTGTTTTTTTTATAATGTTTTCCTGTTAAGCAAGAATTACGTATTAGTGAGGTTTTTACAACGTTTATTATTCGTAGATTGTGCATTTGTTATCTGCTGTCATCTAGTATAATAACTTACACTTTAAGCCTATTTTGTGGATTGAGATAGAAGATAGGCCACAGCTATGGTTGAACGATCATATGATGTAGGTGAATATTTATTGAGCGTGTCAAGCGATGTTGTAGATATTTGACAAAAAATTAAAATTTTATGTGTTTTGCATCAACTGATTTAAGAATTATAGCGCAACCAGTGTGATATATTTAAAGGACTCTTTTGTGTTGACGGATCTGCATTTTTATCTTGTCAAATGCTTTTTCCACATGAGGTTTTTCTTTCTTATTTTTTTTTTCATTTGCATATTTTTAATAAAAAAAAATATATTTATTTTGTAAACTTTTGATAATATGAAAAATTTGCATGTAATAATTTACATTTTTTGGTGATAAAATCTGATTTTAGGACTATTTTTGTTGCTGGTAAACAGATTGTTGGTGCCTTTAAAAATGATATCTTTCCTTGATAAATTACAACAAAAACAACATAACAATATTAAGTAGGTTAATTCTCAGCATCTTCACAAAGAAACCACATCAGTGGCATAATGGTTATCGTGTTCACCTAGAGTATGGTAAGAGCAGAGACTGATTAGCTTGGTATCAAAATAATTTGTCCTGAGTGAGCTGACATGTTTACCCGCAGACCGTTGTTTCAATGAGCGAGCACTAAAAAAAAATCTGACGTAGTGTGTTGGTTTAGTACAAAGTGGACATCATCATCATGAAGTAATGAAAAATTAGAAGAAAAAAAAAATACTAGAAAAAGCAACATAAAACAATGCAAATCAATTAAAATTACTGTTCACTGTTATGTGTCCAATATCACTTATTGTCATTTTACGAAGTTCATATAATCCAATATCAAGAAATATAAGCTCATCTTCAGACATCTGTTTGGATTGTTCATAACATTATCTCACAATTCATTCACAAAGTTGCATGGATTCATTAGAATTTGCTGAACATTGGTAGGAAGAATGTGACCAGTTCATAATTAGCGTATTGTTTATATAGTTCTCCAAATAATTTAAAATAAACGGAACTTGTACTTGCTATGATATGGCTGAAAAATTGCTCACTTGGCATTAAATAACAATCACTCACTGACATTGTCTTCACGAAGGGTGTTGTTCCATTTCTTACTTAGGGCTGGGTCTTTGTATTCTCACAAATCAATTGGACTGCCTTTTCTCACAAAGGACTTATGGCTTCTCTTTCTTACAATGTGGGTGGGTGAATATTATTCTGTGTGAGGCTCAAGAGTTAATTACACTAGCAAACTGAAGAATTTAAGTATAATACAACATATATCTGAGTGAATATTATTCATGTTGCTTACAATAGGTGCCAGAAGAGGAGCAGGAACTGAGATCACCCCCCATTTGTTTAGTAGGGTTCTCTGTAGTTTTCTGTGTTTGTGTTGTCTATCCTCATTAATGATTTAAGGCTTCTGATTACCCCTTTGACAGTCTTCGAAATTAGACATTCAAATTTACTGGCCAGAAAACTTCAAAATTATAATATTTATATAGATTCTATTGAAAAAATTTGGCACAAGTCACTGGTCCGAATCAATTTTCACTGGCCTTGGGCCACTGGACCACTGCTAAAGTTGATGACTGCTTTGATGTCTTCAAAGTTTTGTTGCATAATGTACCCAACTCTTAGAGCACTATATAGATAGATATTTGTATGTCAAGTCAATATCATTTTAGTTATATCCAGTGAAACCTTTGTAAGCTGAACAAACACCTTTGAGATCAAAATGTCCAGTCTAGACAGCATACCTGTTAACCTCAGAGATTGTGTATGTGGGAGATCTCCCACATTCCAACTATTTAATGTGGGAGATTTTG
>MJUT01017640.1:431148-489232 GCA_002080005.1 Gigantidas platifrons | reverse complement strand
AATATTTTGGAATGAGGCCATTTTTTGGGCGGGTGGGGGGGATTATTAAAGTATGTATTATGAACATTTTTAAATACATGTACATGTTTATTATACCTGAATAGCATTGCTGACGCCAAAGCTTGCATGTGTACCATCTTGGCATGTCTCTACCATGCATGAGTTGCAGTGAGAAGCGATTGTTTGTTTTGTTGTTATATAGGTAGAATTGTTGTCATCAGAGATTGAAATTTTAGGGTTACAAATTCTCCTTTATTAATTGTTTCATTATATATATGTACAAATAGAAATTAATGATATATGACTTTTTGGGGAAAATATTTTTAAGGTCTTCTGAACCCTTTCATTATACAGTAGTCCCTCTCATGGAAGGACACTCCTTCCTCAATGAAAAAGAGGCCTCTCTTGAAGGGGACAATTTAGTAGTATTTTACTCTCTTAGGTCATCTAAAATAAGACCCTGATAAGAGAGGTGGCCTTTGATGGGAGTGGCCTTATAAGTNNNNGAGAAACTACTGTTAATGATACATGCCTTGTTATTTGGGGAAAAATGTTTTTAACATCTTTTTTAACTCCCATAGTAGGGAGGTCAATAATGAGTACTCATTGTGAAGAACTATTTATGACAGATTGTCACAAATAAAAAAAAATGTCTAATATTATGTTAAAACTGCATTTTATTGGTTGTTTGTATTAAATTACATGTTTATTTTATTGGTTGTTTGTATTAAATTACATGTTTATTTTATTTTCTGTTTCTTTATACCTATTTTAATGGGTGAATGGTACTTTTGTACCTGCTGCAGTGGAATAAACTGACAGGAGATCTCGTTCCTTACAAAAGAAGTTTACATGTCAGTAAATCAGTAAAGAAAAGATTTTTGAGACTGTGAGACCTTGGTCCATTGTGGACATTTGTTAATCTGTACTTCGGTGATTTTACGGTCAAACGGTCACTAAAAATGGACATCTGATACCTGCTTATTAAACGCCCAATTAAAACCTATCCCTTTAGGACAAAAACCAGTAATAGATTTGACCCATTTAAAAACATGTTTAAAAATCTAATAATATTTTTTTATTAAAAAATGAAAAGTAAGCTGTTTAAATATTGCCGCGGACCATTGATGATTGAAGATTTGTCAAAATATTATTTTGTCAAGTTTTAAATTTATGCTAATTCAATTTTAAATTGATAAAAAGAACAAATTAAGGTCTTAGAGATATACACCTATGATCAAGGTGTGAAGAGTCCTATTTTATTACCTACCTGTCCTATCTTGTTTAAGAAACTCCTGTCTGTTTGTTGATGTACTTTAGAAACTGTTGAAAAATCTTTGATGTTTTAATTTGAAGAAAGGATATAGGTAAAATTAACAAAGGTGTATGTCTGAAACATTTTTTTTAAATTTAAAGCATGTTGGTGAATTTTATTTTTTTTTAAAAAGAAGAAAGGTTATACAGAAGAAAAGCAACAAAATAATCAATGTTCATTACAACTCATAGCTAGGATTTTTCAGAGGGGAAGGGGGGTTCTACAAACTCATGATGCTACATGGTATTTTTCGAGGATGAAATATTCTCTACTGTTACTACTGTAAATCCTATTAGGGACACCATTTTACTTTTAGGTGAAAGGGGCTATGTTTGTTCTTCTCCCGAGTCAGAATTTTTTTCCCCAGGCAACTAAAATCTTTTTATATATGAAAAATAGGTAAAAAAGGTTCTGAAATTTTACTAAAAATTCTTCTTGAAAATTAAACTGCAGTGTCAACTTATATATTTTTTGCATCTTTCATGTGAAATTTGGCGAGAGAAATTAAAAAAGAAAAGGGGGGAAAAAAGTACCACCTCCATCCTAAATGTTAAATGGTTGTTCTTTTATAGTAAAAAGGGTAATTAGGTCAGCACATCAGCCAAAAATTGGTTTAATGCAGAAAATATTTGACAAATATGAGTTAGACAAGTATAAAGATTGTGACCCTTGGTCATATTCAGCTAAATAAGGTATGTCTCGGACATTTAAGGTTGTCAATATTAAGTTTTATGATTGGCCAGCTAAAATAATAAAATTGGTAAATATTTGTAAATAAAGACAACATTGAATCTCTCTTTAAACTGTACAGCCTGGGTGCAGCTAGTTTAGTGTAATAAACCAATAATTTATCATGATAAATTTGCAAAAATTCCATATATTGAAGATAAATTTGATGTGCACTGTTTAGTTAGAATCATGTTTTATTCAGAGTTTGTATACTTAGGCATTACCACTTCCCCTTCTCTTTGCAGCCATCATGGTTTTGATCGTATGGTAGTTGGATTTACAACTACAGTTGCAATCAGTGCCTATCACCACTAACGACGTTGTGAGTTCAAATCCCACTCATGATGAGGTGTACTGGATACAACATTTATGTGATAAAGTTTGTGAGTTACTTGCGGCAGGTCAGTGGATTTCTCTGGGTACTCAGCTTTCCTCTACCAATAAAACTGACTGCCACGGTATAACTGAAATATTGTTGAAAGTGGCATTAAACACCATAACCTTAAGCCTAACCCTTCCCCGTCTCGGAGTACTTATTTCTGTTTGAAAAAATTATTGAAATAAAATTTGGAGATATTCACATGTTTTAAACATACACGATAAAATTTGAAGTAGTTCACAATATATCTCAAGTCATTTTTTCTGTTGAAAGGACAGTTGGTTAAGTAAAACCAAATAGTGATGTTCAACCATTTTTTAAACAAGAATTTTATTTTTTTTATTTAATCCACATAATGTACCGAGATATACAATGACATCATGTTTTAAAAATAAATGAAATGGTTTGAATCAGACTTCTTCCTCAATAGAACCTGTTGAATCAGACAGTGGCATGGGTGGGTTTTCATTATCTAAGTAGATTTTTATGGAGCTTGTGTTATAATAGGTCATTTATGGGGCACTTTGTTTACCCTATATTTTAATAAATTCAAATATGGCATAAGTAAATCTATCTTTTGTTGTTCTTCATTTGGATTCAAAATGTTTATCTTTCATCGGCAGTATAAACACATGTTTTGTGGCTAAATTAACACTTGAGAAAAATCTCTCCGGCATAACCATCTCATTAGCCTGTGGTGATTGAGGATTAGAAAAACGGCAAACAATGGATGGGGGATAAAGCTGTTTTAAATAACAAAAAGTTGTATCTCTTGTCTTTATTAGGGGAGAAACAGGTTTTATTAGTCGTTTTGAATCATATACTAAAACAGCATGAAACGGAAGGGTTTTCGTGTTTTGTTATACAAATATACTTTCAAAAGATCTTTTGAATAAATATTACTCATGTGGAACCTCTCGGCTTTATACCATTCAAAGCTATATAAAGTATAATTGAACGAGCAGAAGACGATTAGTTTTATTTATAGCCATACAGGTGCATCAATTTTCGGCAGATTTTTCGACAATTATGTTACTGTTTCGTTAATTTATGGCAGTTTCATAATATATTGGATTGAAATTCTATGGCAGTGATTTTTACCTATCAATGAAAATATTGTGACACAGATTTTTTCTACAAGATCAGATTAGAATTGGATGTGTCGATAAAAAAAAAATTCTAATCGATGGATTTATTGAAATAAATATATTGAATAATGACATCTGTGAATAACATTTTATTGAATCATAATTAGAAACAAACAGTTATATTTTGTTACACCAAATAAACAACACAAAATCGTAGGATTTGATCAATTTGTTGGATTATAAAGCACCGGTATCTCATGTTCAGCCGTGTGATAGATGCATTCATTAGCTATTAAGACTGTTAGACTTGTTGATCATTTGAAATGGAGGTACAATTTTTACATATTATACACTTTCATAACATTAATTTTTTAAATGCATATCATCGTTAAATTATTTGCGTTTTCTTGATTGGAAATAAACATGTGGTTGTGTAAAAAGCTGCATTAAGCTGGGAAAAATATTGGATAGCATCATTTTATATGAATTTGGACATTTTGTAACCGTATTTTGATAGTAAGCATCACAAGCAACCATTCAGTCTAAATTTGGAAATTTCATTGACTACTACGAACATGGGAAATCGTACACAGACAAGGATGTAAACATTTTGTCTTCATCAAGATAATGCTATTTGTTTTAAAAGGTGATACAAAGAAGCGTTGCACACTGTAATATTGTTTACAAGAGTTGACACTTCAGAAAGACGAAAAAAATCTACTGAATGACATTTATCTGATTGTGAAGATTTACTCTATAGATCAAACAGGAATGCATTCCTTCATAGTTACCAGGAAATAAAGAGGGCTGTTTAAGTGTGTCTTAAAAGGCTATCAGACCATCATAACTGTTTTCTGAAGATAAAATATTTCATCAGCGTTGATAAGATTGATATTTATATATTCCGTCCTTTTGTAAATCGGATTTTGACAAAATATCGGTAAACATTCTCTCCATTCAATAATTTCCCCATACAGGTTTCCGTATCAATCAATTGCTAAATGGGGAGATGATAAATATTTGATTTTTCAATTGAAACCCAGCGCATAATTGATCTGCATCATTTTAAACATAGGAACCAATACCTTGTGTGGATTTTCGTGTGTTTTTTCTCATTCTAGATCAAATTGCAATCAAAAACAAACATTCAAGCACTTGTTTACCTTTTGTGGACAGATGTTTATATATATATTTTTTTTAATTCGGCTTAAAATTGTGGATTATCCTCAATTTACAAAGTGAATATTTTTTAAACGGACCAGGACATAATATCGGATGGCAAGTTTTTTAATTGCAAAATTATTTGTCAAGTTTTATTGTATGACAGGTAAACATTTTCAGAATTAGTAGATCGACAAATTCATCAGTATATGTCAACACCCTTAAAGTTTTCATTGTAAAGAAATTTCTGTAAGCTTTTGTCCAGCAGTAAGTGGACATTATTTAGCTTGACCCTCTAAAGATTTAAATCTTTTAGTAAATGGTCAAATGGTAATTAGGATTTGTATACTGACTCTTGTTTGTTGAAAAATGACTTTCGTCAATCAAACTGTGATATACTATTAATATACAGATTAAAAGATTTATCCTTAGGATTTTGATTATGAGAGGGATAAAAATTGTTGAAATAATTTCGTACTGACCACCTGTGGATTAAAAAGGGGAAGATTTCGTAACGTAAATGTTTTGATATTTTTTTATTGTCAAAAAGATTTACAGGAAAAAAAAGAAACATTTATTATTATTATCAATATGCCAAGGAAAAAGAAACAGAAGGCAAAACATTTAAATAGACAGTTGTCTACACCTGAATTAAAATCGGAAAAAGCTGGAAAAAAGAAGAAACTTCCATCGGTACACTCTGCAGGAGATATTTATAAATATGATTATGATGCAGATTATGAATCGCCAAAGAAATCAAACAGCAGACCGACCTCACCGATTCCTTTTTTCATGCCGATTCTTGAATATGGATTTTCGTGGCCTAGACGTAAAAGTCCATTCAGATCAAACAGTAGTGAAAAAAATGTTGTAAGTCCACTTTCGTCACCAGATAGCGGGTTTCCAGGATCTCCATGTCAGGTTGTTCCTACAAACGAAATAATCGAGGGTGATCACTTAAGCTCCTCGAATGGAATTTTATCTTCAGATACGGGAGATAGTGATAAGGATAAAGAAAGTGACAAAGAAAATTTAGAAGTTGATTACGTGATTGCCTCCCTTGATGACATCATTGAAAATGAAGAAAGTGATCCAGACATTTACATGAGAGAAATTTCGTCAGAAAAAACTGAAGATGAATCGGTTAATATTGATGATACTATCGAATCTGAAACATTTTCAGTCAGAAGATTTCAAGTTAAGGAACTGATCTTGGATTATGAAAATAAGAAAAATGAAAATGCTGATCAAACTATGTTTCCCATAAATGGCTTACAAAAGGAATACTCGGATTCTTGTAGTGAAGAAGTAGATCGCTACTGCATTCTGTCAAAATCTGATGGCTGTCTTAACGAAAGTCAAAACAATTCGTCGGAACTGAATGACAGTACAACATCTTTAAATAGTACGAATGGGATCTTAAATCCAATTATCAAAGAGGGTAAAGTCTCAAGTTCCGGTAAAAAAGTTAGATTTAACATTGACCCACATCCAATCAGAAAAGCTGTAAGTTGTAATGTTTTTCCAACTCCAATAGTAGAAGAGGTATGTGAATGGGAGGTAACTGTGAAAGAAATTGAAATTCCAGAAAGTGTAAATACAGATGATGATATTAGACAGTGCATTGTTACAAACAGCTTTCAAATTATGGTAAGAATTCAACACGATGTAGGGGACCTTCGTGGTGATGATCATATAGTAGTAGGATATACAACTACCTATACAATCAGTACCTATCACCACTAACCTTGTGAGTACGAATCCCGCTCGTGGAGAAGTGTACTCGATACAACATTATGTGATCAAGTTTGTTTTATTCAGGGTCTTTCGGCAGGTCGGTGGTTTTTTTCGGGTACTAGAGTTTCCTTCACCAAAACTGAATGCCACGATATAACGGAAATATTGTTGAAAGTGACATTAAACACCATAACCCTAACCCTTACCCTAAACATGATGTATATACACCATGTGCTGATATTACTAAGGAATAATTTCCGGGATGCGTAACGGCTTAATGGCTTACCTCTGCAGGATTTATAAAAAGCAGCCCTCACGATAAGCACTGGCCCTCTGACCCAAGAACAGTAAAACTTTGGTCAGACAAGTAAATTTTTAAGTTTTTATTTATATATACAAAAATAAATTCAAGAATTTAATTGAGACCAGTAAATTCAAATTTTCATTTCGAGGACTGGAAAAAACAACTCGTTCAATGGATGGGATAAATAATTTTAAAGAAGAAATTGGGGTGTATTTTTTCCCCCCTTAAGTCTATAAGATGCAGAAAGTACCTCTTTAAGGTTGTATGAAATAACGAAGACGTTCAGACCGTTTTAGTGACTATTTCTTGTTTAATTCTATTGAAGTTGGAATTCATTGTTCAATGCACTTACCCTTCTTGAACATCTGAGTTTACCATCAATTTATAGTGAGACTCATGTTGCTCAATCTGTAGTTTTTTGTGTATTATTTTGTCAACCATTGTTCATCTTTCCGTCCTTTGGCCTGGGTGGCTCAATGAGTTAGGTAGTTGGATTACCTAACAACTCATACAAGCCTATCACCAATACGGCATGGGTTCGCGCCTGACTTTGTAAATTTCCAAAAAAGGGTGCACTCGACTCGCACCCGCAAGTGATAAAGTTTACCAATTGCTTGCCCATGGTCTGTGGTTCTCTCCGGGCACTCCGCCTTCTTCCACCACTAAAACTGGTCGCTGAAATATTGCTGAAGGTGGCGTTAAAACACCAAAGATCAATCAATCTTTCTGTCCTTTTTCTATTAGCCATTTTATTGTCTGTACCTCTTCATATGACAGCTTTTTATTACCCCTTTGCTATCTTCCTTGACTTTTCTTAGCAATGCCACTGTGGTAGACAGACCCTCCCTAAGAATTAAGGTGACCTCTTCATGCCCTGTGTTGAACCAGTACTTGTCTGTTGGCCTCTGCTCTGCACAGAGGCATGGTGACCAGGAGATTTGATACAGTCTGTGATCATAAAAGTTTATAGTTCAAAGCAGTTTTACTGCTCAAATAGAAGATCGTAGGATTAAATCATTTTAATTGCCAAGACTTCCTGTTGTAAACTGGAATGGACAGAAGATATATTATGATAAGCTGTTAATATATACATACATGGGTCATAAGTTTTTCTGCACTTAAGATATTTCGATTTATATTTCATTTAAAGCCACTTATTTTTTAAATATTCTACTGAAGACATTTCTTTTCCGATAATTACTTGAATTTTTCAGTAGAATATAGAAGAGTTTATTTTGATATTTTCATATAATTTTTTTTCAAGCTTTTATTTACAAGCATTTATGATTTAAATACAAATGTAAATTCTTGACGTCACAATTTTTTATGATTACCAGTATATAGTAAGTAATATTGAACGAAAAAAAATAGAAAATTTGTGTTTAAATCATAATTGATTGAAAAGCAGAAATAAAATTATATCAAAAATATAAGAAGAAGAATCTATATAACCATCTGCTTTTAAATGAAAATTTACCGAAAATCAAGTACACAATCATTTGACAAGAGGTTTTAAAAACAAAACATGGTTTTATAGGAAATATTTCAGTGTGACATTTTTAACCTGTTACTGTAAATAAGACTATACAAATACATTTTTAATACCTGTTTTGATTAAGATCAGTTTTAACAATGTCCATCAGAAGTTGGATCCAATTGCAACCATACAATGATGCTAGGATGATCCATGTTGTATAGCCTCTTGCATACATTACAATCAGCTGTGTTCCCCCATTATTATTGACTTCCATTCCTTAAATTAATGATATATAAACAAAGTATTTAGAACAGCTCATACTTGTTACAAATGGCTGTAATAGATATATAATAAGTACCAGGTAGTTGATTCATATTTTACGAGAGAGCCTGGGTGGCTCAATGAGTTAGGTAGTTGGATTACCTAACAATACATACAGACAGTGGACAAAAGTATTCGCACGCTTCCAATTTTCCCTATATATTTCATATAAAACAACAATTTTTCAGAAGCTTATCCTGAAGTCAATTCACACCCGATTTCGATAATTTTTATATCAATAAAAACAAAATTTTATGTAGTTTGACTGTATAATTTCAAAATAATTTTCTATGATAAACATTTTGAGAATATACAAGCTAAACACACAACTTAATTAATTTCTTTCGAAATGCAATGCTTTGATAGTACCTTTGTAGACAAATTATTTAAGTCTATGTTTAAATCATGGCGATTTGGAAAACATGCTTCAAAACATAATTTCAAAATTACTACTATAAACTACATATCTTTCTGCTTTCGTTGATAAAATAATGATTAAAATCGGACGTGAATTGATTTCAAGATAATATTTTGAAAAACTGTAGTTTTATATGAAATATATAGGGTAAATTGGAAGCGTGCGAATACTTTTGTCCACTGTCTGTACAAACCTATCACAAATATGGCGTGGGTTTGCACTGGACTTGCAGACGCAAGTGATAAAGTTAACCAGTTGCTTGCCAATGGTCGGTGGTTCTCTCTGGGTACTCCGG
The DNA here is from genome assembly GCA_002080005.1 of Gigantidas platifrons. Classification (NCBI taxonomy): domain Eukaryota; kingdom Metazoa; phylum Mollusca; class Bivalvia; order Mytilida; family Modiolidae; genus Gigantidas; species Gigantidas platifrons. The sequence continues at coordinate 480,008 of MJUT01017640.1, read as the reverse complement.
CTTCTTCCACCACTAAAGCTGGTCGCCATGATATAGCTGAAATAATGCTGAAAGTGGCGTTAAAACCCCTAAAATCAAAAATCAAATCAAATAATATTTTACGATGTTTTCTATGTTTCTGGTTGATATAAAGTTCTGAAATGAGGATTAGATGGATAAAATTATGAAAATAAATTTTAAAATGTGATGTTCAACAATTCCACCAATATCAACAAAGTGAACAATCGCCCCCTTCAAATCATTGAACATAATAAAAGATTATAGATATTTTCAATTTTAAAATTTTGAGGATTGTTGCTCCTTTGTTATGTCCCTTGATTATGCAAAAAAAAAAGAAAAAGAAAAAAAGAGAATTATCTCGCGTTTTTGATATATATGATTGACATTGAAGTTGAAAACTGTTGAATCAGATGGATAAAGTATTGGTAATAGTTGCTATTGGATTTGTTGACTTTCGTGATAGCAACTATTCACCAGAGCATATTCTTTCATTTTTGATGGTAACAGCTGTCGGAATAGCATTTTTTCCCAGTTTTTATGGTAAATGTATTTTTATTGTCGCTGCTGTAGTAAGAGCAAACTTTTCAATCCAATATTGATTGGAACTACTGTAGGGTGAACATTGTTTTTTTTAACTAATTTTGACGGTAACCGCTTTTGGAAGAGCATATTCCCCCCTCCCTCCCCCAAAATGTGATGGTAACTTTTGGTGCAAAAGTAAAACAGGCATTCTATATATATATTAATTATATACTGTGAAAACTAAACAAGACTTAGTACCCTGCACAAATAACTTCACAAACCAATATTATGTGAATATATTAAAAAACTAATGTTAAAAAAGTTCATAATACATAAACGTCAATAGATCAAATCTATTTTTAATGTGATATGGATCATTTACAAACAAATACAAATGTACCTACACTATAATTCTCGGCCTTTTATTTTTTTTTTATTTCATACCATTTCCTTTGTATATAGATTCATATGTTTTATTGCAGAAATAATGTCCCTTGAAGCATAAAAAATCCCTATTTTTATTAAGTTATGGAGAATTTTTATGGCTAGAAAAGCTCTATTTAATGGAGATAGTAACTGAATTATGAAAAGAATATTCATGTATTCATGTAGCAAAAATATTAAAAATAATCGGACACAATAGAAATTGAACAAGTGCTCACTAAATGCAGTCGTTGACGTGTATATACATTGATAAGTAACAAGTCTCGTCTTTTAAAAAAAAAAGTTTGTTGCCAAAATATTGAATTTAAATTTTTTTTCAAACTGATTGTACATCGGGATAATTATCATAATATTATGAAAACTGTTTACATGTGTGAGGTCAGTAGTTAGTCACCTGACCCCTCAAAAGGTCACGAGAGCTATTGTCATTACATTGCATTGGTCTTTGTTTGCTTCATCGTTGTGGTCTGGTAGCTTTACATATTTTGATCTTCTTCAAGTCCACCAGACAATTGAAATCAAACTTTGCATGAATACATGTCCATTGGTTTGTCATCTACAAAATTAATATTTTTAAATACGGATTGCAAATCCAACATGTTTGCCCCATTTAAATCCAAACTACCAATCACGCAAAGTGATTGTAGGATGGTCATGTACAAAGTTTGTGTTGTTGTTTATGCATTTTAGAAAATCAATATGGCTGCCATTCCAGGAAATAATTAAACATTCGATATGAATAAAATGAAAAACTTAAAATACCTGTTAGAACAGTTCTAAAATACAACAGAAATATTGTAGAAACAGAGGTAAAATTAAACATCAAACACACAAATGCATATAGATTCTCCTTCAGTTGCCCGTGGGTTACGATATTTCTCCACTCAAGAGAGTTAAATTAAAAATTCTAACCACAAGCCGTCAGGTGAATGGTTAAAATTTTAAAATTTAGCTCTCGAGAGTGGAGAAATATCGTAACACACATGGGCAACTGAAAGAAAATTTGTTTCTCCCATTATTTAACACGAACTTTATTTCAAAAATTGAAATTAATGTGGGGAAAGGCACAAGACATTTTAATCCGCTAGAGGATTACAGATTTTTCCACCGCTGGTTCAACGGGGTTAAAATGCCATAATAATGGGAGAAATTACTGTTCACTTTCCTGGCTTGGTACAGACACTTCAATGAAACTTGGCGGAGTTAAGCTGGTCTTATATGTCTAAAATATTTTTGGATTTACAACTACCTATGCACCACTAAGGTTGTGAGTTCGAACCCCATTCATGGTGAGGTGTACTCAATATAACATGTGATAAAGATTGTCAGTGACTTGTGACAGGTTGTGGTTTTCTCCGGGTACTCTGGTTTCCTCCACCAATAAGACTGACTGCCACGATATAACTGAAATGTTGTTGAAAGTGGCATTAAACACCATAACCCTAACTCTATTTAGTGTTTGCTTAAGACAGGATACACTGTATACATGTTTGTTTTATTATTTACTGTATGTAAGGTTTAGTGATTAATGCATTCTCTTTTTCTTTAGGTATGTCATCACCCTGACTGTACAGAACCTAATGATAATTCTCCTTTACTTCTGTGTGGAGACTGTGACAAACATCTCCATGGCCATTCAGAATTTGGTAACAGCAGCCATCTTGTTTTAGATGCACCAAAACGCAAAAACGCTACAGGTTTGTGCTCTAGATTAGCCGTAATTTTAGAATGTTTGAAAAATTCAAGTACCAGTATTAAATTGTTCAGAAAGATGTGAAGCCGCCTCTGTAATGTATTGGTTAGTAGGCACACTTGAGAGTGTAGTAAATTGTTGGTTTCGATAAGTGGTCGCATCAAGCTGAGACAATTGAACTGGGATTTGTTGCTTCTCTGCTAAGCATGCAACATTAAGTAGTAAAATCAAAGACGGGTTTGCTCTTGATTAGTATAATGTGTCTGTGTGGAGAGCCACGTCTCTCTATGGGCTCTTGTTTCAGTGAGCTAGCACTATAAAAATCAAACTCAGCATGTTGAACTAGTGCAAAACAGATATCATCAAAAATGAACTTTTCGCATGATATTTGTGTAATATTATTGCTCACTGAGCAATAAACAACAATCGCTCACTCACTCAATACGATTTTCTTACTTTGGTGGTTACTCTTAATGTGCTAACTCTGATTTGAGTAGGGATTTTGCCAATGTAAAATTTTAGACACCAGCAAAAAAAAACTGAAAATATAAGAATCATTAGAATAAGAAATAGCCTCTCACATTGTTGTTCATCTTCAGGTTGGTTGATTGTTTTTTTTGGTGCTTAACGCCACTTTCAACAATATTTCAGTTATATTGTGTCGCAAGTAATTTTGTACACCTCGCCCTGAGCGGGATTCGAACCCACAACATCAGTGGTGATGGCCACTTATTGCATAGGTAGTTGTAAATCCCACTGCCATGTGATCATGACCCCTGCAGTCCCCTATTCATCTTCTGATAAGAGTAATTTTACCTATCACCAATAAAGTTGTGAGTTCGAACTCTGTTCATGGCGAGGTGTACTTTATGTGATAAAGTTTGTCAGTGACTTGCGACAGGTCAGTGGTTTGTTCCGGGTTCTCCGGTTTCCTCCAGCAATAAAACTGACCACCACGATATAAATGAAATATTGTTGAAAGTGGCATTAAACACCATAACCTGAACCAAACCATCTACCGATATATTATTAAGTGCCAGGGCTCGAAATTAACGCTAGCAAGCAGGCAAATTGCTAGTTGAAATTTCAATTTGCCTTAATTTTGCTAGTGAATAAAGTTAGAACTAGCAGAATTTTGCTAGTTGCAAAAAATTATGTGTTCAGAATCGTATCTGAACTATGACAAACGTGTAAATTTGTTTTCTCGCAAGATCGGTAAAGATCGCATTGACTTCATAAAAAAGGACGGTATAGTTACAATGTACACATTTGTCCGAGAAATACGAATATTTACGTCTCTGTCCGAGAAATACGAACAACCATACTGGTTCCCGATTTTTAAAATAACATCTGGTTGTAATTTTCACAGTTCAAGTTACCAGTCGAAATGTCAAAAAGAAGAAAAGTTTCTGATCACGATATCGATCGCGACGTTACAAAAATTATGAAATTCTTTCGCCAAGTTTCAGGTCGATTTATAATTGTGATTATAGTATTTACAGTGATTAAGAGGAAATAATCGTGAAAATCGTTGCGTGACAGCTGTTACACTATCGTATGAAGGCAGCCTGTCTGCTTGCAAGAAATTCTTAAAGAATCATTTTTAGAATGGCAAGATTACGATTTTCGTTTATCCAACTTTGGCCTAGGTAGAGTAGGCAGGGTCTGGAATTACTTTTTCATTTATACTACCAAAAATTGCATATTCTTATGAAACAACTATACCTCATCTGTCTAAATTAAAAAAAAAAATGTCCTGAAATAACCTAAGTTTTTTTTATATGTTCAGACCCCAGTGTGAAATCATTAAATACAATTATCGTGTTTTTAACAGAAGTGATCTCATTATTTTATTCAAATAGTTATTATTGCTCTGTTTCCAACTTGATTAACTCTAACTCATCTCCATTATACAATTTTCACACAAAAAAAGCAAAAATAAAAAAAATAACAGACAGGCATATTTCCTTTACTTTGGCTGTACAATAATTATTCTGTCACATTGCATGATGAAAGATAAAACAGTCATTAGTTATATCTTGGTAATAATTATATAATTATTTGAGATGAAAAAAGTTCAGTACATGCACAGTGATGCAGCATGCCTATAGCTTTTTTTCATTTGAGGTTACATGTACTCCAACTCCACCAATTTGGGGGTACATGGAATTTTTTGAGGGTACAGTGTGTGGCTCTTTATATTACTGTCCAATAAAAGCCAGAATGTCCAGGAGCGACTTACTTAATGGTCAAGGACGCCTTTCACAATGCGATATAATCAGAGACAGTGAATTGCTTGAATTAATAAAACACATAAAACCTTACAGTCTTATTGTTACATACATGTATTTCAATGAAAATAACATACATTTTTTGTTAAATTTGGTTGCTAGTCAGGACAGTCTGTTTGCTAGTGGATTTTTATTTAACTAGCAAAGTTTTGCTTGTGGTGAAAAAAGTTAATTTCTAGCCCTGAGTGCTATGCTGTATAAATGGAAATGTTCTTTTCACTAAAATGCACCAAAATAACCCCCACATGAAAGTTTTGAATATATGTGTTATACTGGAAACAATGGCTCTTTCTCAAAATTAACCACCATGTAAATGGGTTGTAAAGCATAAATTGTAATATTTACCCTCCCTGAAATTAACCACATATTCTATCATTTTCAGCAAATGGACATTTGGCCAGAGGAAAATCTGCTCCCGATCTGAATGGAGCAGACAACAGCAGTGATAATGAAAGTAAATTGGCAGACGGCTGTAACAATGGTGATAGCGTGGATGGCCTTTACATCAAAAGAACAGAACCATATAAGTATGAACGTAGCACGTTTAATTTTATTGTTATCAATGACAAAATAAAAGTCAGAGAGAACTGAAACTAATTGGATGTTTGCACACTCAGTAATGTAAGAGGACAGTGTCAAGTTTTTTTTTTATGTAAGTGAGCGCGAGAGACTATAACTTTACACTCAAACATAGATCAAAGCAAATGAACAGCACTCCCATTGATGTCCCACACCCCTCAGCTATTGCAGAGTTCCCAATAACGAGGATATGGTGTATATTATTCCATCTCTCAGAAGCGAGGTTATCAACAAGAAAACAGGGGCCATCGTGGCCATGATCGTATGGTAGATGGATTTACAAATACCTATGCAATCAGTGCCTATCACCACTGATGTTGTGAGTTCGAATCTCGATCATGGTGAGTTGTACTCAATACAACATCATTATGTGATAAAGTTTGTCAGTGACTTACGACAGGTTGGTGGTTTTCTCTGGGTACTCCAGTTTCCACCACCAATAAATCTGACAGCCACAAAATAAATCAAATTTTGTTGAAAGTGACGTTAAGCATCATTATCCCAAACCCTCAAGTTTTTTTATGTAAGCAAACATAAGAAACCATCCAACTTTACACTCGGACATAAATCAAAGCTAAAGAACAGTGCTCCCATTGCTGTGACACATCCCACAGCTATTTCAGGGTTCCCAATAACAAGGACAATTGATACCACGATGTGAGTTATTCATGGCCGACGACCGAGCAGCACGTCATCTACAAGCGCCACATCTGGGCATTCCTGCAACGTTGATGTTACTTGGTGTATATATATAGATTCTCCTTCAGTTGCCCGTGGGTTACGATATTTCTCCACTCAAGAGAGTTAAATTAAAAATTTTAACCACAAGCCGTCAGGCGAGTAGTTAAAATTTTCAATTTAACTCTCGAGAGTGGAGAAATATTGTAACCCACATGGGCAACTAAAGGAGAATTTGTTTCTCCCATTATTAAACACGAACTTTATTTCAAAATTTTAAATTAGTGCGTTTGAAATTCATGCGGGGAAAAGCACGAGACATTTTAATCCTCTTGAGGATTACAGATTTGTCCACCACTGGTTCAGCGGGGTTAAAATGCCATAAAAATGGGAGAAAATTTCATCTCCCAGATGTCAGGTTATCAACAAGAAAACAAAAGACAGGGAAAGCATTCTGATTCATATGATGATATAATGTTAATGCTATTTTTTGGTATGAAATATTTCTCCAAATGTAGAGACTTAAATGATTAACGTGCTTGTCACTCTATTTGTTTCCTTTACAGATTCCAGACTCCCGCACCTCCCTCTGATCTTGTCACCAAGTTGAAACGGAAGAAGGTCATGAAACAGAAAAGACGCCATACAGATGTGAGTCTATAATCTACAACCATCACATATTCAGCTGGGAATGAATTCTGATTTATTTGAAATCCTAAATCATGTAGTATTTTTATAGTGGTGATTTTCCTGGTACCTTGAAAATTATAGTAGACCCTTCCCCCCTCCTAACCCCCTATAGTTGGTGTTTGTACATTGTTGTATATTATAAGCCTTATTAAAGTTTTTAAGTTGTCTATGATACTGGATATTATAACTGTATTATGGTTTTCCCGTCCTCAAAATGAAAATTTGGATTTACTGGTCCGAATCGAATTCTAGAATTTAGTTTTATATATTCTAAAATAAAAACTGAAAAATTTACTAGTCCGAATAAAGTTTTACTAGTTTGCCGCAGGACCGGTGCTCATTGTGAGGACCGGTTTTCTTTTCTTCCTGAGAGGTATTTTTTTCAACAGTTTGAATATACCATAGAGGTAACCAGAGGTCATAATTTTAAGGCATAGCCGTTCCTCTACATAAGATATTATTTGTTTAATGTTCTTATCCTGTTTAGGTCAGGTTAATCACCATTTGATACATTATTTTTCTTTTTCTCTGCATAGACAGAGCACCCAGTCCTTGAAATGCAAATTTGAATTTATTGGTCTGAATCAAATTTTTGCATTTATATTTATATAGGTCTAAATAAAATCTGGAAAAAAATGGGACATTGCAATATTTTTTTTTTTTTTTTTTTGTAAATTGTATTTTCCAAGGACTTTTCTTGATTTCTTACACAAATAATATTCTACATATTCATTCGATACTACAGAACTATATAAACTATATACAGTTAAACATCAGTAACTCAAAATCTGAAACTTGTACTCCATCAACGACTGAAACTATATATGATAGACTCAGATCAGCATCCGGTTTTGAATCGGCATCCACTCCTCAAATCAGCATCTACTGATGTCATTGTCTCAATTCACGGTCTGATTTAAGGGTGTTCTCAAATCAACATTATTTCCAACATCTCAGATCTATGGCCTATTTATTGTTTAGGGTTAGGGTTAGGGCATACCTTAGTGAGGTCAATTTGAGAAAGTGAGAAATGGCCATAGATTTGAAAATTGGACGCTGATTTGAGAATTTGAAAAAAGGAAAGAGATCCGAGGACGATTTCAAGCTACTGATGTTGTACTGTGTATATTTACTTAGGCTTCATTGCAAACATTCACAGTTTTATTAATATTTTCAATTATATAACAGCTTTTGCAAACACGTCTTTCTTACAACAATTTATAATATTTATGAATATCTGATGCAAGTAATATTCCTTTCCTGTTTTGATAAAACATTTTACCTTTTTTCAGCACACATACTGTTCTGCATGGAGCACTATTTTTTAACCCTTATCTTTTCATTTTTCCCTTCGCACATTTAGGGCGAACAACCAAACAAAAACGAGTTTGAAACTTTCCCCGACATCTCTGATGAAGACAGTGATCAGAGCCCAGATTTAGCAGATGACATTGCCAGATATATGAAAGGAGGCGGGGAAAAAAATATGCGATCTAAATCTGAGGATTTAGATAATGGTTCTGTAAGCCAAAGAGCTTTGTGTAGACATTCAAAGGTGCCTAACATTTTTTGGTGATCCGTTATATAAATATTTAGTTCACTTTAGATAGCATTATTTGTTGTCTGCACTCAGTTTGTACATAGAGTTATCTCCCCTTTTAATATTACAAAAAAATGTTATCATTGCTTTTTTTAAACATTAAATATCTTATTTGTAACTTTCTGAGCATCATTTTTTTTATTGTTGAAAAAGTACTACTTCAATGTAATATTTCTTAAATAACAATTTGTGAGAAAAACATCTTAATTTTGAGAAACTCATATTTTTTTTGTATAAATACATTCTTAATATAGGTTATATATTTTTTTTTATTGAAGGAGATGTTTATTTTATATAATTTAGCTATACATTTCAATATTTATAAAAGAGCTTTTTTTTTAAATCCACAAGAACAATTTTTAAATGATTATCAACAAATATTCTCAGAATTGTTTTTATCCAATCAATTTGACAAAGAGAAACAGAAGACAAGTTTGAATATTTTTTTTATGAAAAAATGAAAATTGTGACAAAACAATATGCACAAACTGGGTCAACTTTATAATAGTATTTTCGTAGATGCTTACAAACACCATGTTATACTTATAACATACAATTAATTAGTAACCCCCCTCCCCTCAATTAGTACCCCCTCCTAATTAACAAACCCACATTCTCTTTAAAATTCTAACTATCCACTTTATAAACTACATTTTGTATTTATATTCCCAGTAGAATATATAGATAATGCTAGAAAGAAGGGATATTGAAACAAGAAAGAAAATCCATGTGTAACTGGTGAAAAAGGGGGGAGCAATTTAAATCCATTTGTAACTGATGAAAAAAAATCGACTAAATGTTTTTAGAATTTTGTGCAATGTTTTTTGCCACAATACACAGGTCAAGATGGACTTTGGTTAATATTCATCTTATACATCTGTTTAATTTAGCTGGTAGTGTGGCATCAATTGAAATTTGGGCGTTTGGAGAGAGAGGTGCTTTATAGGCCCAAACGGCTGCATGGCTACATCAAGCATTAAAACTACCTCCTAACAGGAGACTTCCCATATTCTATTCAAGACAATGAGAGTTATCTCCCATTCTCTAGAATGTCCTGTGGACACATTCTTCCATTTCTTTTTGTTCATTAATAGATGTATGGCTATATAGTGTAAACAGCATTTACTTATACCCATAGATATAGGAATGCTAAAAAAAGGTTAGACATGCAATAAAAATAAATGAGAAATAGAAAGACAATTTCTAATAGTTGACCAACCAATTGTAAAGCCTTGCCTTTCACCTTTTAAAATGATTTAAAAAATGTTTACAAGTCATTAAAATTGGCCGGGGTCTTTTTTGTTTTTCTTGGGTTTTTTGGGGTTTTTTTTTTTACAAAAGTATTTTCTTACCTGGAATATTCTTGCCAGCATGAAAAATTTGTAAAAACGAAATTTTTTTTTTTAGACAAATTCTCAAATGCTCTAAACTACATCTAAACTATCAAATATTTCTCCTCAGTCTTTCCCCCACATTTGTAGGAGCAGAAAAGGGGTGCGTACAATACATCAATGTGTACTATGCACAACTAATATAAGTCTTCTGAGATGGAAGAAAATCTTGAAATATTTGATTATATGGTTAGAGTTATGGTGTTTAACACCACTTTCAACAATATTTGACCATAAAATTTGTTTCTAGAAAAGTACAGTAAAATCTGCCAATGTAGTCACCTGTATTAAGCAGTCTTGTGTATTAAAAGGTCTCCTTTTCCTTGTCCTGTCATAGAAAATTTTATATGAATTGAACCTCTTTTAAGGGGTCACCTGTCTTATAAGACCACTTTTTCTTTATCCCAAAGGTGACCTCTTAATACAGGTTTGACTATAAAATTCTCATTCCTGATTTCATTGCGTAATGTTATAAGTTTAATATGGTGTTATAAAGAGGTGTTGTCATGCACTTTTCAATCCTTTTGTTTTGCTTTCCTTTATGGTGAAGTTTCAATCATTTTTGTGTGGAATAAGGAATTTACTTGCTTTTGTTTCTAATTCTGCACGAACACACTGCCATAACATCCTGTTTTAATTAGATTTGCACATTTTAATATTTTCTTCTTTTTTTTTTCTTTTTTTTTTGATTTCACCCCATGAAATGTGATAGGAATTTTTTCTTCTATTTTTTTTTTAATTTCAGCCCTAACGTGTAATGTGGTGGGTATTTATTGTTTTCATCATCAAATCCCACTTAGATGTCAAATATGTTCATCCAATATGACCACCATGGCAGTTTTAAAAATAAGTTCCTATGGGGAATATCAATAACAACTTTTCTTAGAAACAGCGAACATGATTTATTCCAAACTCTACATGAATGGACGTTGGATGGTGCCTTTAAAAGCAGACGTTTTGTTACATGGATCTGAAATCGAACATGACCGCCACAACAGGATTTTGTATTTTACAATAGACACTATGAAAAAATGAATAAAAGCTTTTCTTAGAAACCACAAACATGATTGAACCCAAACTCTACATGAATGGTCATTGGATGGTGCCTTTAGAGCAGACATTTGTAATGTGGATCAGAAATCCAACATGGCCACCGCTGAAGGACTTAGTTTTTTCTCAATGGATACGGCATCCACTGACGTCATTATCTCAAATCACGATTCAGTATAAGGCTATTCTCAAATAGGCGTCCTTACCAAATATTTTGGTCTATGGCCGATTTATTGGTTAGTGTTAGGGATTACGTCAGTGACATCGGACGTCAATTTGAGAAAGTGAGAAATGTCCATAGAATTGGGAATTAGACACTGATTAGAGAATTTGAAAACCAGACATAGATCTGATGTACATGTGTCTATGATGTAAAACAATATGTCTTAATTAATTACCGCTATTTGACCTTAGAACACTGGTTTGGTGTATAGATTTTTTGCATAATGAAGTAATTTGTCTGACTAAATAAAGTTTTATGATTATTGCATAATTGGATGTATTCAATGTTCACGTCAGCATTACAAGGGGGAGGGGGGGGGAATAGAATATAATTATATTGATCTACTTTTACTGAAATTTTTGCTTAATTTCTAACAATAATTAGTAGCTTCTCAAACGAAATGCAGTGTTAAATTACTATGATTTCCAGACTGCCAATCTATGTCTTCATGTTATTTTTTTCTCCATGGTGAAAGAATGATTAATGCTAAAGCAAAATGCACCATATTGTATGTTGTGAAATACTTGAAATAGAGTGACTGGAAAGTGCTGTTATGATAAAAATAAAGAAATATTCATTTCTACATGACATTTCAGGGGCAAAGCTTAGCATTTTTGCTATAATTGCCAGCTGGGCTCACAAAAATTAGAATTATAGTAGCCCAGGAAAAATTCTAGTGACCAACAACTGACTTTACACATGAAATATTCAAAATTTCAGAAGCCAGCTGGACTAATGTCTGAAAACTTTCAGGGGCCTGGGCCAAACTTAAATGGTCCTAAGCTACAGGACCCCTGTTCAGTTTTATCCCTGTATTTAATTAGATGGTAATTTGTCTCTATTAATACTAATAAGATCACTAAATAATATGGTATAAAAGGAAAGAAGAAAAAATGACAATTTTTGTTGTGTCTTTCTGATAGCTGTTGTTTTTTTAGTCAATGTTTTCCCTCTGACAGCAATTCGCTTGTTATTTCTTACTGACAGTGTCTCGTCTAGCTTGTTATGACTTTCTGCAGACTCGTCATTTCTGTTCTAACCGTTTCCTGACTATATTTGTGCACTATAGATATATAACATTTTGCACATCTACATGACAATCTTAAAAGAACACAGATAAATTAATAAATACACTATTTTAATATTAAATCTCCAACATTGTATAAACCATATATAAATAATATCATTATCAACTTTTCAATACTGGTTATCTACCAACCTTTTTAATTATACACTTAAACCTGTCTAAGTCAAACTTTAATAAGTCCTAATATAGGAAATCTTTGTTAATTTATCTTGTCTATTCTGAACACAAAATATTGTTGTCAAGGAGGTTTGGTTTAGTCAGGTTTAAATGTAATTAGGGTTAGGTTTATGGTGTTAAACACCACTTTCAGTAATATTTCAGTTATATCATGGTAATCAGTTTTATTGGTGGAGGAAACCAGAGTACCCAGAGAAAACAACCGACCTGACGCAAGTCGCTGCCAAACATTATCACATAAAGTTGTATCAAGTACACCTCACCATGAGCAGGATTCAAACTCACAACTTTAGTGGTAATAGGGACTGATTGCACAGGTAGTTGTAAAACCAACTATCATAAGTCTCCTCCTGCTCACAATGTTGTAAATTAGACCAGCGATGACAGTAGATCTGGGTTCCAGCCCTGGTCGAGTCATACCTAAAAACTATAATATTGGTATTTGTTGCTTCTCCACTAAGCATGCAGCACTCTGGAGTAAGAATAAAGACTGCTTGGCTCAGAATCAGAATATTGTGTCTGAGTCGAGCGACATGTCTAGCCGCAAACTGTAGCTTCAGTGAGCTAGCACTATAAAAATCCAACTCGTCGTGTTGGTTTGGTACAAAGCGGACATCATGAATGGAATGTGCGGTTGTAAGGGGATGAGATACAAATGAAATCTACCTTTCTGTAATAATAAAAAAAAAAATGGGAGTTTTAGTGATCAAAACAAACCAACAACGAAAATATCTCTCCTCTCAATTTGCTCTGTCTATTTTTTTTACAAACTTTAGCTGAGAACCTGCTTCAAAACACAAATTTGACAGTTTAAAAATCTATCCAATTCCTTTCCAATATCTGATGGACCCATCAAAAATGTTTTTGACGATGGGTGTTTATGTGTTTAAAGCATGTGCACAGCTTAAGTTTTGAGGCAAATAAGGAGAAAAAATTTGACCGTGTAAATGCATCTTTACACATTTAAAAAATTTCAGTCTTAGAAACAAACATATATTTTTCATGGTTTACAGTTCTTTCTAATTAATTTCTTTTAACATATAATTTTAATATGATTAATGTCATTAAATATTTAATATTTTGTATCTCTCAAAGTCTCTTTCTGCACTGCACATTTATCATATGCTACCTGGGGGTATACAGAATGTCATTAATTAAATTTCCATTCACACAAATTAAATGGGGAAAAAACGTCACCAGAATTTGGAACGTTAATTCTTATGCTTATATTTTCTAAAGTGAAATTTCAAATATTTAATAAAAAACAAAAACAAAAAAAACCCACTGAATCTCAGCTATTATCTAAATTACAATTTTCATGTTAATAAGATAACTACCATGTAATTATTTTAATTTTATTGTTAAATATATGTATCAACAGACTGTTATAAGTGAAGAATGTTTCACACTGAGGTTCATGGACCGTGACCAAGATATAGAAATCATGGCTGCTGTCAGAGGTGTTAGTCTAAGGTAAATATTTATATTTTATTTTAATTCCACATAGAGATTCTTTTACTTTTCCATTGAATATACAGTCATCCTCATGCTTTACCATTGAATATACAATACAGTCATCCTTGTTGTGTCGAAAGTGAACAGCCGCTGATTTTAGTTTGAAATAGCCAAATATTTGAGATATCCGTGATAAACTAATCTAACAGCTACAGCATGCAGACCAAATGTTTACCTCAAGGTGTTCATAGCAATGACTTATCTGAGTTCCAAGATAACTAGCACCGGTTGTATATACTTTTTCTTACATGTGTGCATATTTTTAAGATGCATTTTCAATGATATCACAATCTCCATAAAACTTACACCATTGAATAAATTGTTGGCTCACCCTGGTCAATAGTGCCAAGTGGTGTATCGTCATCACTTTGCACTTGTTGTTCATGAAGTTTTCACCTTTTAGAAACACAGGAGCAAACTTAACAGAAATATTACTTGACCAGTTTTCAACATTAGTTTATTTGTTATTTTTTGTTCCATTTGTAAATTCAATATGGTTTTCAATGTCAACCAGAATGTTTTATATACGAGACATGAGAATTGTTGCTTGATATGCATGTGAAAATATACTGCAGAAAATTGTTAAGTAGGATTGTTGATAGAGAAGATCACGTGTGTCTGTGTTTAAAGCAGACACAAATTTTAATTTTAATTTTTTTTTTTGTTATAGCAGTGGCCATTTTGTTTTTTAAAAGTACATATGGCAGCCATGAATTAATGACCAAAATTAACAGAACATATATAAGAACTTGAAGATTGTTTGTTGTTTAAAAAAATCAGACTTGCAATTTCAAGATCTTACGAGCCATTTATTTGTCAATCAATAAATTATATTTTGATTTTAATATTTTGATTTTCCAGATCAGCCATACAGACAAGTCTAGAGAGGAGAGGACTAAACATAAACAATATAAATATATATGTTGAGGCATCCAATACACCTTTACCTCTAGAATGTGAATCATTTCTACTGGGAGGCAATACACTAAATATAAAAGGTAAGACACAGGCAATATACATCCATTCTTTATACAGGCAATACATATCATTACTTATACAAGCAATATACATTTTGGTTTTTATACCCCCACTCCACCAGAGGTATACTATTTTACCTCTGTCCATTCTTCAGTCTGTCTGTCCTTCCATCCGTCCCAAGATATTTTTCTCAGCAACTATTGATGGCAGAAATCATATATTTGGTCACAAGCTTCATATAGGTACCCGATATCGTGGGAAGCGTTTTTGGACCCGTCACATTCCTACTTCCTGTTTGACGAAGAGCTGGGGTATCATAAATGAGCATTAGCTTACAGTTCATCTTTTTTTTTACAGTAAATGTACAATGGTATATGGGATCTGACCATTAGAGATTTATTGTTTAATATAGACTGGAGTAGGTCAAAGTAAGACCAAGCAATGTAAATATTATTGTGCTGTACAAGAAGCATACATTATAGCTTATGCAAAATAATGTCTGATGTTCTGTGTGGTTCAACAAAAGCTGAAATGGAGAAATATTTTTTTTAAATATTTTTAGTTCAGAGTGGGTCAAAAATGTGACGTGTTATTGCCATTACAGTAAAACCTGTCTAAACCGAACCTCTTTGGGACTGAAGAATATGTTCAGTTTAGACAGGTGTTTGGTTTACACAGGTTCAAATTACATTGACATTTAGTAGATGTGACTGTAAAGTCTGTCTGGTTTAGGCAGGTTTCCGGTTTACTGAGGGTTCGGATTTGACAGGTTTATCTGTACTTCATGACTGTGATCATCTGTAACCTAAGCACATTTCAATTTTCCAACTGCTTTGCCTACATAGGGTTTCATAAACGGCTTTGGGTTAAAATTTAGCATAAACTCTTTGTGAAAATAAGTAGAATAGTATTTCTCAAAAACTAAACTTGATTTAACACAAAATGAGCATAAATAAGTGGGGTGATCGATACATGTTCTGACAACCCTCTAGATTTGTTTTATTTTCGGAAAACCTAGATGGCTACTACAACCACTGGACATAATAACAAAAATAGGACCATATGTGAAACATATTTCAAAAATTGACTTCATTGAACGATTTGCAAAAGAAACACACAAAAAACTTTGCTTTTCCTCTTTGGATTGTCAATTTTGAAGATCGTGTTCAAATGGCTTGAAAACGCAGGTAAAATTGATACATTTATTGAGAACAAATTGATCAAATATAATTTTGCTGGCTTGTCAAAAGCACTTTATTTGAAATACAGATGTTAATGGTTTTTATCTGTTCCCTAATAATGACATAATATTATGAGTATTATGTTACTATTGTTCCCTGTGTCTGTTTATTTCTCTAATAGTGTCATGTTAAGCTCCACGAAATCGTCATTCTAAAGGCAAATTGATGACTATTGATAGATTTTTTTTAATCAAACATACCGTCAAACCTGTATTAAGAGGACACCTTTAGGACAAAGCAAAAATGATCTTTTATGACAGGTGACCTCTTAAAAGAGGTTCAATTCATATGAACTTTTCTATGACAGGACAAGAAAATGGTAACCTTTTAGTACAGGTGACTGCTTAATAGAGCTGACCTCATGGGAAGGTTCGACTGTATACTATTGATTGGTAATTAATTTTTGCCGTAATTATGAGCAGCGATTGATTTCCAGAGGAACTTGTTGACCTTTAATTTAGCTACACAATGGAGTGTTTTATAATCTACTGTAATTAATATGTTTGTTATTAGATAAATCAGTTGCTATTGATCCTTAAATACAAGATGTCTCCATTATTACATTGTATTTGGGTGGTATCTAACATTGACTGGGTTATATTGCATTAAGTTTTAAGTTTTTCAACCCCTGGTCAAGCAAGCTCTCGTTGAATACAAGAAGTCTTAATTATTAGATTGTATTTAGGGGGGATCTAACATTGACTGGGGCTTGTCATACTGCATTAAGTTTTAAGCTTTCAACACTGTGGTCTAAAGCCAGGCAAGCTCTCATTGAATACAAGATGTCTTAATTATTAAATTGTATTTGGGGGGTCTTACATTGACTGGGGTATGTGTTAGTCATATTGCTTTAAGTTTCAAGCTTTCAACCCCTGGCCTAAGGTTAAGCGAGCTTTTAAGATATCTTGATGCTCATTCTCATTAACTTTTTATGCCCCCCCCCCCTCTCTGGCCAAAGGCCAATCAAGTTTTTAATATATCATGAGTTCTATTGTTGTTAACTTTAAAGGTGAGATATATTGTTTTATCCTTATCTGTCCATTCGTCCGTTTATATATAGGGTGCATGATTTGTCCTCCTAACATTTCTTTAAGTAAAACCTTTTATTTTACATGATGTTACTACATATATACCCAACATGTGCATATTATCACAATTTTTACTGTAATTAGGGATTGTTGAACTTAGTCCATTTTTGTAAAAAAAAATAAAAAAATAAAAAATTAAAGCCTTTTTACATTTTTCAAATTTTAAATTTTTTTTTTGAAATTATTAAAGCCTTTTTGCATCTTCTCATATTTTCAAACATCCTAATTTAGACTTCATTAGAATTTAGATAAAAATCCATTATAAGGTAGCATCTCTTTTTACTGGTTTCTTAAATAGTCAAATAGCTCTCGGTACCAGTATAAAATCACAATCATTTTCCATGCAGGTATATATTGTTTATACTGATTAAAAAAAAAAAAATTCTGAATTATTTATTAAAGTAATAATACTAGACCTTGGAGAGAATGCTTATAGCGCGTCGTGTGTTAGAGGCATTGTTTAAACAAGATACATTATATATGAGATTTCCTCCCGGCAAGAGTTAGGTAAATATTGAATATCTTTATTGATGACAGAAGATTTTTTTTGCATTCAATACATACTATAGAAAGCAGTTGTTGTATTATTTCTATGAGAATCGGCTCTATGATCGATACGTAATAATAAAACAGGTCGTCCCTTAAACTTGCAGAAGACATTAGAAATTTATAGAATCTGAACGTGTTTTTATTGGAATTTTAACGAAGAAATTATTTCACTTTCAATAATATAATGTTTTAGTGTTTTTTAATTTGTATGGAATATACTGATTATATGCTGTACTTTTTTTTAAAACTCTGATTAAATTTATCAACATGACTGTTCAGTTGAAAACTAACGAATTATCAAAATAAAATGATTTTTTTTAAACTTGATGTTTAAAGACGATGTCTGAATTTGTTTTTATTCAGAATGAGGCTTTTGTGTTAGATGTTTGTCATTTGGATCGTTGATATAGCTGAAATACTGTTCGCTGGACGCTCATATAGCTGAAATACTGCTCGCTGGACGTTCATATAGCTGAAATACTGCTCGCTGGATGTTAAGCAATAATCAATCAATCAATCATTATTTGGAAAAATTATAGTCTGACATTTTGGTGAGAGAAAAAAAAGATCTATTCAAAGAAATTGTCAAAAAATATTACGATAATTGATGTTGATAAAAGTAATAAATTGTTGATGGAACTGTTGGAATAAACGTCCGTGTTATTGTGATTGATGCCAGGATGCTCGTCAGCTTCATCAAATACAAAATTTATTATTTATTGTGGATAAACAAGTTATTTTTGTAAACAACAAGTTAGAGCTTTGATTTTGACATGATATTTATAGGCTGCCTTAGATTTAAGTTGTTTTGAAGAATTTTCTTCTTTTTTTTTACGCAGAATTCGCATACTATTGGTATATAAAAAAATTTAAATTTAAATTTGTGTATTTACTATGAAAGTAGAAAAAGTTTTGGATTAAACAAGGTAGAACTGAATTTGGACTTGATAGTTATAGGCTTAAATAGATTTAAGCAGTTTTAAAGAATTTAGTTTTATGCAGAAATACCGTACTATTGGTCAAAAGCATTGAAAGAACATTTGAAAATTGTGTGTCTATTCTAGGAAAGTAGAAACATTTTAGTATAAAACAAGTTAGAACTGAAATTGGACATGATATTTCTAGTCTGAGATATAAGCAGTTTTAGCGAATTATTATTTTTGTAAGCCAAGGTTCCTAACGACGACAAAATCAAATTATTTTAATGCAGAATTCACCAAATATTGTCAGAAGAATTGAACAATTTGAAAATTGTGTCCATATACTAGGAAAGTAGAAAAAGTTTTGGGATACAACAAATTTGAACTGAATTTGGACGTCATATTTATAGGCTTAAATTAAAGCAGTTTTAGCGATTTATTATTTTGACACAGAATTCGGCTAAGTATTGTCAGAAAAATTGAAAAATTCCAAAATCGTGTGTACACTTATTCCAGGAAGTAGAATTTGTTGTGGGATGCTATCAATATAACAATGTTAAGAATACAAATTATATGGTGTTTATTGTCAATAAATCTGTGTTTGGCATAATCTATTTGTTTGTACCGGTATTTGTTGATCGTCGTAGGACATTAATCTACCATTGATGTGACTGTAGATCTAGACACGATGCCAATGTTCTCGCGGTGGTATCATTGACGAAACCATAGATTTTTGTAAACAAAAACAAAAAATTGGCGAAAAGGTATTAAGAAATCCTAACATGAGTGTGCATTTATTGGAGATAAATAATTATAAAGCAAAGTATATGAAATCTAGACTTAAAAGAAATAATAAATGTTATGTCAAATATTTAGAAATAACACTATATTGAAGGAATTCAGACTTAAGTGAAATAATGCATTAGATTGAATATTTAGAAAGAACGCAATATTGAAGGTAGTATGAAAATAAGGAGGATCAATAGAAGAATGCAGATTTTTTTAACGTGCTATATTTAGTTTTCCCGATTCATTTGAATATTAAAAAAAAAAGAAAAAAAAAGACGAACATTTTTTTGAATAAAATATTATTGATTGATCTATCAGTTAATCATCAACAAAAACAAAATTGTGGTTAAAATCTGCACAATTATTTGACATCTTCTGAATTGTTGTAATTGATCGGGATGTCAAGAAACTTTAAATCTGAAAATCGATTACATTCCCATTAAGAACCAAATATAAAAATTGGTGACATTGATGATTTCAACTGGTGTAGTTAACTCACCGCTAATTGGAAAAAAGACAACCGTTTTACACCTTAGATAATTGTCGCTCACGAAATTCTGACATATTATGATTAATTTACTCTAAGTTACTTAATTCAGAAGAACGCTTAATGACGATTAGTCAAATGTTTTCCTCAACTCGGCTCAGCTACCAATAGATTTTAATTTGAAAATGAAGAAGTTCGGAGAAAAAGTTTTGTTGTTTGGAAATTGATTTTGTGTATTGGGCTTTTCAAGTGGAAATTAATTTTGTGTATTGGGCATTTCTAAGTGGAAATTAATTTTGTGTACTGGGCATTTCTAATTGGAAATTAATTTTGTGTATTGGGCATTTGAAGTAGAAATTAATTTTGTGTATTGGGCATTTCAAGTGTAAAGAATTGGTCGTAATATATTAAAAATATATGTACAGGAAATTTGCTTAGTATATTCAAGGAATTAAAAGCGAATTTTTACGATCACATGACATTATTAATAGAGGACAACGTGATTTCTGGATATGAAAATGAAAAATGATAATTACAGGAGAATTTAGACAACTGTTCCTTGGTACAGCTAATAGGATTAATTAGTCTAGCTTACATTATATTCCACTCCTACAGATGATGATCAAATGTTATTTAGGTTAAGGAGAAAAGCCTATTTACAGCTTGTGGAATGGAAAAGTGTTAATTAATATGATATATATGGTATATAATATGACTGACATCTTAATCAATTTGCTAAATAATGTCAAGTTAATTAGAATGATACAAAGCCATGTGATATAGAGGATTAATCACTATTAGTCACAAATGATTCTTTTGCGGAAGTAAAATCAAAATTCTCGGAACAAGTTCAAAAATTATTCTTTTGCAGAAGTGAAATCGCAATTCTCAGAACAGGTGACTTCTACCAAATACAATGTTATGACATGATATGCAAATGAGGCAGATGTCTGGTCTTCAGAAAATTGGATTATTTCTATTAAAATGTCTAATATTAGCAACAAAACATTTACCAACTAATATTTTTGTGTCTTTACGTAACAAGGGGGTGCTCCCTTAACGAGTGTTTTTTTCTGGCATTGTTACCAGTAGATATTCCAATATATCAAACTTAATAATCATATAGGTGATAAGTGATTATAATGGCATCGTGTAGATCACCATCTGCTCCTCTGGATATGAATTTAGCCATACCTGTCTTCCAGTACTATTTAAAATTTCCAGGTAAGAAAATAAAAAAATCTTTTGAAATTGGAATTTTTATGTTGTGTACAGACTTCCCACCACTCCCCCCTCCCTTCTTATCAGACCAGATTTTAGATGCACTGAGATAAGAAAATACTAATTTTCCTGCTCAAGGGAGACCACCCCTCTTCTAAAGGCAGATTTCAAATGCACTAAGACTATATTGTTCCTCTCAAGAGGGGCCACCTCTCCTATAATACCAGATTTCAACTGCACTGAGATAGTAAAATACTACTAAATTATCCCTCTCAAGAAAAGTTACCTGTCTTATAAGGCCACTTTTTCATGGAAGAAGTGTGGTCTTCTAGCAAAGGGTGGGCGACTACTTGTATTTCTGTTTGAAGACACAGTTAGTCTTAAAACAGATTTCATTAATATCATTAATAATCAAGTTCTAGTGTGAATTTAATGTTAAATCATATTTATGTAAGGAACACAGTCAAAATTGCCCATGTGATCACCTCTATTAAGCAGTTACCTGTATTATTCTGTCATAGAAAATTTCATATAGATTGAACCTCTTTTTATCCCTCTCCAACGAAGTTGCGAAAGGATATAGTAACGCTACCGTCCTTCCGTAACATCCTTGTGAACACTCTAGAATTAACATCCTTCAATGGATTTTGACCAAACTTGGTACATACTTAGTCCTTAAGAGAATCTGGAACCCTATTGATTTTCAAGGTGAAAGGTTGAGGTCACCGGGTCAAAATTTTAGGCGAGAGGATATGCCACGCTTTGCATTGCCCTTGTTTAAGAGGATTGTCACCTGTCTTAAAAGACCCAATGGTGACCTCTTAATACAGGTTTGGCTGTATTTGTACTCAGTGTCACACTTAAGTGATGTCAATTCAATATCATTCACTGTCAACATTAAAATGTCTTTTTACCAATACTTTTTAAAGATTTTACACACAAATTGTGACTTTATAATGAAATAATGATTAAACATACACTTCCCCTTCCCCACCACCACCACCCCAAGCACCCCCAGATAAAATCAGAATACTCAGTAAACAACATAATTGTAGAGTAAAATTAGAATTGAATAATACCGGTAGATCTAAAATCCCCACTGATACTTTTAACTTTTTTCAAATACAATAAGGTAGCAGAGGAAAATGAAATATTGTGAATGGGAAAACTACATAATTACAATAATACAATATAGCGAACCTTGTATGGTGATAATTTTCAAGAATATACCTTTTTTTTCTAGACAATAAGTCTATGTTAACTATTGATCTACAAGGCAAAAATCTCCATAAAATATAATAATGTGAAAAGCTACCCTTTGTAATAAAAAAAAACCTAGTTCTGGAGCAATCGTTGGAAAATCTGCTAGTATATAATGTAACAATAGTCGTAAAATAAGAAGAAAACTTTGATCTTTACCGCCTTTGTGATTTTCCCATAATGCATTTACTTTTATGTTTTAGTGCAGTTGACTTCCTTGTTTCTATTTTTATAACTATTCAATGTCATTCTTTTTACGAAAATCAATTACCTGTAATTAATTTAATGTAATTTAAATATGATTTAATTAATGCATCCATCTACTTACGTAGTGAATATAGAATAACATCAATTTTGAAGGTTGAGACAGACATTATCACTATAATATTGGAGCGAGTCTGAAGTCTGAAAGGAATCTATCAACATTCCCATTTCTGTGAATTTGGCTTGGATTTCCAACACCAATTGTTGTGGTCATTTTGTTTTTTATACGCCCGTCTTTAGACGGGACGTATTATGGTATACCAATGTCCGACTCTCCGTCCGTCTGTCCATCTGTCCGTCCGTTCGTTTCACATGTCGTGCTCTATCTTAAGAACCCCTTGGCCAATTCACTTAGTTATTGGAATTGATGGTCTTACGGTCTGTATAGTTTATGGTGAAATTTCAATTTTTCATTCCAGAGTTATGGGACTTTATTCATCAAATTGTAGGCGATTTTTCGTATGTCGCGCTGTAAATTGAGAACCCCTTGGCCAATTCACTTCAAACTTCGCACAGTTATTGGAATTGATAGTCGTACGGTCTGTATACTTTTTGGTGAAATTTCCAGAGTTATGGGAAAGGAAGTCTTTACAAATGTTGTATGAATGTTGACGACGGGCGTATCATGCGCTCTTGGCGCAGCTGTTTATTATTTGGTGATTTGTGGTGATAAGTGGTTGTTTTAGGTGATTTGTGGTGATAAGTGGTTGTTTTTGGTGATTTGGGGTGATAAGTGGTTGTTTTTGGTGATTTGTGGTGATAAGTGGTTGTTTTTGGTGATTTGTGGTGATAAGTGGTTGTTTTTTGGTGATTTGTGGTGATAAGTGGTTGTTTTTGGTGATTTGTGGTGATAAGTGGTTGTTTTTGTTGATGTTGGTGGAATCGTTGACTATCACTAATTAAACTTTATTTTCATCATAATAGAAATTTGAAGAAAAAAAACTCATGCTGCAAATATTTTATTTTTTTGGACTATTGATTATATAGGAACATACTGAATATACTGATCTGAATCAATTTATTTAATTTATTTTTATATACAAAAAAAATGTATAAAAATTGATAATTTTCCTGATCCGAACAAAGTTTTACTGGTCTTGGGCCAGAGGACTGGGGGAAGACCAGATGTTGTGACAATATATACATGTATTTGGTAAAGGTAATTATTTAAGGTAAATCATATACATGTATATAATGGTCAAATCATTCAAGCCTAATTTGTTTGAAAGAGATCACTACATCATATATTGACACAATTATGGTCAGTTTATTTTTGTTTTACATTATTAATATTCTCAGATAAGTTGGGGTATATTGAGGGATCTTGAAGGAAAAGGGATCAAAAAGGTAATATTTATTTTTTCTAATTATTGTTTAAAATCCAAGGAATGGTAAAAAAACATTTTTAGCCTTTTTATATATTTAGTAGCCATGAATTATTATATAATTTATCAGCAAAGTAAAAAAAAAAAAAAAGAAGATATTTTGTAGATGGTTTTTACTTTCATTTTCACTTTTACCCCTTGAAGACCCCCCAACAAAACATAAGATCAAACAATTTGGTGATAGGTCTTTTCAATTCTACAAAAAACAATTCTGAAGACATTTTATTTTAGCTATGTTTCTTCTTATTTCATTCCTTGCTGTTGTGCTGTATAATTTAAACATGATTTTGTTGATTGCAAGACAGCAACTTTTTGGACTGGTCTCAATTTTTGTAGAAGATATTGCAGCTATTTATATAAGTGACTACATAGTATTCTATTAGAAAGTGTGTGTAATGAAACAAGGACTTATTTCGTCTGGAGTAATACACCCTAAGATTCTTTTTCACATTGGTAAGTTAAGCTTACTTTCTTGACATAATTTTAAAGACAGTTATCTCCCTTGGTATATTTACTAAGTTAATGTTATGGGTGTATAATGAGTAAAAAGAGATTAACAGTTGTTAACTGAGGCTGACTCGGGCCTTTTAATAAGGGGAGGTACTTGGTACTTTTACCTGCCTAAAATGGTCTTTGGTACCTACTGATTTTAGAGAGTGTTTTATAAGATATTCATGAAACTTTTTAAAATTTTAATAAAAAGTATCCTCTGTCAATAGTGACGTACTTGTAGACTTGAAAAATATTGAAAGCCCTGACTGACTGACTGGTTTTTTCAGAGATCAAACTTAACAGGGGCCCAGTATCCCAAAACCATTGAAATTTGGCATGTCCCCCTGAAATTTTTCATTTCATGCAATAACCCAGCTGGCTTTGGAAATTTTCAATATTTCATAAACAAAGTCTGTTGCTGGACCCAAGAATTTTGCTGGTCTACTGATGTTGTTATTTAGTGAGCCCAGCTGATAACTGCAGCAGAAATGTTTTTGTCCCTGTTCTTTTCAATCATGCTATCTTGACTCATAAAAAATTATTTAAAATAATGTTGAAAGTATCGGTATGGTTAATTCGATGTGGATTTAAAAATCAAATAAAAAATTGGTAAATAATGTAGTTTTTGTTGCATTTCATAGCATTGATTGACAGCAAAATTGCTTAAGCTTAACCATTTCATTTTTCTGCAAATTATTGTAGCCAAACTCTTTGTACAGTTGAAGGGAGATAACTCAGATTTTTAAATTGGTGTAAAGTTGTTGATGTGGTAGTAAGATCTACCTGTATAATCTCTGCTAAGGTTACTGAGTATGACTCCCGTCTTTTCTGAAGTATGACTTTTTTCAACCTCTATGTGATAGAAGGAAGAAGAGTTTGAGGATCCCAAAGGGGTAATCAGAATCCATAAATCGAAGGACAGACAACACAATGGTCAAAAGAAAAAGGACGAAAGGACAAACAACGATTTACAAAACATTACGCATAAAAATAAAGATCGAGTAACATGAACCCCACTAACATGTGTCAGTAACTTATAGAGGGTGAATGATTTTCTCCACAAATAAGACTGACTGCCACGATATATTGATACTTTGTCAACACTGATAGACAAACATAATACTAATTAAATTGATGCTAGCGATATAAGGTCCAATTATATGTATATTGTTGGGAAATATCAAATTTATTTGTACAAGCTTTCGAAACAAGTACAGCTAGGAGCCTAGGAAGCAGGCTTTAAATAATTGTTGTCATAACTTGTGCTAATATTTTGAGCAAATAAAATATATTTAATTGAAACAAATATAAAAGCAAGTTTTTCTCGTCTGTTTCACAGCGAATGCAAATAAATAATATTTTTACAGACAATGTATATAAGTTGTGTTTATCATACAATATCATAAAATCCAAAACAACTGACAAATTTTCCTGAAAAGATCAGAAACAACTGCCATTCTAATTGTTTTCAAATGTGTCCTCTCACGTTCATGCTTGTTCTGTTACCGTTTCTCACCATTCACTTTACTGTAAGCAGGTACCAGAAAAGCTTCATTAAGTCCATAAGTATTTAACACTAGAGTTTATTTGACTCTCTTTATTAGTACTCAATGTCACATTATGGCAGAATAAAAGCTGATCTTGTTTGGGAGGAGGAGGTAACCTTCACTGACCCTCACAAATGTGATCTGATTAAACATTTACATACCTTGGTGCATATTGAGGTAAATCTGATAAATGATTCTGGAATTTTTTTATCAATATTTAAATTGGAATGTTTCACTTTTGTTATGTTGTAGAGATATGTTTTTGAATGCAGTTAATTGTTGAATTTCAAATTATATCTATGTCTTAAATTTTAACGTGTCTTGGCAAGAGTGTCTAAAAGTTAAGAGTGTAAATATGAAAATGTAAACATTAGCATTTATCAGTTTAAGTCCATCTGAGTGTTCGGCTTCGATTTACGGATTCTGATTTTTTAAGTGACGATTTTTTTTCAAGTATTGTTTACATGTTAATGAATCACCTATCAAATGACTAGACCAATTAAGACCATATATGGGACAGTGTACAAGACGTATATTGATATTTAAATGTTGTAAATTAGCTACAGTGTATTTAGGGATTAATTGACAGAGTTGTCTAACTTTCACTGACTGTAAACCAAATATTATTTTAAACGAGATTAGACTATTATCATATCGTAGCACTCAATATTTCAGTTGATCGGTCACAAATGAAAACGAAAGTAGATTTTCCAGAAATGGCTGGAGGAGCCCACATTTTGACAAAAGAAAAAAAAAGGTTTTTGAGGGAGGGGGCATGTAAAATAAGTGTTGGTCTGGTAATTTTTATTTATTTGTAAAAATAAGTGTTGGTCTGGTAATTTTTATTTATTTGTATATATGGCCTGTTAAAGAGAGGTGGTCTTTGCTGGTAGTCCCTAATTGGCCTCATAAAAGGTGTCTTTAATTGTACTGTTACAAATGTGAAAACAGTAGTAATAGAATGACATCAAGGCTTTCAATATGGGTGTACTGTAGCAAAAAAAAGATAAATTTACTTTTTAAAATAAATTGGTAGTTTTTATTTCTTAAACCGGGACCATGGGTATTAAATAGTTGTGGGCGGAGCAAACATTCAGATTGTTCATTATTTTGACCATGGTTATCTCGAGGAGGAAAAATCAATGATACATAGTTTCGCAGTTACTTTTGGAGCAAAATATTTGACAGGCATGGTCACTATTTCTCCTCCCTACGAAACTTTTAGTAATAATATTCTTCATCAGTCTAAAACCTATAAATATCACTTCAAATTTCTGAGGTATGTGACCTTGGTCACGTTGATCATGTGACATACAGTTTCATAAATATGCTGTTCATATAAATGGGGATTTTTTATGATAAGCTCGGCTCACAAATTTTGTCAGTAGGCACTACCGCAAATTCCCCTTTGAACAAGAAAGGAAAGAATGACTAAAGGTGCATTTATACAATTAAATTTTTCCTTCAAATATCGCTTCAAACTTGACCTGTGTATCTTTTTCAAACACGAAGCACTTCATCAAGCATGTTCTAAGAGTGCATCAAATATTAGAAGAGAGTTAGACAGGTGCTTAGACTGTCAAATTTGTGTTTGAAACAGGTGCACAGGTAAGGTCCCCAAAAATAATATGTGTGTTTAGGGTTTCATCCCTAAAAAAATAGGGTAGGTAGGTAGGTAGGGAATTATTATTTTTTTTTTCAAAATATTTTTACTTTAAGTTAATTGGGTTAGAAATCCAAAGTTTAGCGGTGCTTAAGCCAAAATGACCATAAAAATGTTAGGGTAGGCATTTTTGAGAGCAAAAAAAAATAGGCTAGGTAAGGAAACCCTAAACACACATATATTTTTTTTTGGCCTAAAGTATGCAGCAAATTTGAAGGAAATATTTGATCATGTAAACACAACATTACAAAGATATAGTTGTAGCTCTATTATTGTCTAAAACATAGTGTGTTTATATTGTAGTATCTAGGTTTGGAATCCAACTGCACATTTAGTCAGGTGACCTAAATAATCTCTGAATAATATCTTGGAATCCAACTCCACATTTAGTCAGGTGACCTAAATAATCTCTAAATAAAATCTTTTATACTGTACAATTATGATGTAAACCTCCATGAAATTGATTACCATATTATATTGAATAATATTATATGTTTAATAAATTGTTGACCTCCATTGTCAATGCTCTGATCATTATAGTGGCCACAAATTTAACTATTAAATTGATTATATAATATTATATGTTTAATATATTGTTGACCTTCTTTGTCAATGTTCTGATCATTGTATACTATGGGTACTGGTCAAAAAATTTTAACCAGCCAGTGATATAATAAATTGTATTACATGAAAAAAACAAAAAGACAAATTATTTGACAGGTTTGATAGCATGTACATGTATTTAGGTGTTGTTTACATGTACCCAAGGCTAAAACAATAATAAATATACAAGAAAATATTATTGTTATCATGAGATAAAAAAAACAGTTAAACATAATCCATTACAAGAAAGGAAATTATTTTTATACCCCCACTCCACCGTCCTTCCATCTGTCCCAAGGTATTTTTCGTCACATCTTTCTCAGCAACTATTGATGGCAGAAATTTGATATTTGGTCACAAGTTTCATATAGGTATGCCATATTGTGGGAAGATTCCTACTTCCTGTTTGCCGACTTAGTTGGTTTTCATACACATTGAACATATATGCGGAGGTATCATAGGTGAGCGTTAGCTCACAGTTCATCTTGTTTTATTTGTTATTTTCATTAAAATAATATGTAAAAAATCTTATACATGTACATTTGAAGGAAACATTGAAATAGGGTCACATAAGACAGGTGGTCGCTACATACAGGTTTTTAATATGAAATGCACTGTGATGGGAAATTTAAATTAAGGTCATGTAATACAAGTTATTGCTTAATAGAGGTGGTCAATAAGGAAGGTTTGATTATTTCTGTTTTTATAATCAAAATAAACTTCGAAAATACCATTAATATATATTCTTTAGTTGAAAATTTAATTTCAAATACATTTTTTTTTGGTTCTATTAACATTAATAGTTTATTTTGTTTTATATTATTAAAATCTGCAATTATTTAATTAGGTAGAACATTCTATTGATTAATGCACTTTTTTTGCTCACAAATTTTTCACCAAAAAGTATGTACAAATGTACTGTAAATTCAGAAATTATTTCGATCTTCGAAAATTTTCACAGATTGCGATTTTTATTATTGCGAAGAGAGGAGAAATATCGTAACCCACGGGAAACTGAAGGAGAATCTGAAACTTTTCACCAGGCTAAATGACCATTGTAATATTCATTTTGTTTTGCTTTACAAATTTTCACCATGTTGGGTGAGTATTATCCCCCTTCATTCTCTGGAACTTTTCTCCAGGCCTGGAGACTATTATTAAACTCAATTTTTTTTTAACTGAAACTCTTGTATTATACACAAGGATTCAGAAAGCATATATAGTTAAACCTGTATTAAGAGGTCACCTTTGGGACACAGAAAAAGTGTCCTACAAAGACAGATGACCTCTTAAAAGAGGTAAATTCATATGAAGATGGTGACCTATTTAATTTTGTAAATAATCATCAGTCAATTAAGATGTCAAATAGGGTTGCATATTATATATAGATGTGCATCATACATTCCAAAATACGGTATTTTATAACTAGAAGCCTTGTACTACAGTCTATTTTATAATGCCTTATAAAGATAACATCAAAGCTGTATGTTCAGATAGCAAATGTAGTTGTATATATCTATAAGTACTATACATGTAATACAGAAATCAGGCCATGGATCAATGCTATGAATTAAAGGAGTATAAAAACCAGAGCAATTTTTCTCTGCTAAATCTATTATTTTTTTTAAAAACATGTATTCCAGAACAATTTTTTTTAAGCTGAATTTTTTTTAAAGAATGACGAATTCCAGAACAATTTTTTCTGCTAAGCCAATAAATTTAAAAAAAAGTATGAATGCCAGAATGATTTTATTTGCTAAACCTATAAATTTTGTTCTTTGACCAACGATTCAGCCATCAGATTGATTGTTTATGTATCTTGGACGTTTTTATATGTATGAACACCAAAACGTGATTTCTATATCATATATATATAGACTTATTCTTGATAAAGGCCAAGTGACCATAATGTTGGATAAAGAGCAAGAATTTTAAATATTTTATTTTGGAAAAGAATTTTAAATAAAGATAACTTCCATTGTCCTTTTTAGTGATTGATATATATTAACAAAGAAAGACAAGAAAATATATATACTTATATACTTAAGGTTCAAACTTTCATGAGGTCAAGGGATAATAATACTTACTTTGTATATAACACAGGTTTGATGAAAGAGATTTAAATTTGTAACAGAAATAGATACATATTTATACTGTACGGACTTAGGACTTATCGCTTAGGGTATTAGGAGCCTTTCACTTATATAGATTGAAATCCAAGTTGATTTAATTCCATCAAGAATTTATTTGTTTATAATGTATTGTGAGAAAATTGTTTTTCAATTCCGACAAGTTTTATCGTTGAATTGTGAAGAAATGACAAGTTAGTCGTTAGCGATGAGTTGCTGTTTTTGAAAAGAAAGATTGATACAGTTTCAATTAAGGTTTTTTTTTTACTTTTACACAAAAGGACTTTATTCAAATGACCTTGGAAATTTCTATGCAAGAAAGGTTTACGGAGTGATTGTATTTACTATGTTGAACTTAATTTCAAGTTACGATCGTATTTAATCAGGCGTAAACATTCGTCGTTTGTTTTTATTTTGTTCAAATATCTAACAGTAAATATGATCAGTCGAATTAACACAAAACTGCATACCTATCAGATTGAATACCCCTGGAGCTAAACCTTACCATGTTACAAGTGCAGTAAGAGATGTTATAAGTAGATATATTGAGCAGTTTATAGGATTTCGATCAGATAAAATTCACGGTAATCACAGATTAAACCCTCGGGTAGACTTCTCAGTCACAACATGGTAGAGAACTCATCAAGAATGTCTGGATCTTAACAATGTTTTATCATCGACGACAAATATCTTGTCCTGGTGAGTTTTGTTATTAAGTAAATTGGTTTGGTCGTGGGCTGCAAAAAAAAGTAAGAAACATGTGACTTTCTATTGATTGTAACAAGGTACACACGGTCGTACACGATGGTTCGTGTCCGATTCAATTCTTTACCAGGTAAGATTGACTTTTGTATAGAATTGATGTCAGGGCAACATAAACTCAAATCTCTTTATATGTTTATTTTGAGTGCAATTTTACGATTTTTCATTGTTTTAAGTGAGATGGATTCTTGTTTTAATCAGTAAGGGGTATTTTCCTTCAAACAATTTGTTTTTAAATAATACAGGTAAGTGCCAAAAATCAAGGCCAGATAATAAAATAATAATATTGTAAGATCTATCTTGAGATATTAGCCTGGTAACAGTATAACATATTGGCACATAGACATGATATCTCACAAAAGAAGTCTTAAATTAAAAAATAATTAATGGAAGCCAAAGTTTGCTATGAGATTTTAATAAAAAATAAAAATCTCCTCTGAACAACTGCAAGCCTAAATGATGTGTTAGTTGGTGCATATAAAGAATGTGAGGTTGTGTACAAAATTGTCCCATTTCATACTGATCCAGCAATAAAAATGTGGGCAATTGACTTCTTTCTTATTGGAAAATTTAAATTTTCAAAACCCTCTCCTATAAAACTTCAACGATTTGTAACTTGTATTGTATAATTTATTTCCCTTGGCAAAATTCGCCAGCAGGGAAATAACCTTTTCTTTCTCAATTGTATTTTATTAACTTTTCTTAAAGACCATTAATTGTATAATATTTTAGTAAACAAATTATGGACTCTTTGTAACAATAAGAGTTGTATAATGACTGGAGTCTAAAAAAAACATTTGTTCCAAATAAATGTTATCATATAATCTTATATCCTTGATTTATTTTCTTCAATTGAGCGAAAAATAGCTTTTGTTGCAACATTCTAGATAATTAAGTCGATTTAAATATTTTATTTATTGGTTTAGAATCAGGAACTAGAAAATGTCAAAGCAAGGGAGGTAACCTGTACCATTAAAAATAAGAAATATAAAATAGAAATGGTTTATTTCCTTTTAGTCAGTTAAATACTATTTTTGATTATTTAATCTATTTTAAGAACACTTTCCTGTTAATATTAGAATGAAAAGATTAAAAACAAAAATAATAGTACTATTTTTTAATATTTGATTGTATTTTAAGAACATTTATGAGTTAGTAATTAATATTAGAATGAAAAGATTTTTTTTAAATGAAACATTTTCTTTTCAGTAATACTATTTTTGGCTATTTTATTCTATTTTAGATATATTTATATGTTAATATTAGAATATTTGCTACATCTGCTAATGAAGCTTTCATTTTGTCACCAATAATGGCTCATCATTTCATTTCATTCCATTTTATAATGACAGTTGTCCCCCTCTTACAAGACCACACCTTCTGTATTGAAAAAGTGGCCACCCTTGAGGGTGACTGTTTAGTAATATTTTCCTATCTCAAAGCATCTGAAATCTGGTCCGATGAGAGGCATGGCCTTTGGTTGATGTGATCTTATAAGAGAGGTGGCCTCTCTTGCAGGGACTGTTTAGTAGTATTTTCTTATCTGAGTGCTTCTAAAATCTGGCCTGATTAGAAAGGTGGTCTCTGTTTGGAGTGACCTCAGAAGAGGAGGACTATCGTTCTTGAAATATGATTAATATTGACTGCTTGATTCGAAAATTTGTAATGGAAATAAAATGGTTGCCTTTTCATTATTAAAAACCAATAGAAGGATATTTTCAATATCAAAAATTTCATTGTAACAGTTATTAAAGAGTAAATTGTGTACTGCTTATTTGCAGGCTAATGGCCATCAGTGTACTAAACTAAATGAACTCTGCTATGCATGAATGAGCATTGGATTAAATTGTGTACAAAAATATGTGTTTTTGACAATTGAAAATATGCCATCTCACTACACTAAACTAAGAAAATTCTGCTGTCTCACAACACTAAACTGAATGAACTCAGCTGTACATACATAATTATTGGTTTATATTGTGTGCAAAAACATGTGGGTTTTAGACAATTGAAAATAGGCCATCTCTCTGTACTAAACTAAATGAACTCAGCTGTATGTACATAATCATTGAATAATTGTGTACAAAAATATGTTTTTTGAATAATTGAAAATATGCCATCTTTCTGTAATAAACTGGTTGAACTCAATTTCCCCCCTGTACTAA
Organism: Gigantidas platifrons; assembly: GCA_002080005.1. Lineage (NCBI taxonomy): Eukaryota > Metazoa > Mollusca > Bivalvia > Mytilida > Modiolidae > Gigantidas > Gigantidas platifrons. The sequence continues at coordinate 446,525 of MJUT01017640.1, read as the reverse complement.
ATTTAACTGAACTTAGCTGTACATGAATAATCATTGGATAATTGCGTACAACATATCTCGCAGTACTAAATTAAGTGAACTTTATATCTGTACATACATTTGGATGAGATGTGGATGATGTCTGCTTTGTACTAGACCAACAAATATAGTTGAGTTTATACAGTGCTAACTCACTGACGTAACACTCCGTGCATGGTTAGGGACCGACCATTTAACTTGCAGGGGGGGTTATGGTTTTTTGTTTCGTTCAAAAATTTGTTTTCGGTCAACACGAGAGTTCGAATATTTATTTTTTTTGTCACGCAAAGCGCGAAATTTTTTTTTCCAAAATATAGCATTAGGTTATATGACAAAAACTCTGAATCAAATTATTTTTTTTCCTCCACCAAAATCAGAATATTTTTTTCAGCAACATTGGGAATCAGAATATTTTTTTTAGAAAAAAAACCATAACCCTCCCCCCCTTGAAGTTAAATGGTCCGTCCCTTAGACATGTCACTCCACTTGGACACATTATCCTGATTCAAAGCACAGCTGTGTTTGCTCCTACTAGTTAATACTGCATGCTTAGCGAAGAAACAGCAAATACTCATTTTATAGTCTCTGGTTTTGCCAGACTGGGGCTCGAACCTGATATCTACCACACTTATGGTGAACACACGAACCGTTACACGACCCTTTGGTTTGATCCGACTGGCACTTGAACTCACAATCTACCACATTCGTGGTGAACACTACCAACAATAACGTCTGAGCAGTTTGGGAAAAAAGGACCCTATTTTTCATTGGGAATGCGTCCGAAAATAAGGGGAACAAAAACCCTGCTGCCTAATATGGTCTTGTATAAGATATTCATGAAAATTATTCAAATTTTAATCAAAAATACCTCCTTTAAATAGTGAAGTACTTGTACACTTGAAACGTATTGAAAATTGAAAGACCGTCATTACACCACCACAGGGTATCGTTTAACATAGGAATCTATTAATTATGTTTTCATTCAGTGACTTGATTTTCCTTGAACCAGTTTGTATTAAATCTTTACATGTTGTTATTAAATAATAAAATTCAGGATAAATTTGATTTTAACAATTTTCACTTGTCATTCAGAAATATTTTTACTTCCATGTCCCTTGAAGAATTGAGTTTCCCTCGATCAATTCAATTCATTTAAAATTTTCGAATATTGTTACCAATAATAAAATAAATTTTAAGTTTGATTTTGACATTTTTCTCCCATTCACATTCTGTATAATTTATATATATATATTAAATTGTTTTGACCAATCTTACACGTCAATGACCGGTTGTGCTATGCATGTCTTAAACCTATAATTATTTTTTAAAACATACAACACATCTTACAATTTATATATTATTGAAGCATTGTCAAACTTGTTAAAACAGAATTATATTCAACACATCTATTAATTTAAAGCTTGATAAATCTTGACTGACACACAGTACAATGTTTATATGATCAAAATACAAGGAACAACAGAACATTTTTATTTTTCTAATATAATTATAACTATTAGGAAAGTGTAAAAATTCTAACCTCCAGGCTAAATTACTTAATATTTTAGAAAAACATAGAATTGAATACGAAAAATATAAGGTCTTGTTGTTGCTAGAGTTCATGACCTTTATTATCTATTTAAATGATATATTGAAGTATTAAATGTTATTTTATCTTTAGTAAAAGGCTATTACTAAATTTTATTATTTGTCCCTTTTTACATTATGGTGTTACATATTGTGTCTATGTAATAAATAATACATTAAGTTAAGGGTTTTTATTAGTAATTATGGGGATGATAATCGGTTTTATTTATGGACTATTGATTCACAATTTATTTATTTAACTAAATTATATCAAATAAATTAATTTATTTGCAGTACTTTTTTGGTTACTCTGTTGATTAGAAACCCAAACATATTTTTAATATTAAATTTTAAGATTTTCAAAAAAATATTATTTTTTTATTTTATTCAAATTTCACAAATTTTTAACTATTACATTTCAAAGTAAAAAAAAAAGTATTCTTTATATTTTTTCTTTTTGGGTTGTATTAAGACACTCAAAATCCACAAAATCAAAAATGTAACTATTGAAATGACAATATTTTCAACTTCTGTAATATTTCTGTCTTTACACAAGACAACAATAATATTTTTATTAAATCAAGTACAGGTTATTCCCCTTTGACCTTCATAGGATTGAAGTAATAGTATAGGTATTTCACATCACCTTCAACACTATATTAGACATACTGTGACATTCAATATTATTGGTTGAGAAAACTAATGACCCTCCATAGTTCACTTACAAATTAATGACATACATCGTTCCACAATGAGAGTCAAATTTGTAAATGTAGTTGTCCTGCTCTTATAAGTCCACCCCTTCTGTAATATTTCCTGATAAAGACGGAGTGGCTCTCTTGAGGAGAACAAGTTAGTATTTTACTGTCTCAGTGCATCTGAAATTTGCTCTGATAAGTGTTAAGAGAGGTAATTTTTGGTGAGAGAGGCCTTATAAAAGAGGGGGGGGGGGGTATTGGGCTACTACTGTATCTTGGTTTTATAATGAATTTATGGATGAAAATTAAGTAATACACAGATAGATTTTGATAAGAATAATAAGAAGATCGTAATTGCGTTTTTTTTGTTTTTTTTTAATCTTCCGCTAAAAATTATACTATTTATAAAGAAGAGTGATGAGATGAAAGATGTTAATTCTCTGTTGACATTGAAAGTGATTAATCGTAAATTGGTCCAATTATAGTATTTTGTTGATTCTTTTTGTAGCCTTAATTTTTTCCCCGGTTTCATCAAAGAGAGATGACATTATTGCTTAGCATGTTAATCAGTCCATGTTAGATTTTGTTGACTTTGACAATTTGTTTATTTGATGTGAGAGACGGGAATGTATTACAAAAAGTTGGACAAACAGACAGTCATTGCTCCGCTGAGACACAAATATTGATACAAAACATGTTTAATCAGTAAAAAACATTTCTTTATCTACGAAATAAATTTGACAGTAATTTTATGGAAGATGCTTGTTTTAAAAACATTCCATAGTATTTAAGCATTTTAAGATTGACTATCCATCAACTAGATAAATATTTGTAGTAAAGTCATTAACCTAAGAAAAACTTGTGCAAGACATGTGCAATAAAACAATGTGTAGCTTTCCATCTAAGAAAATGTGTACAAAATAACTCAGCTGAGAAAAACTTGTGCGATAAATTGTCTGGTAGCTTTCCATATAAGAAATATGCAGTCAAAAAAGCGTATGCAATAAATGACAGCTTTGTATATAAGAACAAGTGATACAAAAAATGTGCAATGAATAACACAGCTTGTGGCTTTCCATATAAGAAAAACTCATATGCTGGCCTGGACCTATTGTGGACACGAGACATCTTGCATACAAAATGTACATAAACATAAACACAGAATTTTGCATCAGCACCTGTATAACTGCTTTGAGATAATTGTTTCGTTGGTAAATTAATAAAAAAAATATTCAGGCTTACATCCATGTACTATAGTGAATCAGGGGAGTTAATTATATGTTTTGTCATTTGTGGAATTTTCATCTACCATTGCTTAACCATATTAGTTTAATTAGCCAATAAAAAAAATCTAACAGATTACAATGATTTGTAAAGAGGTTTCATACGATTTCGTCAATATCTAGGGCCCTATCAGCAAGTGTTAAGCTTTAATGTTTCGTTCATTAGCTTATGTTTGCACGGTCAAATCTTCCCATCAGATTCTCTTCAAAATTTACCTGTGCACCTGTTTGTTTGACAGTCTAAGCACGTTTGATGAGTGCATCAAATAATAGAATAGAGTTGGATAGCTGTTTAGACTGTCAAATTTGTGTTTGAAACAGGTAAAATTTGAAGGGAAAATGCACCAGAAGTCAGTGTGCTAGAGAAAATTACAAACTATTGATAAGCTAAGTGGTAGATCTTCTCACTCAAGTTAAAAGTCGAGCACAAGTCAGTGTGCTAGAGACTCATACAAAGATTTGGTAAGCTAAGTGGTAGATCTTCTCACTCAAGTTAAAAGTCGAGCACAAGTCAGTGTGCTAGAGACTCATACAAAGTTTTGGTAAGTTAAGTGGTCAGTCTTCTCAGTTAAAATACAAGTCGAGCACACCTCTGACAAGAACAAGTTAATTTTGAGATGATGATGATGATGATGATGATGATGATGATATAAGCTTTGTTACTAGACCAACACGGATAGCTGGATTTTTATAGTGCTAGCTCACTGAAACAACAGTCTGTGTATAGACATGTTGCCCCACTCAGACACGTTATTCCGATTCCAATCCTTAATGCTGCGTGCTTAGCAGAGAAGCAACAAATACCAATTTTATAGTCTTTGGCTTGACCCGATCGGAGCTCGAACCCACGACCGCACTCGAGGCGAGCATGCTAATCTTTACACCACCGAGTCGGGTACCTTTATCCAAGGATAATGTTTAATGTACACTATCGATGGCCTTAACCACAAGACAACCACGCTCTCTTTGAAGGTTTATGAACTTCGATCGAAGGAAAGCATTTACTGTAGACGATGATCGATCGCCTTAACTAGAAGACCATCACGCTCACTTGGAAGGTTTATGAACTTTGATCGATGAAAAGTTTTTACTGTGGACGATTGATCGCCTTAACCACGAGACCACCATGCCCTCTTTGAAGGCTGATGAACCAAATATAGATACAAATAGACTTATATTAAGTGGCCTTATAAAGTTACTAAGACAAGAAAGATTTACATTTCAAATTTGTTTGGATCTTTGTTTAACATGAAATGTAAATATAGACATATAAAACTAATAAGCGATAAGTCTTCAAACAGAGGAATAGATATTTTATTGGTTGTCTAGGCGAATGGTAAATTTTGTTGATAAGGAACGACCGCGTTGTCAAATCAAAAGTATATTTAAATTACCGTACTTGTAATGATCTAAGCAACTTACAAATATTTAAAGGCCTCGGTGTAGTGTACGAATAAGCGAGAGAACCTGAAGTAACATTTCTGTTCAGTTTGAACGATAATTACAAATTAGGAATCAAGAGAGTTCTCTTATTTGTAGTGTGTTTGCCCAGTTGGTTAAATTTTTGCAATATTTTTAATTTTTTTATTAAATTTTTGTAATATTTTTAATTTTTTGGTTAAATTTTTGTAATATTTTTAATTTTCAGGTTAAATTTTTGTAATATTTTAATTTTTTGGTTAAATTTTTGCAATATTTTTAATCACCAAAGTAGTTAAATTTCTGCATGAGAATTCCTGTCAGTTTCCTTTCGATGATCATTAACGACAGATATTAACAACTTAGAAATATATTTGACGTCTTGATCGTAGTAGAAACTTGTGCTACCGGTGGATTGCGATATTTTTTTATGATAATTAAATTTTTATATTTTAAAGCTCGAGTTTTAAATTTGAAAACTGAACTATATCGAGTGGAGAAATATTGTAATTCACACTGGTATCAGAAGGAAGATCTAAATAGGCACTGTATCAATAGACTGATACATAATTGATCAGGGTACCAGCTGCAAATCAAGGACTTTCTAAGGACAGATAACTATTGATCAATATTTAACAATGATTGATGTTTTAACTTTAAAAAATATTTCACTTATTTCGTGTCCATGGACGTCAGTTTTAATGGTATGCATTTTTCAATTTACGGAAGATATAAAACAAATACTTGATCTTCATTCAATCTTGGAGAAAATTGGCAAGTAATGTTTGAATAAAAACTAGTTTGTTTTTGTTATTGAAAAATTCACTGATTTTTTAAAATTGTACATTGTTATAATACACATTTATTATCAGCACACATTTGTATACGGTAATAAGATCCTGTTTATAGAACCTTTGGTTTACTTTCCCCCAAAGACTTATAAATTATTTGTCTTTCCGATCTTTTGATGCAGAACGTACCTGAAGAATTTTTGCCAGATATGCAACAAGTGCCAATAAAATTTAATTTTACCAGCAATATATGCATATTGTATTTATCATGCAATGTCAAAATGTTCGAAACAGCTGCCAAATTGTCGCTTTCAAGATTGTCCTCAATCATGTCGGCACTTATAATGTTCCTGTTTCTTACTGTTCAGTTCTACATAAATCAGCTTCCATCAAAGCTACAGTTTTTAACGACAATGTATATATATTGTGTTTATCCTGGAATATTAAAAAGTCCAAAACACCTGTCAAATTGTCTGGAAATAATTGAAACAATTGACATTATAATCGTTTTCAATGGTGTCATCCGTGATGTCAGAGCTTATATTATTACGATTTATCAGGTATCAGAAATGCTTTATTAGGTCCATGACCTCATAACACTGAAGCTTATTTGACCCCCTTTGTTAGTACTCAACATCACACAGTTGCAAGGTGATTAGACAATATAGGTATGGTGTCTTTTTATATGAGATTTATTTGGACGAGGCTAAGAAACAGGGGTACTGCGAGGCTCTGCCGAGCAGTCCCCCTGTTTCGTGCCGAATACAAACAAATTTCATATAAAAAGACATCATACCTATATTGTTTTTATACTGCAGTACTATATTTTTTTCTCACTGTTTTTTATATAGAAAAAATAATTAAAATTTGTATTCCCCGTCGTGGGCCCCATTTAAAAAATGCTTTATACAGGACATTGTCCAGTATAAAGCAAAAGTTCCAAAAAGGGGCATGGCCTAAATGCTTTATACAGGACATTGTCCAGTATAAAGCAAAAGTTTATACGACCCCCTTTATCAATGCTGTAAAGTTACCAATTGCAGTATAAAAATATTTATCCAAGCAATGCAGTTTGACTGCTCAAACTAGTACAAGATAAACAAATAATATTCTTCATGTCCAACAACGGGGAAAAAACTGACAAGCATAGCAGGGGGGATTGCTATGTCACATGTTTAATGCGATTTACATATATGGTTTCTCTGCAGTCAAGAACCAAGAAATGTATGATGAACCAGATGGTGATTTATCCTTGAACCTTACTTATAGAAGTTATTGCCTTTTGGTTTTTTTTAGTCTGAAGGTCAATCAAGATCACGTGTAACGAAATTATTCTTTTTATTATTTTAGTTTTTTGTTAGATAGCCAAGTTCAAATTTGGGTTGTATGGCATGTATTGTGAATAGCAGGGAAAAAGGGAAAGGGTTTTCTAATATTGTAGTTAATCCTCCTACAGCATTCAACCCAGATACACAGGCCATCATGGTTGTGATTGTATGGTAGTTGGATTTACAACTACCTATGCAATCAGTGACTATCACCACTAACGTTGTGAGTTCGAATCCCGCTCATGGTAAGGTGTACTTGATACAACATTATGTGATAAAGTTTGTCAGTGACTTGCGGCAGGTCGGTGGTTTTCTCTGGGTACTCCGGTTTCCTTCACCAATAAAACTAACCACCACGATATAGCTGAAGTATTGTTGAAAGTGGTGTTAAATACCATAAACCAATCAACTCAACGAATTGAGTCTATGACCTATCTTTGCACATTTCATCCTACAGATTTCAACCCAGATATCAGATACTTGAAACTTCACAAAATGTTTGAACTCGTACAGTATAGCTGTTAAGATATTTATACCTAACAAATTGAGTCTATGACTGACGACCTATATTTATACTTATAGTAGATAATAAGGGTTTAGTTTTATGATGCTTATAGACTTTTAACATTTTCAGAACAATTTATTACATGTACTAGATAATACATGTTCGGTGATTTACTCCTACATGTATCAACAGTTCAGATGTACCAAGAGGGGGTGACGAGTTTGAAAATTATATTGGACGGAACGAGTCCATTGTATTTCACAATACTGTCAAAACCTGTCTAAGTTAAACGTCCTTGGGACCAGACTTTGTGTTCAAAATAGACAGGTGTTCTGTTTATACAGGTTAAATTAACAAATATCTCCTACATTTAGGAGAGCCCGGGTGGCTCAATGAGTTAGGTAGTTGGATTACCTAACAACTCATACAAGCCTATCACCAATACGGCGTGGGTTTGCACCCGGCTTTGTAAATTACAAAAAAGGGTGCACTCGACTCGCAGCCGCAAGTGATAAAGTTTACCAGTTGCTTGCCCATGGTCGGTGGTTTTCTCCAGGTACTTCGGCTCCTTCCACCACTAAAAGTGGTCGCCATGATATAGTTGAAATATTGCTGAAAGTGGCATAAAACATCAAAATTCAAATTCAGTCTCAAATTCCTACATTTGGGAATTTATTTAAAAATCGTTTTATGCAAGATTCTGTTTTATTTAGGATTTTGTTTTGACAGGTCTTGCTCTACTGAATTTAATTTTTTTTTTTTATGAATTTAAGCACTGACTGACTTTATTACGAACCAAAAGAAGGTGAACCACACTTCTACATGTAAAAAATCATGTGACCTTCAATATATTGACTTATATTTTATACTTTACATGTGAATATTTGATTTAGAGTGTTTGCTCAATTTCTATAACTTGTTAAGAAAATTTTTTTTGTGGTTGCTTTTATGATTATCTGTGTTTGATTAAATGGAGGTTTTAAAGTAATATTTGTATTTCAAGGTCAGGTGTTTTTCACTTTTACAGACAATAGAAGATTATGGTCAAATTTGTCATTGTGTACATCTGGGTTATTGAAACTAGGTCTGAATGATACAGTCTTCGTGCTAACCCACTTGCACGAAGCCTGGGAAAAGTAAAACAGGATTCAGACAAGTGAAAATTATGAAAGAATTTGTTTGAATAAATGGAATTTTTTTTTTCTAAGTTTGGCTTTCTGGCAAGTAGGTGAAAAAAATGAAGTCAATGACCAATACTCAGGAGGGAACTTTTTTGGCTGTAGTTACTGGTATTATTATTTTTAAGTAGGAGACATTTTCACTACAGTTGTGCCCCTCTTATAAGGCCCCTCCCACCAAAGGTCACCACTCTTATAAGGCCCCTCCCACCAAAGGTCACCTCTCTTATGAGGCCCCTCCCACCAAAGGTCACCTCTCTTATCCAGCCAGATTTCAGAGGCAGTGCTTAGATCATAATTGAATACTACAAAATTGTCATCCTCAAGAGAGGCCACTTTTGCAAGTGCAAAAGGGGTGGGGTTATGAAAGGGAGACAACTGTAATAGTATTGGCATATTACCAAGCCAGTGACATAATACAGCTTTTCTCTGCATATACACAGATTTAGTGTGAATCAGTAATGCCATTTCGTTTTAAGTGCATACAAACAGATTTAGTGGACCAATATGACACCATAATTGTTTTTATTCTGTCATATTTTAATTGTTTTATACTAAATTTTTGTGTAATTTATCTTTTAAAACTGTCATGATATTTTACATACATTAAAACGGAATATAATGACATCTTTTGTCTCAAGTACAAAAAAAAATATTGTGTCTTATTTTTAAATTTTTATAGTAATCCCTAATTAGTTTATAAAGCTTTTATGAAAGACGAAATTTATATTTATCTAATCTTTTATTAGATTTTATAAAGTGCATTTTGATTTTAACCTACATTTTTTTTTTCATGTGTAAAATTTTGAATTCTTTTATTTATTAAGTCAGCTGTCGTTAATGTCAGGTACAATTTTATGCCTCTCAACTTTACCAACTACATTTGTAACATTAAAGTTTTTAAACTCACTGACAAACCACATTAGCCCTAAGTACTTGTGAAAAGATAGTGGCTACTTAGGCATGTACGTTATAGATTAGATTGCACACTAGTGGATTACCTGTCGTGGTCACGTCACAAACCAATCATTTTTATCTGAAAAGAAATGTTCCGGTAGTTAGACGGAATTTACAGGAAGATGGAACGATTGAAAAAAATAAGATGTGATTTGTGGGAGATGGAATAAGCTTGAATCTTTGATATACTTATTTCCTGTCGTGAGAAAGTTCATGGACAAGATTGACATTATTATTTTTATAATGTAACTTCAGTCGTTATTGGAAAAGAAATAGATGATTTTGACGGATTATTGACTTTTATAATTTGATCGCGGTAAATATTGATGAAATTATTAACGTGAAATAACGGAAAATTATCTACATTTATTATTATGACGTAAATTTAACAATAGGTAGCAGTTATTGATTTACAGTGGGGAATCTAATATTGGAGAAAAGGCGGAAAAATAAAAACGCTATTCTACTTAAAATATAATCTATTAATGGATTACTCGATGGATAATTTAATTTGAAGGTGTTAAATAAGTTGTGTCGACTCGTTCTGCATAATTTTTTTAACTCGTATCCATAAACGATTTTGGTTCAATCTGGAATCAATGTTTAAATAGATTGTGAAGTAGTGAATAATTGTATTTTGACATTCATATTTTGTATGGGAAACTTAGCAATGAATGTGTTGTGTACTTAACTTGCACCAAATTTTAGTTCAAGAATATAACAGTACACGGAAAATTAAGATTTGTTCTAGAAATAGGACATGATGGTTTAACTTTTGGTTGATACTGCCGAGTTTCGTTTACGAGACCTTGGGAAGATTTGTATTAAGGTGGAGATATTATTGTTCCTGGGAAGATTTTAATAATTTGACAAGACCCTGTGATCTCTGTTGACATTAATGAACATGTTCTGCATGTAAAATGTGTTTAACTAGGATTTAATGCAGAAAAAACAGCAAGACTGCATACCAAGTTTGCATACTAATTAGAACATTATAAAGAAATAAACTTGAAAATCAAGAAATTTGAAGAAAACGAAAAAATGTCTAATTAGGTACAACAATTTTTTTTGGATGCCCCGGGGATGAACATGCACATCACATGTTGTTACAACTGATTTAAGTGCTTGATATTGAACTCTTGCCAATTTAATCTGAATTGATCGAGTGTCCAACCTTGAGGCACACGTTGGCTTGTTGTATAGACTATAGAATACAAACAAAATGTAGTATGCCTGTACGTTAGCGGAAAATTAAACATTTAGATCATTTGTGGTTTTGTGAGATTTGTGGTCAGTTTGGTGTACCCACCACACAATTTACTGTTCAAACTTTATTTCTTTTGTCAACACTCTTTTTAATTGCCAAGAGTTAAATCTTACGGGTTATCAGACGATAAGTTAATATTCTAAAGATCTTCAATAAAAGATGTAAGGTTTTTTTTGGTAAATCGATTTCATGGGTCAGCAAAACTCTTTGATGGAATTCCTGTTAGGATTTCTGACACAAGACCATGATGTGTAACCTATTATCGTGTTTTCTTTAAACTAAGATCATTATGTGACAATGGTCGATATTTAAATAGAGGATTAGTAGTTACCTTACAATCCAATAATTGGTAATCACCAAAATCTTAAAAGATCTTTTCTTTGTGTAGAATTCATTACATAAGAAAAACTTATGTTGAAATAATCAATTTAAATAGTTAACATTTGACTGTGTGGATTTGGCTGGCTTGTAAAAATTTATGTGTTTTTTTTATATGGAGAGGCCATTTAAAATGGATGTAAAATTCATATGTAATACTAAATGATCTAATTTCTTCGATCATTGATTTTTCCCAGGCTACGACAGTAGGAGGAATATCCTTACAGCTGATAGCTCTATACCTTACACACGTTAAACTGTCGTCTATACCTTTTATCAAGGTTTAAATACAATTTATTCGTCTAAAAATTTTAGTTTTTTAAATTTACCGGAATGTATGTGCAATGGATTATTACTGATGAACGTTCGTTTTGATTTTATTTTAAAACATACTTTGGTTGACGGGACATTACTCAGAAAACTCTCGTCGATGGGATAGAAGAAACATCAAATGTCAAAATATTCAAAGTTTTCGTTAGTGAAGAAGACATTCTTACATTGATGATATTTGATTCAGACTATTAGAAAAATAAAAGCGATATAAAAATATTGAAGTACAAAATACATGGCAAAAAATGTTCACAAAATGTATCAAATTATATTGAACAAAATTTCGTCATGAATCGGATCGAGAGAAACAAAAGGAGGAACATTATTCGGTCAAATAGGAAATCTGAGTCAGATTTATTTAGGACAGGATTCTACCCTAGTTTTACGGAGGAATTATTTGGCTTCAAAACTAAAGGTAATAAGAATTAAAAGAGTGTAGAGGGTAAAGCTTCTCTTTATTGCTTTCAACTGCTTGTGAATGTATACTTTGAATGTATTTTTTTTGTTTTTTTTTTATTAATTTTTTTTAATTTCTATTTTTAGAAAAATTGTGTATGTGATTTGTAATATTCTTATGTTAAAAATCAGAGACTAAAATTGACATAAATAATGAGGTTGAACAGCCACACCACTAAAGTTGTGAGTGAGTCCCACTCATGGTGAGGTTTACTCAATACAACATTATGTGATAAATCTTTGTCAGTGATTTGCAGCAAGTCAGTGGTTTTCTGTGGGTACTCCGGTTTCCTCCATCAATAAAACTGATCGCCACGATTTAACTGAAATATTGCTGAAAGTTACGTTAAAACACCAGAACCCTAACCCTTTATTGAAAAAAGCATTGTTGAAGTTTCCATTTATTCTGTTAGATTTAATGATTCCCAGGTAAAGATATAGATAAACATAAATATACATGTATTGAATTTTGTTGGCATCTACCATCAGATTTGAAGACTTTTGTATACAGGATGTGTAAATTTCTCAAGTGTTGGATTTTCAGTATGTACACACATATATCTATCACGATAATAAATGAAATTGTTAATATTGGTAAAATAGGTCAACTCAGTAGGGACATGTCAGTTCTGTCTTTTACTGTTAAGTAAGTGATAGCTGTATTGTATTTTAAGCTTTGCGGATGTAAATCGTCAGTTTTACCATCGCAAATTGAGTTTACCGAACAATGCATAGTTTAGTCATTTCTGTCTTTTACTGCTAAGAATGTTTTAAAAACCCAGATGTCCAGTAAATTTTGTCTTAAGAGTAACAGTCTTTAACTAACAGATTCTGCCTTCCTAGCTAATGGTCAGTTATGGTAGTGTGTGGTCTTTTTAAGAGGAGGATAATCTATGCAGGTTTTTTATCATTTGTATATATACATATACTGGAGATCCAATTATCAAGAGAGGGAGGATTAGAACCCCATTATCAAATTTAATTCCTCCACATTTGTGTTCCTGTCCCAAGACAGGATATGGATTTCAAATATTATATGTTGTGAGGGTTTTTTATGTTTGAGGTGAGGTGAGAGGTGATTGTTTGTTTTGTGGAATTGTGGTCCATCACAGTTTAAACTTTCTTTTCATACCCCGAGTCATACACGTACCCTGTACACAGTACATGTATGCATTGTTTTAACATCCTGTAAAATCGTAATAAGTAAAAAATTGCCCAGTTCTCACGATAAGCACCGATCCACCTGCCAAAGACCAGTAAAAACTTTATTCGGACCAGTAAATTTTTCAGTTTTTATTTATATATATATATGTAAACAAATTCAAGAATTTGATTTGGACCAGTAAATTCAAATTTTCATGTCGAGAACTGTTGCACAGACAGTTCACAAGTTTTGCTATGATTTGATCAATGTATATATATATATGTAATAGCAACAGATGATGGAATTGTAAAAAGACCAGGTGTAGATTTCACATCAATATCAACATGTCCTGAAATTTACATAGTAGGAAAAACCACATTTTCAACAATAGAATAGATTTATGATCAACTTGTTCAGAAAATTTAAAATGTTTAAATTTTGTGACTAAACTGTATCCAAGGCAGTCCTCGAAATGAAAATTTGAATTTACTGGTCGGAATCAAATTCATGAATTAATTTTTGTATATATCTGAATAAAAACTGAAAAATTAACTGGTCGGAACAAAGTTTTACTGATCTTGGGCGGGAGGACTGTTGCTCATCATAGGGACTGCTGAAGTCTGTCTATTGTTGTTTTAACATCGGAGGACTTGAATATATGTCGCAATATTCATAACTATTGGGTTGTATATAATAAGTTTATAACAAAAAGCTTTATTTCAAGAATAGGAGTGACAGTATTTATATAACATATATTTGAGTGTGACAAAGTATATTGTTACCCTGAGAAATCATTGTCAACTGAGGCAAAGTCAAGGTTGACAATGTATTTCAAGGGGTTGCAATATCTCGGTCACCCTCTCAAATATATGTTATTTATTTTATTACATTGAATGTTCTTTTCTGTCATTTTGTATGTGCAAAATGATCTGTTTTCCTTTGGAATTCTAGACTCAGTTTTTCTCTTTTACTAAACAAATAAATCAAAATATTATCTTATAATTGCCATATCATGAAGCAATAAAAATTGTATCTGACAAATAACATACAAGGGGCCTCCATGGCCATGATCATATGATATTTGGATTTAAACCTACCTGGAATGTGCAATCAGTACTGCAAATGCCAAAGGCTATGTGAGTTTGACACACACACGTTGCTCTTGTACTCAATGCAACCTTTTTTAATCAAGGTTGTCTATGACTTTATTCTAGAGAAGATCGACCGTTTCCTCTTGGTTCTCCATTTTCCTTTGAAAATGAAATTCATGGTCACGATATGACCATAAAATATTGATGAAAGTATTGAAAAACGCCCATGGAATATAACAATCCAATCTGCCTACTTGCAATAAAAAAAGAGATATAAATGTGTAGTCATATTTCATTTCTATGTTTTCTTTGTCCGACATCAATTGGATTGCTCGATTTTTGTTTGTAAAAAAGAATATGTTTGAACATCAAAAGTTTCATATAAATAATTTTGAAATTTAAGGTAATATCAAAAGAAAAACGTCAATAAATGCTGGTAGTCATGGATCTTTAACATTTATTTAAACAGAGATGAAAGTTTTCCTCTGATCAGTGGGTTTCAACAGAGATGAAAGTTTTCCTCTCATCAATGGGTTTCAACAGAGATGAAAGTTTTCCTCTCATCAGTGGGTTTCAACAGAGATGAAAGTTTTCCTCTCATCAGTGGGTTTCAACAGAGATGAAAGTTTTCCTCTCATCAGTGGGTTTCAACAGAGATGAAAGTTTTCCTCTCATCAGTGGGTTTCCTCTCTTCTTAACAAGATACAGTCAAACTTGTATTAAGAGGTCACCTTTGTTCTTATAAGACAGGTGACCTCTTAAAAGAGGTTCAATTCATATGAAATTTTCCTATGACAGGACAAACAAGAAAAATGTGACCTTTTAATACAGGAGACTGCTTGATGGGTAGGTTTGATTGTTTTTGGACATAAAATGTGTCAAGCTTGGTCCAAACATCTAGATAATGAGAGTACATGTATTTGTGCACTGTATAAGGATTTTCCTCT
>MJUT01017640.1:398926-431001 GCA_002080005.1 Gigantidas platifrons | reverse complement strand
ACCTCTTAAAAGAGGTTCAATTCATATGAAATTTTCTGACAGGACAAACAAGAAAAATGTGACCTTTTAATACAGGAGACTGCTTGATGGGTAGGTTTGATTGTTTTTGGACATAAAATGTGTCAAGCTTGGTCCAAACATCTAGATAATGAGAGTACATGTATTTGTGCACTGTATAAGGATTTTCCTCTTTTTTTTTTCTTTTTTTTTTCTTTTTTTTGTCATGTCAGCTCTTTCATCTCTGTTTAAAGAATGAAAGAAGTTGTTTTGTATATTGCTGTCCTTTTGTATCTTGTGATATTGGGTGTGCTCTATTACTACTCTCAGTTCAATGACATTAGGAAACATAAAATATCTAAATCTACAAGTGTTTCAAATTTATTATCAAAGGGCTGAAAATGTTTCCAAATGTAAACACAATAAATTTATCGCAAAACTGACAAAATTTTATCTTGAAGATTAAATAAGTTTTGAGATATGATATTGACCTGAGGGTATCATTAATCACCAAGATTGTTACTGGTCCTAAAGCTTCTGTTTGTCTTTCTAGATGTGAAATGGTCACTTTGGGGGTGGAAGAGGGGTTTAAAGGCTTCTTAGATTGTTCTTAATTTGTTTGTCTTAGGTGGGATAATTTTCTATGGTTATCACCAATATTAAATGTAATGAAACCTTGATATGACTGGCTTCATTTAATTAATGTATACTTATCTGTACTTTTAGATGTAAAATATTAATAAGTAATATTTTAATATTTGCTGAGTCGGCACACTTGAAAAAAACAACAAAATTAATGTAAATAAGAAGAGGACTAATTAGAGGACTTTATATGTATTCTTTATCTTATTCATTATCTTAAATTCAGATCAGTCTTTTTTTTTCTGTTCTTTTTTTTTGTTTGTTAGAAAACTTGAAATTATGGAAGTAATCTTAAGAAATGCATATTACATGACAATAACGCCTATACATTCTATTAAAATCTTTGTTTCCTCAAACATGAACTGTAGTTATTTATTTTAATTTTTGTTTTGTTTTGGAATCCTTTCTTTATACAATTTTAAATCAATAAAATGATAAATAAAATATACAACACTGTCGGAGCAACTCTAAAATCCAAGCGCAAAAGCATTGCAGAAGCGGAGGCAAAATCAACACCCCCAAATACGCATAAAATGGTTTTAATATGCTATCTTTTGAAATGAAAAAGAATATTTTGTGAAAATATATGGATTACTTGTTGAAATTGTGGGTTGGTTTTTTTCAAAACCAAATGAACAGACTCAAAATAGTAATATTAGCCATATGTCACACTCGTGTGTTCATACCTGCCGTGACTGTTGAAAAAAAAATTATTCTGTAAATAAGCATTTCTTTAATTTTTCCACTGATTTTGAAAGATATGATTTTTACATGTACAATCAAAACCTGTCTTATGTGACCTTCCAAGGGAACAGTGAAATATGGTCACATAAGACAGGTGGTTGCTTAATACAGGATTAATTGATATAAAATGCACTGTGAAAAGAAATTGAAATTAAAGTCACATAATACGAGTTATTGCTTGATGGGGTAATCACTATAGCAGGTTTGATTGTGCATCCTTTCTGGTCAAATCAAGGTTTTTAACCAAAAATATCAATCCTATGCAATGACCAATCAAATGGCTCACACAGACTAGGACCTTGACTTAATGTGTGTTTATATACTCTGTAGACTTCTGTATTTGTAGAATTAGTGTCATGTATTGTAATCGTAAATAAATACTGATCAATGTTGACGGGGTAATGATCCTGTCTATTTTCTCATTATTACGGCTGACGAATCCCACGATGAAGACCTATCACAATTTATCAAGTTAATTTGGGTCTTTGATTCAATTTTTAATGATTCTTTCATCTTTCTAGACATTTCTAGTGAATATTATTGTTCTTGTACTTGTGGTTTTCCTGATTTTATGTCGCAGGGTTACGATAAAGCTAAAAGCAGAAATCATACATTGTTTATTCAGAATTTTGTATTGCTTATTATGCTAAAAATTTTACAATTAATTTCAGAATTGTTTTAATGGGTACAATTTGCATAGAACTCTCTTAAAGAAAAAATAAAATGCTGCATGGAAATACTAAACAATTTTAGACTGTCTCTGCCATCAAAAAAATTGTTTTGGTTTGCTATAACTCAACTGACTCGTTTAAATTGCCCCAACAAACGCAAACAAATTATCTAGAATTACAACAAAAAAAAAACATTTTGCTATTTTTAGCAAGTTTTCATATTATTTTACACACTGAATTTATCTTACAAATAACTTGATGAGAGCCCTGTGGTTATGTCAATGTTTGTAATGTTATTTTGTTGTGTTGTCAAAGTATACCATACTTAGGACTGTGTTTGTAGGATTACTTGACTCATGTTTGAGTTTCTGTCTTTTCATCCACATCCTTTCTTTTTTTTAAATGAATTGTTCCATCACAAATGAAGCACATTATTTGTCACCAACCATTTTCGTATTTTTGAAACTGTATCAGTGGTGTAATGGTGAGCGTGCTCGCCTCGAGTGCGGCAGATCAAAACAGAGGACTATTAAAACTGGTATTTGTAACTTCTCCGCTAAGTATTAACAAGCATAAAAATGTGATGGGTTCAGCTAATGAATATGATCCCAACCCTCCTCTCTTGATGATTGGATCGCCAACGGCAACGCATAAATAAACAAATGATATTATGTTCATAAATTGAAAGTAGACGTGGATTAAATTGTTGTCACCATGTTAATTACGAGTTGTAATTGATTACATAAACGTCATTAGCTTACTGTTATCAACCTACATTTAACCCTATCAACGTGATGGGGAAACAATTGATTTAGTATTGAAAATTAATGAAACTCGCAGAGAGAGCGTGGGTTGGCCATGTGACAAAAAATTGTGGATGCTGTGTATAAAAACACTTACTTTCGTCACTTCTCCGTTTTATTTGGGGAATAGGTGATAAATTATTGAAGTAGACGCTGTTGTTGTGTGTTGTTTTTATACAGCCTAATTACGTTGCTACTACTGAATTATTTCTATGTTGAATAAAATGCGTTATTTTTATCGGTTTTTATCATATATTTTTTTAAAGAGTGGGTGGGTTTTAGATTTCTGTGTACAATCATTTCATGTAACATCAATAACGTCACCACTTTATCTGTTTAATCTTTCATATTATTAGACAAACATAAAAAATTGAATATGAGAAGGTTTAATTGATTATTCTTTATTTAGAACAAGTTATACAATTTTAGATAAAAAATATTTTTTTATCTGAAATAACAGTTTATACAGTTAATAGTGTCAGTCATTGTTTGTGAACTTTTTACATTTTGATTAATTGTCTTCTTAAAAGCCATTTATTTAGTTGATTGAAATAAAACTTGGATCAATTTTTCATTGGACGATTCTCTACAAAATTTGTGTATGTCTTGTGCTAACAGAAATCAAGATGGCCACCAATGTAGGAAATAGTTTTAACATTAACGCCTATGGGAAAATGTAAAAAAAAAAAAATGTCTTCTTTGAAACTAAAAATTGATTTCCGCATAAAAACGATGTTCGTCTTTATCTGCAGTTGTTTGTAGGAGGACTCATGTCATATTTACTTGATTTGTGTTTGTTTGCATATAGTGGTGTCCAACACATATTGTGTTGTGTTTTTGTTTTGTTTTTCTTTATCTTGTGTACCATACCCTATGTTGCCAGTTTCTTTGGATTGTCCATTTTATATTGTGCCTTCGGTAAATGTTTATATAATCCAAACTGTACATGAATTTTCATTGGATGATCATACAATGATTTGTGTAATGAAATTTAGGTTTGTACACACACAGTAAAGTGTCATGATTATAAAATAGAATAGCGTGTATGTAACAATTTACAACCTGTAAATTAGTCTAAGATATAAATAGATTTATGTTTTAATGAGAATTTACTTTTTTGTCTTTTCAGAAAAGGAATCAGATGGGACGTTTGGGAAGGCGTCGTCAGCTAAGCAGTCGGGAGGGAGTAAAACTGGCTCCATATCAAAAGGGTCTAAAACCTCGGTAAGTACTTACAAATAATACAGCTCTCTATAGTTTGGCTGCATGAGATGCTTTTTTCATGGGAGACAGGGATGTAGATTTAAAACTGCACTGTGTGGGGTGTTGGGCTGAAATCTTGGGTCGTTACTTAATTATCTGAGAGCCAATTAAAATGCAAGAACAGTTTAACTCAATATGACAAGGTAGTGCACTATTACATGATACAGTCAAACCTGCCCATACCTGTATTAAGCAGTCACCTCTTTCTTGTCCTGTCATAGAAAATTTCATATGAATTTAACCTCTTTTAAGGGATCGCCTGTCTTAAGGGGGTACCATACACTACAGGGAGATAACTATTTAAGATCAATTGAACGTTTTGATCAATTGATGTTTGTATGCAGATTTCAAGCATCTCGGTGATCAAAACCACAGAGAGAAAAGCTGCTATGTGGCTAGTGAATTTATAGCTCTAAGTCTGTTGGTTGGAATTTGTTAAAATTTTTATATTTATTACAGTGAATATATTCAAACACACTGCCAAAAAAAATAAGAAAATTAAACGAGCGGATCAAATTTTACCTGAAGTGTATGGTACCACCTTAAAAGGCCACTTTTTCATTGTTCCAAAGGTGACCTATTAATACATGTTTGACTATCTGATAAATACAAAAAAAAATGAAGTTTTGAAATAACCAGATGTTTTGCATAGATTATTTGGGTAAAAAATTTAAATTTAAATCTTAAAAAAATATATCTGTTATATTGATGAGTATGTCTATTATATTTTAAATTGTCCAGAACAAAAAGATATTAAAATAATGAAACTTCCCCTGGCTTATTACAAAAAATTTGACTCACCAAAAAAAAAGTTGCAATCCTTTCCAGACTTCCTCCTGCCATCAACAAAAAAAAAAAAAAGTCACAATCCTTTCCAGAGTTATTCCTCCTGTCATTCAAAACGAAAAAAAAATTAATGTTTTAAGTTAATTTTTATAGTTAAGGATTTTCTTAAAACAGATTCCCTGTAAAGGTTCACTACTTTGTGACCTTGTGTAAACTGTTCACATTTATAATGTATAATTGCTACTCTGTGTGTGTGTGCCATTAAATTGTTTTAAAAGACATAGTCAAACAAAAAATTCTCAAGAGCCGGATTCAGTGAATGACAAAATCAAAAGATATTAAATCCTGAAGAATATTAATTTAATACGTAAAATATATTTGAATAATTAAGAAACATTAAAATCTTGTTAACGCCACGATATAACTGAAATATTGTTGAAAGTGGCATTAAAAACCCTAAACCCTAACCATTAAAATCTTGTTAACGTTATAAGACTTATTAAAACGTAAATCTTAAATCTTAATCCCTACCGTACTAGAATTTCTTCATCTGCCGATCGTAATAAATCTTGAGATTTGGGTTATATGTCTTAATAAGGTATTGATTTGTCATTTTCGCCTGAAAATTATGCAATTCTTGAAAGAAAGTCAGAAATGTCCAATTATGGGAAACTCTGAAGCAGATGTGTATAAGATAAGTAGATGACATGATGATCCTTTAGATATTATAGTAGTCTGAAAGTCTTATCTTTGATTCTCGTCTTTGATTTTGTTTCTTCTTAACAATAATTAATTAATGTCAAGATATACTGTAGCTGAAATACTGCTGAGTATGACGCTGAACACCAAGCAGTCACAGGGCTTTCAATATTTTTCAAGTATACCAGTACTTCACTATTCACAGGCGATACTTTTTTTTAAATTTGAACAATTTTCATGAATATCTTATTATACAACTCTCTTTAAAATCAGGAGGTACCAGTGACCATTTTAGGCAGGTAAAAGTACCTGGTACTGCCCCTTATTGAAAGGCCTGCTGTCATAAATTATTAAAAGAGTTAATATTTTTTTTTATGACAAAGAAATAATACATTTTTGAAAAGAATAAAAATTATATTTTAATTAATCCACAATTGTAATAAAATATTTTCTTCATTTTCTTTTAAAATGCAAATATTTTGTAGTTAAAAATTAGAATCATAATTTCTCCAATAGAAAATTTTAATTATTTTAAGAGTAAATACTTAGAATTATATGACAGGAAAACCTAGAGGAACTCGCCATAATTATAAAAACACAGAATTTGGTATCCGGACTGAACTATTGCTTTTAATAGTAATTAAGCTAGTTTTTTTAATAATATAAAGAAAAAAAACGTATAAATCTAACATAGAGAGCGTGACACGTTTCTAGTATAACCATCATCAGGTACGCTCAATGTCAAAAGACGGGAAAGCCGAATAATTTTAAAGTCTTTGGGAGCAAGAAAACGAAAGGGCCTACACACGATAACCACAATCGTCAAAGGTTATTATGTATGCATGAGAGAGATTGGCCTTTTATATATAGGAACGATATACCATATGTTTAAAGTAGTGATTTGACATAATATATATCTGGGATCCTATGGTACCGTGGTAGTTAGATTAAAAATATGGCGATGAAAATTGAAATAGCATGTGAATCCATAGAACCATAGAACTCGTGTTAACATAGGTTTGGACTATATATAACCCATCAATATACATAGAAGGCATGCTTAAATATAAAACATAACTCGCACACAGAACCATACAACCCGTGGTAACATAGGATCAGACTATATATAACCACTCAATATACATAGAAGGCATGCCTAAATATAAAATGTGAACTTTTACAATGATAAGAAAGTTAAACAAAATTTATATTTAGTATTCTAGATACCATACCAATTAAAGGCATGGTCAGAATAGAAATAATTTCTATGTAGGTAAATTTATGATCTTAAAGTACACCCAGATACATGTCACAGCACACATGTACTCAATATAAGATTAAAGATGTCAATTTTATACTGTTCATTTCATAACAAAGTTGGAGAAAAATGTAGATATCTATAATTTAATACGCATAACACGTTTGTGGAACAACCTTCATCGCGTACTTTACTCAGGGTAAAAGATTGGGGGTGGGGTGGGGGTTGTACAAAAACCTCAAACCCCCTTTGCCTACTGTTGTGACCTTCATCCTGTGAATGATGTCTACACCTATTTTTACCACAAAATAAGCCAAATCAAGCTTTGTGTGTTACTGTTCAGATAAGACTTAAGGAGTAATAATATTATTCATATAAAAAGAAACAAATGTTTTCCCCATTTGTAAATGTACATAAATTCAACTTGCCATAATTTTTTGTGAAAAAAAAATATGATGTAATTAAAATATTCCAAAAAAAAATATCAGATTTAGTAACTAAATTTCAACTCAGTAATTTGTATTAAATAGAAATTTCTTCTTTTTTTTATTTGCTGAATCTGGAGTAAGAGTGTAGCCGTACAATGCTTAAAGTTTTAAAACAATGATTCTAATATTGAGTAAATGTTTACTCAGGAGTAATGTTACTAACAAAGAGCTCTCTCTTTTCTACTAACGTTGACCTTTAGCCTTTAGATTTCTTTCTTTTTTAACATTTGCAAAAAATAAATAATGTCCTTTCTTATTTGTCGTTTACATTTTAACATGTCATGTGATTTTCTGTTGCCTTGGTTACCTCACAGATGACAAGAAGAGAGTCCTTTTTTGGACGATCAGGTGCTGGTCTGCTTGAGCCGCCTGTACCATCAAAGCAGAGAAGAAACTCTTTGTCTTTTCCTTTTTTCACTAATTCTACTCCAAAAGTAGTTAATGAGGAGCTGAAAGAACAAGACGATGGCAGTTCTGTAAGTCCGGCAAGAAAAGGCAATCGTAACTTTGCCTGGCAACATTTTCTACATTAATTTTTCTCAGTTATTTAATGATGTTCTATACCTCTGTTTTGATTGTAACCATGTTGTGGCCATTTTTTTTTTTTAGAATTATGAACTTTCAAAAATTAACTAACAATAATTTTATTATTATGTAATTCACAAATTGCATTGAGTCAATTATTGGTATGAAGATATTTTCTTTGGAAAATGTTTTTTTTTTATATATATATATATATCCAATGGCTGATAGACATGGTTACAATCAGACTAACCCTATATAGATGTATCTTATATTTTACCACAGCTCTTTCAGCATTAACACACATAAGGGTATCCGCTTATCAATCTATTTATAGCATACGTAAATTTTTCCTTTGACTTTTATAGCTTACTTGTAAATACTGAATCCTGCTTTAAAAAAAAGTGAATACTGTATTTATATTTTTTTAAATATTTTACACTATGTATCTTCATTCAAAGATTTAAAGTATATTAGATATATATGTAGCCACATCATTAGATTTTTTTGTTTTTTCTATTGATCTCTTAGATGTATCTATGGCAACCTTCTTCAAACGTTTTTTTTTATTTATTTAGATGTCCTTGTATTATGTTACCAATGTTTAACCTGTGGCAGGTGTTCTATGCAGAGCAGGAAGACCGAAGCACATCTTTATGTGTTCCTAATCTCAATTCTACCATACCAAAATTGTCTCCAGTTTCTGTTCAATAATTTAAGTTCTCACTTAGCAAATAATTTGAAAGTCAGGAGCCATAGAAGAAAGGCCCAGAGTTGACCATGTATTCTGTTCTGGAGTTATTTCCCTTGATTCATAGAAAAATACAAATTTTGTTTACTTTAGCTAGAAGCTACAAACATATTATTCCATTTTTTAACATTGTAAACCACCATTACTTTAATCCCATCAGAGTATCAGTTTAGTCAGACCTCCATTTTAAGTCTGATCTATATATTATATACCTCTTGACAAAATAAGTAATTTACTAAGTG
The DNA here is from genome assembly GCA_002080005.1 of Gigantidas platifrons. NCBI lineage: Eukaryota > Metazoa > Mollusca > Bivalvia > Mytilida > Modiolidae > Gigantidas > Gigantidas platifrons. The sequence continues at coordinate 422,135 of MJUT01017640.1, read as the reverse complement.
TTCATGCTGAAGTTGTGTTAAGATTAATGCATTATATAACTACTAAATGGATTTTCTGTCTTTACTTGCTAGTTATTGAGGTCAAAACATTGCAATGGCATTGAAAAAAAAACCTGATATAAAATTCTATTTCAAGTTAATTTTACATTCAGTTGATCATTAATTCCATTCTAACTTTGATGACCAAATTTGAGTCAAATTTAAAGATCATTAAGATTTTTTTTTACATCGTTCATATAATCTGATGATTAATTTGGACAGAATATTTACTATTGAATCTGATAATTATCATACAGGAGTATGAAATTATCTCTCCTTAACAAGAGGATCAAATTATCTCCCCTTAACAGGAGGATCAAATTATCTCCCTTTAACAAGAGAATCAAATTATCTCCCCTTAGCAAGAGGATGAAATTAGCTCCCCTTCACAGAAGGGTGAAATTATCTCCCCTTAACAGCACGATGCTGTTAAAGATCAGGATTTTTTATCAGGAGTATGAAGTTAAAGATCAGGATTTTTTTTTACTTTGCCATGCTGTGTTTTTGACCTATTGTAAACCCTTCCCAGATTTAATATGTTTATAGATATATGTATAATGCTAGAACATAGAAAAAATCAGACCTAGGCTAGATGTGACACATTTTTTGGTAGCAAATATTTATGAAAAAATATAGGTAGAGTAATAGGATGAGAGGTTTTTTTTTATCTGTATGATTAGAAATTGTGTATGGATGAAGAACAAAAAAAACATTTCAGTGAAATTCATCTTTTACACCTAAACTCTAAAATATCACTGAAGATAGGAAAGGAATATCAAATTCAGTGAAACCTGTCTAAAATGGACACTTTTGGGATTAACTGCATTTTGTTTGTAATAGACAGATGTTCAGATTAGACAGGGTAAATTTGTAAAGGTTCACACTTTGACACTAAATTTGAAGTTAGGTATATGTATAATTTCTAGTCATCTAGTGAATGGTTTAAACTGGTTTATATACATGATTTCCAAAGCATATGAAGTTTGTGTCTTTTAACAGTAATGGGTAATGGGTGTCACTTGTGGAGAAGAACTTGCTTGCCTTTACGGAGCACCTAATTTCACCCCTGTTTTTTTGTGAAGTTTGTATTGCTCAATCTTTAGTTAAGTTTCCTGTGTAGTGTTCTGTAGATCACTGTTTGTCCCTTTCTCTTAGCCATTCTATTGTCTGTCCTTTGATTTAAGGTTTCTGATTACCACTTTAGTATATTCAAAACTTTTCTTGATTTAGAACAGTTTCTCTGTACATTGTCAAGTTATTTCTGGAAGTTGGTCTGCCTTGTCGGTTATGCATACATTTGGAAAGCCACAGTTCTAGGTTTACCATATTTCCAATTTTGATTAATTCTCTTCAAATTTTAAATACAACATGTATTAGTTATAAAATAATGTATTTAATTGTATACCCAGATATATACAACCCAGATATTTTGACTAATTCTCTTAAAATTTTAAATACATGTATTAGTTATAAAATAATGTATTTAATTGTATACCCAGATATATACAACCCAGATATTTTACAGAACATTAAATATTTAAAATCCTAAAATTAATTAACATGTAAGCAATAGCTGAATTTTAATTTATAACACAATTGTAAAACCTCATTACATTGTAAAATCGATATCCCTTGCTTGTTTTTTAATACATTTTATTCAATTTATTGCTTAATTACTTAACCAAGAGGCAATTCCTTTGTTCAAAAGTCATTTTTTTCTTCCAATATTTTCTTAGCCATGTTATACTTCAAAGACCTTATATATACATAATTGAAACCTAACGAAAGAGTTTTACATAGCACATGCCTGTAATGTTCAATTTATATTCGTGTGTGTCAGGTCAATGTATTTGTTGAATTGTCTTGTGTTAGCGACTATGGTATATAGGCAGTACTGTCTTAACTCATGGGCACGCAGGGCAGGTGCCCGGGGGCCCATGCTAATTTATGTATGTTGTGTACAACATGTATTTTAAAGTTTAACAACGGTTTTGTTGGAAGTACCAATACAATAAATATATGTTTAATTTTGTCGATCATTTACATTGTAATTCCTGTGAGTTGTTATGTAGGTAGTGACCTCAGTACACTACTGTGCCCAGGGGCTTATGATGCTGTTAAGATAGCCCTGTATATAGGGATCATGATTTGTTGTCTTGTTAATATGATACCCTTTCCACATTTGGTGGAATTAAACCTAACTTCACCACATTCCCCCTCATGATTTAATGATATACATCACTTTTATTAGCTCACCTGACCCGAAGGGTCATGTGGGCTATTGCCATCACTTGGCGTCCGTCGTTCGTCGTAAACTTTTTAAAAAATCTTCTTTTCTGAAACTACAAGACCAATTGAAACCAAATTTGGTCTGAATCAGCACTAGGGTGTCTAGTTTCCAAATTGTGTCCTGTGATGTCGTGCACCAACCAACATGGCCACTGTTACTAAAAATAGAACATATGGTAAAATTGCAGGTTTTTGGGTAATAACTCAAAAACCTTTAATAACATCAAAAATCTGACATGCAGTAAAAATGATCAGCACAGCAAGATCTACCTACCCTGCAATTTTGAAGTCAATCTTATGACCCATCTTGGAGTTATTGCCCTTTTTTCATCAAATTTTTAAAATTTTAATACTTTCCATTTTATATTTCAAAAACTATAAGAGATAGAGATGTTAAGTTTAATTGCAAAAATGTGCAGCATATCAAAATCTACCTACCCTGCAATTTTGCAGTAAATGTGAATACCCGGTACTCATCTTGGAGTTATTGCCCTTTTTTCATCAAATTTTTAACATTTTAATACTTTTCGTCTTATATTTTAAAAACTATAAGAGATAGATGTTAAGTTTAAACTGCAAAAATGTGCAGCATGTCAAGATCTACCTACCCTGCAATTTTGAAGTAAATCCCATCACCCATTTTGGAGTTGTTGCCCTTTTTTTTCATCAAATTTTCACCATTTTAATACTTTTCGTTTTTTATTTCAAAAAGTATAAGAGATAGATGTTAAGATTAAATTGCAAAAATGTTCAGCATGTTAAGATCTATCTACACTGCAATTTTGAAGTAAATTCCATTACCCATTTTGGAGTTATTGCCCTTTTTTCATCAAATTTTCACAATTTTAAATTTTTTCATTTTTTATTTCAAAAACTAAGAGATAGATGTTAAGTTTAATTGCAAAAATGTGCAGCATGTCGAGATCTACCTACCCTGCAATTTTGAAGTAAATCCCATTACCCATTTTGGAGTTATTGCCCTTTTTTCATCAAATTTTCAAAATTTTAATACTTTTTGTCCTTTATTTAAAAAACTATAAGAGATATATGTTAAGTTTAGACAGTAAAGATGTTCAGCATGTTAAGATCTATCTACACTGCAATTTTGAAGTAAATTCCATTACCCATTTTGGAGTTATTGCCCTTTTTTCATCAAATTTTCAAAATTTTAATACTTTTCGTCTTATATTTCAAAAACTATAAGAGATAGATGTTAAGTTTAAATTGCCCAAATTTTTTTGGAGGTGGGGTCTGCAATGACGAGGGCTACATTTGTTATTTTTTGACCGGAGTTGTCAAGTTTTATTGACTGATGTTGTTATTATACCCAGGTGAGCTATACAGGCTCCTGGGAGCCTCTAGTTTTTTTACATCCACATGCCTATCAGAGTTGAGGCCCTTTGTCAACTTCGATATACCTCTTCCTTGAACGACATATAGTGTTTTTGCATTGTAATGTCGGCCATTTTTTTTCTTGGTTACAATTATGTATATTACAAATATTAATAACACCTCTTACTTATTCAGAACCTTTAAATTTACTTGATATAACTGTGATTCTCCTATAATACTCCATATCTGAACCTGATGTTTGTTTCCTTCTTGTTGCAAATAGGCAAAATTACTTGAAAGTGACTTCTTAATTGTGTTGGTATTTCTGTAAACCGCCAGGATTTTAAAATATCCCCTACAGAGACTAAAAAATTTATTCAATTTTGGAATATTTCTTTTTTAATCTATAATAGTTTTCTAGATTTTTATCTCCATGCAGTTGAGTATTTCTTATGATAAGTATAAAATCCAGTACTAGACTACAGTTTTTTGTTAATCGTTCAACCATGACACTAGTTTTTTGTTAATCGTTCAACCATGACACTAGTTTTTTGTTAATCTTTCAACCATGACACTTGTTTGGTGTTAATCGTTCAACCATGACTACAGTTTTTTGTGAACCGTTCAACCATGAATAATTTTTGTTGATCGTTCAAGCATAGTTGTTTATGTTTCTAATTATAAACATAAAATCTGGGTTTACAAGAACTGCATGTCGTATTGTTCAGCATCTTGGAGGAATATTGTGGTTGTGTCTTGACCTTTTACAATGTTTTTTTTTCTATTTGTGTATTTTTTTAACTTAATTATATTGTAACATTTGTTTTGAATATATTATAATGTATGTCTATGACATACAGTAACATATATCTCGGCATATTGTAACTTATGTCTCTGGCATACTGTAACATATGTCTCTGGCATACTGTAACATATGTCCCTGGCCTACTGTAACATTTGTCTTAATGATATTATTTCAATCCTACAGCATGTTACACGAATCTAATTGAATATTTGTGTTTATTCTTATCTTGTATTTTTAAGAGTGTTGTATTTTTTTTCTATGATGCATGCAGATGTTTGTTTGATGGTGTTTTAATGCCACTTTCAACAAAACCACCTACCTGTCACAAGTCGCTGACAAACTTTATCACATAATGTTGTACACCTCGCCTTGATCGAGATTCGAACTCACAACATCAGTGGTGATAAGCACTGATTGCATAGGTTGTTGTAAATCCAACTACCATACGATCACAGCCATGACAGCCCCCTGAAACTAATTGAATATGTGTGTATATTCTTATCTGTTATTTTTAAAGAGTGCTGCATTTTTTACTTAGATGCATGCAGATATCATTGAAACATTTATTGATAATATTTATGAAGTGGTATGTCTAAAATTGGAAAACTTTAAGTCTATTCTATTTGTGTATATTTTACAGGGTGATATCATAATGTATTATCACACATCTATTATTTTAATTAGAAGTATTTATATGAACAGTTTCCTTACTTCATGTCTATAAATAGAATATCATGTTTTACATCATTGACAATCATCTCCTTCACCAGATTAAGCTAGGGTTACAACAAAATTATCTCCCTTGTGTCATATTGGTATTATATTTATGTCTCCCCTCTTCTGGGGTAGAAATATTGTTTTCATTCTGTTCGTCTCTTTGTCCATCCATGGATAATGATGATGTCTGCTTTGTATTAGACCAACACGCTTAGTTTGATTATTAGTATACAATCTCACTGAAACAACAGTCCGTGGTTAGACATGTCGCTTCATTCGGACAAATAATCCTGATTCCGAGCTGACCAGTTTTACTCCTTATTACTGTGTTCTGCAATTTTATAGTTTTTGGTTTTACCCAACTAGGGCTTAAATGGGGGTACCCCTTTTATTCTCTAATATCAGATTTATTACATACTGCTGTTTAATTAAATATTATTGACAAATTTCAGTTAATTTTTATTTAGTTAACATACTAGGTTGTAAAGATAAAAATTTTCAGTCAGTTATATTATAGTATAAATGTATTATATTATTATTTAATTGCACTGTATGTTGTATATTTTATTTTACAGCATTTGCTCTGAAGTTTTATGACAATTCAAGTTGAATCATTTTGTAGACTAGGGGAGATAACTCAATTTAAAAAAAAAAATTCTTATTATGAGAGAAGAAATTAAAATAAAATTATTTCTCAATTCCTAAAAAATAAATAAACGTTTCATTATTCAACCTAAAATGATACTAAGGTAATTTTATTCAGCATCTTTTATTTTAATTAACTATGTTATTTTTTCTGTTTTGTTCAGGTTGGAAGCTTACGAAGTCGGCGTGGGATCAATCTTTCTATTGACGACACATATACAATACCTCCGGCCTTGTCTCAATCTGTTAGTCCACAAGGAACACTCAGTGGAACCTACAATGAAGGGAAGAGAATAAAAGAAAGAAGCAAGCTGACAAATCTGTTTAGTCCTAGTACCTCAAAGGTAAGCATTATATGATCAAGTTTGTTAGTGACTTGTGGCAGGTGTGGTTTTCTCCGGGTCCTCCGGTTTCCTCCACCAATGAAACTGACCGCCACAATATAATTGAAATATTGTTGAAAGTGGCATTAAACAACATAAAACCAAACCAAACCAATCAAAGGTAAGCATGGAGACAAACAAATTTTCAGATGTTTGCTTTTTTTGGTAAGTTTTTTTTTTCTTGTTTTTTTGTTGGAATTATCCGATTACTTGGTTTAGTAGACAATGAATCAATTTACATGGGGTTAAGACTAAGTCATGCATATACTCATTATTAAAATTGTGTACAGGTTATGGCAAAAATATTTGTTATTTTCATTGAAGTTTGCATGAAAGGAGACCATATTGCTCACATTAAAGGGAAATAACTCCAAGAGTACCTGTATGTAGATATTATAGAATGGAGTCGGTAAGATGCTAATGCATTCTCTATCCAGAGTTGTCGTTTCCGCTATGCTACAACACCTCTGTCAACGCTCATGGTCTATTACTAGCAATATAAATATACAGATTTTGTGGACAAAATTGTTTTTAAAATATGTGGATAAATCTATGTTAACTTTTTGATATTTTGTGCATATAATTTCTGACAGGGAATGCAGGTTACTTGTGGCAAGCTCACAAGAAATCCAAGATGGCCACCACCTTAGGGGAAGGTTTTGAAAACGGACCCAATGGGAAAAATAACAAAATAATTTTTGTCGCATACCAAATACATGATTGAATCCAAACAGTAGAAGAATAGTCATTGTATGGTCCTTTACATTTTTTCATGTGGATCAGAAATCCAAGATGGTCAACAAAACAGAACATTATTTAAAAATGGGAATTCAAACTATAAGCTTTTTCTCAACAACTACAAGCCTGCTTGGTATGTTCAGTCTGACCTAAATATCTCAATCTTTAATAATAAGAAATTAGAAGATATCAAAGGGGTAAATAGAAAGCCATAAATCGAAGGACAGTCCATACAATGGTCAAATATGAGATTTTCTTGGATAATTCGGAATAAATATTTTATTCGTTTGTAGAAGCCATTATTAGCACTATCTGCCAAAAACCACTAGCCCTTGTAAAAATTGATTCAGACTGGTAAAATAATTCCATAAAATTTGCTTAATCAAATAGAATTTTTTTTCTAAAATGCCATTTGGGCTAGTTTGTCAAAATGTTTTTGGCACAGACTGTATTGGTTCTGTTTACTCCAAATAATTTGAACTCTGTTAATTGGAAGTAAAATTGTCGGCCATTTTGAATTTAGTTTCTCTATAACAAGATTTTCCTGTATTGACAAAAACAAATGTATTTTCTATATTATTTATTTTTTATCTCATTAACTCCAGCTGTTGCTTAGAGCTACAATACTTTTCTTTAGTATTGACAAATTTATGGGTTGTTATATATATAAAATATATATAATTTGAATGGCTCATATTACATGTAGATTTTTATTTCTAATACTTTATCAGAATGATCAAGGTTTAGGTATGGATTCTCCCACTGCTACCAGTGGATAATGATGCTTATCCACTCACGATACAGTCAAACCTGTAAATAAAGGGTGCTCAAGGGAACCTGAAGATATACCTTTGATGAGCAGTTGCCCTTTATATACAGGTTTTTGAGCGTACCTGATGAAGGTTATTCCAGTAACATGTTGTGTGCACTAAATTTGATATCTACATTTTATTAAGATTAATGCATTCATTAATAGGAAAAATGAGACTGTCCTTTATAGACAGTGATTTGTTTATATAGAGGTGTCCCTTTAAGACAGGTTTGATTGTAGTTCAAATTTGAAAGATAATTATTGAGAGTCGAGAAATATCATAATTCACTGGTTGAAGAAGGAGAATCTGCTTCTCCTATGACCGAAACGTCAAAAATATTTTTAAGTTGTTAATTTCCGTCATTAATGATGGTCATAAGGAAATTGACGGGAATTCTCAAGTGAAAATTTAAACACTGTGATGATTACCACTAGTAGGAAAATGTGACTGAACGGTTGAACAAGCTAAGAATATAAGAATAGGAAGAAAGAACATTTTGTTATTCCCTCGCCAACGAAGTTGCGAAGGGATATAGTAACGCTACCGTCCGTCCTTCCTTCCTTCCGTAACATCCTTGTGAACACTCTAGAATCAACATCCTTCAATGGATTTTGACCAAACTTGGTACATACTTAGTCCTTAAGAGAATCTGGAACCCTATTGATGTTCAAGGTCAAAGGTCAAGGTCACTGGGTCAAATTTTTAGGCGAGGGGATATACCACGCTTTGCGTTGTGCTTGTTTAGTATTAAACTTTCCTGTATTATAAGGAGATTTCAACTGTAATTAATTTGAGAATCGTAGTTTTTGTTGAGTAGTATTTATTGCATATGTTTACTGTTTGTGTCTTTTTTATGGGGGATAAACAGTGACAAATATCAAGTTGGTAGGATATGCCATTTATTTTTCAATATATTTTACTGAAATATATGATTGATTTTTCATCCTAATTAATATTCATGAAAAATGTTCCATGAATAAGTGTTTTGGAATGTTATCTAGATATCTATATATCTAGCCATAAATATAAAAAAAAAGTAATACTGGTGCAGAAAAGACAAACATATATCAGCATCCATGTTAAGAGTGCATTAATAAATTGAAGTATCAAACACTAAGTTATTTTGTAAAATAATGCCACAATATAACTGAAATATTGTTGAAAGTGGCATTAAATACCATAACCCCCCCCCCATTTTGTAAAATTGATTGCGTCTTCTGTTTTCAAAATTGTCTTTATCACTAACTGAGATCATTGTGTTTGATAGACCTAATATCCTGACTTTAATTGTCATAATTAAACCAAAATCTTGATTTTTATAGTCCTTCTTGGTTTTCAAAGGGGATTCGAACTTTGACTCCTTTTGAAGTATACCAGTTCTCAGCACAACCTTATGATAATGTTTGTTAATTTCTAATGGAAGGGCTGTTGTTTTTCGAAAAGTACTATAATTTTGGTACTGAAATACTTTTTTTAGATTTTAAATTCTAACCTGGCTGAATACACAATTTTGTCTTTTCTTCATTGCAACAATAAAGATCTGTAGTTCTTGTTCAACACTTTAAGAGCTTAATTGTAAATAATAATTCTTACAACTAACGATTTATGTCATCTGGTTTGTAAGAACTGAGATATTTATAGAACAATGGAGTTAATTGCAGAGATTTTGGTGTAATACCACTAAAGAATTCTCCATAGCCTTCTATGTTAAATAAAAAAAAATTGAGCTTTCATACAGGATTCATCTTAAGTTTAATCTAAGTGACACTCATATCTCATGGAAGGGATACCTAATTGGAAGCTTAACTCCGAAAATCAACATACATTTAATGGCATATAAGAAAAAACAGACAGTCCGAAGATGTCTACCGTCAAAAATCCTACTTTCACTTTCGATTTAACACAAATTCAGGTGGTTTCCTTCCAATGCCATCATTTTTTTATTTTAAACCACAAGGACATCAAATATGGGGTTAAAATTATCCTAAAATCTATAGGTTTCTGCTGACATTCAGTATTTTGCAGTATCTAATAGGGTTTATTTTTTATCCAACAATGTAGGAATCCAGTTTGTGCTTACGTACTACTTCCCCATACGTTCTTTTCGACTGGTACCCATGTTTAGTGGTATTACACCTTTTGAAAGACAATCTGAAATACTTTAATTTCCTGTGTAAAATTTGTTTAATTATTACAGAAAAAACAAAGGTCTTTTGTATGTTTTTATTTTGGTTTTTTGTGCTGTCATATTAAAGAACTGTATGACATTTCCTGTCTTATCTGATATCAGAGTCAGGGACTTACAACACCTTTTAGCTTGACCATTGTAAAAGGAAATTGAACCACATGATAATATTAACAGTTTAACATGAACTTATAAATATTAAATTGGTTCTTGAGGAATAAACAACGACCTACCTTGTTAAAATGAGGTTAAGACATCAGGTAATATGATTATAGTTTCTTAAGATTAATATAAAAAACCAATTAAATTTTTAATTGTTAGAAAATTGGGTATTTAACTTTTACAAAATGATGGACAGGCCAATCAAAGTTTTTTTTTCTGTGTAAACAAATTGAAAGATTAACTTTGGGTATTTAAAAAAAATGTTGGTTCAAAAAACTATTATTAGCTTAGCGTTTTTAATTGATTAAAACAAATAGTTATTAAATAGTCTTATTTAAATAATTTGTGATGTATATAGAATTTTTTCCTGAAAATAAAAATGAAAAAACTTTAGCAGTGTCTTATAACAGAATCATACATTGACATCTTCCTATATTTTGCTGAACCCTATTAATAAATTGTGCTAAGGGTCCTTGTCCAAATTTTTTAAAATATTTTGTTGATATAATATGTTGAATTGTACAATCCAGCTTATAGTCAATTTTTATGTACTGCAAAAATAAAATAAACAATAATATTAAGCTTATTGTGTAACAGAAGGATAAAATGTCAGATGAACAAGTATTGATAACACATTTTTATGTCATTCACCTTTTCTTATAAAAAAGCAAACTTTTTCTACTTTTGGAGGATTTCTATAAAGTTCCCATACAATGAGATATTCAAATATTACAGTTGAACGCTGGTCTGTTTTGTTAAAGGATTAAGGTTATGCATAGTTTATTTTAGGAGTGTGAGAAATAATGTGAAAGGATTTTTTTTAAATAAAGTGACATTTTTAGTTCTGAGATATTCAATAATTGACCCCATAAGAATTTGCCTAAGGGTCACCAATGTGTTACAAACAGTTCAATAATTAATTTGATTGATTATGTAGTCAATAATTCTTGATTGCAGTCCAATAATTTTACCTTGCATTGTATCCAAGAGATTTGTGATCTTAAATTTAGTCGTCAAATTTTTGTAATCTTGCATTTTAGCGGTCAAATTTATAAAAATTTGGATAACAATGTAAATTGGAAGATTATGGCAATATTATGTTTATGTTTATTCACTGATGATTTGAAATTGAAGAGAAGCCAGTTAGTTACCTTTATGGGAAAAAGGGACACAAGAAGGATATTTCGTTAATGGCATCAAAGATTTAGTGAATGAAATACACTAGCAGAAGAATTGTAGAAAATTTCAAGGAGTCTGTTGAAAATAATTTGTTGTTTAGCCGTGGATTAATTTATAGAGAAATAAAAAAAAAAGATATGGCAATGAAGAACAAGGTATGTTATATTTAATTGAACTGTTCTAAAATGTGTAATAATTCAAATCAGAGACAACTCTGTTAAAATATATGGGGGGTTGAAAATTAATAACTAATGCAAATCTTTATTACATTACACAATTTATGCATGTTAAACTGTTTTATTTGTGATGAGGGGGTTGACAAAAAATGTCTTCTCTTGATTTGTTTTGGGTTTTTTTTTTTTCATTTTGGGGGAGGGGGGGGGATTTCTATTATTTCAAAGATTATTACTTTTTTAGTGACCTGAATCAAAAGGTTATGTGTACTTAACTGCCTTAACTTGATGTCTGTCTGTCATCTGCCCACCTAAATGAAGCCAAACTTGAGGGAGGGGGAGAGAAGGCATAGAAATAATGAAATAAATATACATGTACTACATTGTACCTTAAAGAAAAATTAAATGAAATCAATAATTTGTTGACTAAACATTATCCCCAGTTCTAGGACATACCATATTCTTTGGTCACATATTGTCATTTAATGCCTTCATTTGAATTTCTATTTAACAAAAATAAAAAACACTAACAAAATAAGGCCGTTATTTCATCGTTATGATTATTATTTTTCTGCATTAATGCCTTTAACAGTCTTTCTTTTTTCTCATTTGTCTACTGCCATGCAATAAGGCGTTATCCCTGACCTTTGTTATTATTTCATTAGGTCGTACTTTTATAGATCGTATCATTAAAACGTTTGAATTGTATTTTAAAGGAAAATTACAAACTATCATTGAAATCAATGTTAATAAAATTTCAATGGCTAACATGATACGTTTTTATTGCCTTAAAAACACCTTGTCAGTCATGTAAATGTGGTGTAGCGGACAGAAAATTGTTGTACCGAATCCAGGTAGTTTTAACGCACGGTAGATATCAAAGCTTTAGTACCAGTACATACTGGCTGTTCGTTCACCTTCAGATTTCCATATTTCTTGACTTATGTGTAAAGATATGCAAGTACAGATGGAAAAGTGATTTGTTTCGTAACAGATTTTAACAAATGTGAAAATGACGAGTAATTGTAATTAACAAATATGAAAATGACGAGTACCGGTAATCGCTCTCACTATACCTTGGACCAAGTGAAAAGGAGGGCCCACAAATCTAATGTGAACCCGATTTATAGGAGATCTTGGCCCATCGGACCTAATGTTGTTATGAAAAGTTGGAAGGTAAATTAATGTTTTATTTTGTGGTTTTAATTTTCTTTCTGAAATAAAAAAAAAAAAACATTTCAGTTGTTAATATGCAAAGCTCCATGTCTATATTTTGTCATCCTTATTTAATATAGATTTTATACATTGTTTTCCTTGCAAGATTTCAAATTAACATTTTTTTGTTCTTGAAAGAAAAGAATTTAATGCAAACTGGCATCGATTACGGATAGTTTTAATCATACTTAAAAATAGTGGGCCACAATACTTCTTTGATCAATTTCATTTAGACAGGAAATGAAAATAAAAAAATTAAAAAAATTACATATATAAGAAAATATATCTTTTGAATATTCATATTTTACAACACGTGTATAACGCCCAAGTTATGATACAAATGGCGCTGCCACAGAATACATCAAGAGGGAGTGTCTGTTAAGTAAACTTTACATACCATACCTGATTCTGGTATGCAATATTGATTTAACAAGTAAAATTCGAACCATATGGTGAAGTAATCAAATTGATTGAAACTAATTGAGGTGTCGGAGGGCATTAAATTTTACCCCTATCTGAATGTTTGTCCATTCAGCATTTGGTCTCCGCTCGCTCGTTAACTACAGTTTATTTTAAGTAAATCATTTGAAATTTACACATAATACCTATAGACTATAATGGGAAGGTCAAGCTTGATTTTGAACTTTATCCCCTTTTCCATCCTGGAGTTATGCCCCTATTTACTTTAGCTGGAAGTGGGGCATCCATGTCTTATGGACGTATTCTTCCATTTTTTTTGTAATATACCGGTAGTTTACACAAAGTATCTCCAATTAAAAATATCAATATTGGTTGGCAGATCAAAGAATCATTGGTATTTGAGGGGGAAAAAGGAAGAAAACTTGGGATTTTCTTATTCATAATTGCTTGGAGCCTGAAATGGTGACATCCATGCATATAAACATGTAGAAAGATCTGTAGTGATATGAACCACTGCTATTTTTGTCACCATATATCACATGTTAGCAGAGGAATTGTCAATTAAAGATGTAAAACTTGACATAAAACAGAAATGTTGATGTTTTTTATTTTGTTTGTTTGGCAGACGGCAGTAAAACAATAATACCCTATGACCTACATGAGTCATTTTCATTGACAAATCTAGCCCTATTTCTGTTAACATGGCTTGTCAAATTGTCAATGGAATTTTTACACATTTTTTTTATGCAAAGCATAATTTCTGAGCATCATTACCAGGTCTTTCAATATTTTTCAAGTCTACCGGTACTTCACTATTTACAGGCAGTACTTTTTATTAATATTTGAACAATTTCATGAAAATCTTATACAACACTCTTTAAAATCAGGAGGTACCAAAGACCATTTTAGGCAGGTAAAAGTACCTGGTATTGCCCCTTATTGAAAGGCCTGCATTACTGATGTTTAGAATATGATGTATTAATAATATTGTTGCATATGGATTAACAGAAAGGGCAGAGCAGATTGTATAGAAACCACAATTTTATTAGAACTAAAAGTACTGTTTTTTCCCTCCAGTTTTTGTCAATTTCCTATGGGGCATTAGATAGAACAGTTAATTATAGTTTAATCCTTATAGGATTATTAACTTCAGGAATTAATTCAACAATAATTTTTACTTAAGAACCATTTGTAACTATTTTAAGACAAGGTGACATACAAAGTCAAAGTAATGTATCACTTTAATGTGTTGAAAAAATATTTGTGGGAAATACAAAAAAAGTAAAAAAAAAATCATCACAGACCCAATTTAGAAATCAGAACGGACCCAAATTAAAAATCAGCACTGACCCAAGTTAGAAATCAGCATGGAACAATGTTAAAAATCAACACAGACCCAAGTTAGAAATCATCACTGACCCAAGTTAAAAATCAACACTGACCCAAATTAGAAATCTGCACTGACCCAAGTTAAAAATCAGCACAGACCCAAGTTAGAAATCAGCACTGACCCAAGTTAGAAATCAACATCAACCCAAGTTAAAAATCAGCACAGACCCAAGTTAGAAATTAACACTGACCCAAGTTAGAAATCAACATCAACCCAAGTTAAAAATCAGCACTGACCCAAGTTAAAAATCAACATCAACCCAAGTTAAAAATCAGCACTGACCCAAGTTAAAAATCAACATCAACCCAAGTTAAAAATCAGCACAGACCCAAGTTAGAAATTAACACTGACCCAAGTTAGAAATTAACATGGACCCAAATTATTCACATTTTTGTGACAAATGAATTATTTATATGATATGTAGTAGAACAAATGTATATAGGTAACAGTATAATTGATTTGTTTTAGATACATATATATGATCAAAGTCAAGCTACAAAGTGATAAAGATCTACATATGTTTGTCATCATGGGCAAATGAACTCCTTGATGTCTTTTTATCATTGTTTTTCATTTACATGTTTACAAAATGGAACATCTAAAAACAAGAGATGAAAGTAATCACTGATAAAAAGAAAATAAAATTTAAAAGAAGACACCCCCCTATTCAGTACCCAAATATCTTCATTTTTTTTTTGCTGTTTGAACTACTTTGACACATTTATAACACCTGTAGTGCTTTTCAGAGATGAAAGTTTTCCTCCAATAAGAAGATTTTCTCATTTTTGAGCAAAATATTTGATTATAATATAATTTTTGTTTCGTTTTCTTCAAAGATACACACTAGTACACAAGACAAATCATACAAGCCCTGGAAAACCAAGGTGCACTATTAACATTCAAGAATTTTCGTTATACGAATATTTCTTCTCTGATGTGTATAAGTTTTCGATTACCGTACATAATAACCCTTTACAGAAAGTTTCTCATTAAAAATGTATTATTGCATATCAGCATGTGCTTGTACATGTATAAAGAAATATGCAGGTTTTATTGATAAATACATTAATATTTTCTTGATGTATAAAAAAGTAAAACAGGTAGACATCCTTGAAATCAATGAGATATTTACGTAACATTGGGTTCATTAAACGCCTGAACACCAGTCATTGATTTACTTGTCGTTTCGTTCTCATATACTTTTGCCTTAAACTACCAGTTTTTAGCCACCATGATATTACTGAAATATTGTTGAAAGTGATGTTAAACACCATAAACCAAACTAAATCAATCTCTATAGTCATTTTTGTTTATGCTAACCATCCTAGAAGGTGGGGTATTAAGATTTACCCCTGTCCTTGTGACGTTATGTCCGTCCTGTACATCCCACATTTGGTGTCCACTCAATGACTTAAGTTCCCCTTAAGCAATTCATTTAAAGTGTATATAAAACTTCAGCGACCATAAAAGGAAAGCAAAGTTTAATTTCTGACCTTACCACCTTTACTATTCTTGAGTTATGCCCTTTATTTGACAAAAATACCTGTTTACTTCAGGTGGAAGTGGGGGCATATACTTTTTGTTGTCCATCTGTATTTAAGTTAATGTTATTGTTTTATAATCATTATCTCTGTGTACTCACCAAGGAAAAGTTGACAAAATTTTCAATACGGGACTATTTAAAAAAGGACTATTTTATTTCCCGCCTTTGGACGTTTTTTCATATGGCTGCCGTGGGCGTTGCCAACGACGCAGCATTTGAGTATTTCAGGTGTCAATCGATGCATTAATGCAGAAAAATATTAAAAAAATAATACCCACAGCTATTTATGTATTTTTTCTAATATGACAAATAATAATTGGTTTGTCTGTATATTATGTTACTGTAAATCTAACATTGATACATGGAAAATACTTTCGTAAAAAAAAGGAAGTATCACATGATATGTTTCTTTTAATGAGACAACTAAAATAGTCTGCTCAAATTTTTTGTTTCATAAAGCAGGTAATTTTACACCTGAAATGTAACTAAATTTGAACATTGTCATGACATCCGATGCGGTGATACTACACAATATAGCAAAGTTTCGTTATCTGCAGTTTCAGCTTCTGATGAATAATCCTAACCTAGCCAGGCAATGATCAGTGATAACATAGAATATGAAATTAACAGGCAACCACTACCCAGTAAGGTATATAAGGGAAAGTTTTTTTCTCTGCTGATAGTAACAAAAGGGTGGCAGCCATTTAAAAAGAGTGTCCAGAAATGAGACCAGGATGTACACCTTATGTATTCTTAACGGGAAAGAGCTAGACACGGGACATAATTCTTCCACTAACTCCGAACTGTCGTATTAGATAATTTTTTCTTTTTTTTTCTTCAAATATTTTGTGTGACACAAATTATTATGCCCACTCTCGTAATGTTAACAGCACCCTCTATAAATCTTATTGTTGACAAAAAGAAAAATTGAAAATTTTTTCAATCAGATATAAAAAAAAAAAAAAAAAAAAATCCACAAATATTTTGTGTGACACAAATTATTATGCCCACTCTCGTAATGTCAACATCACCCTGTATTATTTTATAGTTGACATAACGAAAATGTAAGAACATTTTCAATTAGTTAAATATTGTTTTTTTCCACAAATATTTTGTGTGACACTAATTATTTTGCCTACTCTTGTTATATTAACAGCACCCTCATATTATTTTATTGTTTGACATAAGAATCTTAAATAAATACTAATAATTTTATTTTATCCAGCTAAATTTCTTCCTAATGGTCATTTTCATGAAAAATGTGTTGATAATCGCATGTATATCTTGACAGCTGTTTCAGAAGAAATGTTTTATATGCGTTTTAAGAAAAAATGTAAATTAATTCCTCAATAACAACTTGAATAGAAATGTTTACTGTGTAAACTGGGTTTTTATATGATCCATAAATTTGTGAAATATTGTCAAGTTATAATTTAGAACATCAAAGCCATAATAAAAGTAATTTTTAAACCTAACAGGTATACAGCAATACATTATCACCTTGCTTTATAACTCAGTATCTTTTTAATGTGAAATAATAACTTATGGAATTACCGTAGTTGGAGGTGTATAGTAGGGTTAGGGTTATGGTGTTTAGTGCCACTTTCAACCATATTTCCGTTATATCATTGCGGTCAATTTTATTGATGGAGCAAACCAGAGTATCTGGAGAAAACCACCGACCTGCCACAAGTCACTGACAAATATTATTATCTAATGTTGTATGGTGTATAGTACACACCTTTTAGTCATATGGATTTTAACACAAATATGTTACATGGCTGCCTTCATGTGTAACTTGCTCGCCCAGGCTAGCCAAAAGATTTTAACATAGCTGCTATCTTGTGTAAGTTGGTCACGTAGGATAGTCAAATGATTTTAGCATAACTGCCTCCACGAGTACGCTGCATTTCAGGCATCGTTCGTAACCCACGATTTATCACACTTTGAGTGGACAGTACAACACCATGATCAACCACGGACCACTACCAATGTTCTTGAGGCTGGTTGAATGATTTTACCATATCTGCCTTCTTTTGTATACTACTCTCCCAGGCTGATCTAAATATTGCTTTCAGAAGTCTAATTTAACTTAGAGTGGTAAAACAATGCTATGCTTATATATGTAAAAAAAAAAAAAAATATTCTGCAATTTCTTTTCTTAAATTTCTGGGCTACCAAAAATTACCTTTGCAAATACATGTGTATGATATCATTAAGAGAGTAATATGTTTTCTGTGTTTGTTTCGTGTCGTGCCAATTCTGTGTTATAAGGAGCAAGTAAGGAAAAACAGATTTTTAAAAGCGAATTGTGTCAAATTCACTCAGAAACTGTCGAAAGTGTTTCAAGAGAAGTTTGTCATAATGAAATCATTAGCAATATGTTTACTCTGGTTTCTTGAACTGGTACAAATTTCAAGCCTTCAAGGCCATTGTTTATATATTTAATGGATTCAGTACAATTTCACAATTTGCTAAGTTCAATTCGTACATGTATGATTGATTAATGCAAAAAAAATTGTGTTTTAAAGGAAATTTATCCAGACAAATATATATAACTGGCTATATAGAATATGATATAATGGTATATAGTATATTACCATATGAAATAAAATGCAAATGATCCGAATAAATTAGCATAATGTAATTCATAAATATTTGAATAATTATTAGATTTGATGTTTGCAGGAAGAAATTAGACATTGCATATCTATACATGTATAAACATTTGAAAATTATCAGACGATGAAAAAGGAAATTGGGCGTCATTCATTTTCTTTGGAAATTCTTAGGTTTTCAGCTATATTTTAAAAATTCTTATTTAATATTTAAGAAATTTAAACCCGTGTATGATATGTGTCATTTTTTTATGGCTTAAAATAGATTGATTTTGTATGTCAAATTGGTATTATATTTTTTTTAAAAGAGAAAGACCACCACTAGTTAAAAAAAAATTAAATTCTGAAATACTCAAATAAAAAGGTAGATATCAAGGTTAGTGTGTGTGACACGTTTCTGGAATAACCTTCATAAGAAATACTGGGGACGGTCGTGGTCGTGAACGTATGGTAGTTGGATTTACAACTACCTGTGCAATCAGTGCCTATCACCACTAAAGTTGTGAGTTTGAACCCCTTTCATGGCAAGGTGAACTCGATACAACATTATGTGATCAAGTTTGTCAGTGACTTGCGACAGGTCGGTGGTTTTCTCCAGGTTAACACTGGTTTCCTCCACCAATAGAAAAGACCACCACAATATAACTGAAATATTGTTGAAAGTGGCATTAAACACCATAAACCAAACCAAACCAATCCATAAGAAATACTGAAATATGCAAAGTCAATCTATTTTTACTTGAGTCAATTTTTTTCCCCTGAAAATAATGAATGACCCATGTCACATTAGTATTAGAAATGTACGTAATTGAAATTTAGACGAAAATGACATCTAGTTGAACATTTAGGTATTTTATTTCCGTATAATTACATTGTCCCGTTACTTAGATAATGACACAGTGCCATTGTTTATTTGACCTCCCAGTTTGTACTCTTTAACTTCAGAAAGTAAACAATAAATTTTACTTTTATTTCAACTTTCTGTTAAAGCTTTTTTTGGCAATACAACCTTTTCATTGTGCTCACTTCACATTTCGACAATTGTTCAAACAAAAAAATAACCGTAACTCTATATGATTTTTATCTTGTATTGATAAAGTAGCCTTTGTATGAAAATAAATTGAATTCAGAGGTAAAAAATGTTAAATCATTCTTGTTATTACAATAGTGCAATTGAAACCCTTGAACTTTTAATGATGGGCGATTTTGTAACGTTTTTACCAACAAAAGTGACTGACATGTAATAAAGTTTTTTTGTTGCAATAATTAATTGAGAGTTTGGTAGGTAGATACTATAATTAACTTCTATCAAAGGACGTAGGCTAATTAGATTTTTTTATCTACCAAAACATAGTTGCAATGCTCCTGTATGGACATGAAGATTTTGTTAAAATCTCATCAAGAATCTTCATGTATGTTTACCCTTATGATTTCAAGCATTTATTATTTTTTATTAAAAAAAAAAATTGCATTTGTTATTTTTTCTTAATTATTTTGAAAACTTATCCATTTTTAATTAAAATTGACCTAATTATTATTTTATTTTATTATTGTTATTATTATTTTTTTGACATTTTATTACTTTTTGTAATTATTTTGAATACTTATTAATTTCTAATTAAGGTAGACCTAATAAATAATATCGCCATGTCCATTCACTTTAGATAACAGTTTTAACATTTCCTATTGTTTATATATAACTTGTTAATATCATCATTAATACATTATTTATGTTAAAACATCCTTAGTTAACACTCATTAGTGAAACAAATGGCCCCATGACATGTAACAATTATGTCATGTACTGACATACAAATTAAGCAATAATTTTCTCATACTGTTGTTTCAGTGAGCTAGCACTTTAAAAAATCTAATTTAAGACGTAACATTTCCTAGTAACATACTGTGCCACTGATTAGACATTAGGAATGTTTGACATTTGCAGTAAACAAAGAAATTAAATTTGAGTAAAAACTGGGTACTCCACTCCTTTCACTGATTTGAGGGGGGTTAGTGTTATGGTGTTTAATGCCACTTTCAACAATATTTCAGTTATATCAGTTAATTTTATTGGTGGAGTAAACCGGAGTTTCTTGAGAAAACCACTGACCTGTCGCAAGTCACTGACAAACTTTATCACATAATGTTGTATCGAGTACACATCGCCATAGTGTCATTCGAACTCACTACATTAGTGATGATAGGCATTGATTGCATAGGTAGTTGTAAATTCAACTACCATACGATACCGACCACGACGGACCCCTTCAAAGAGATTAAATTTGAGTGTAAACTCGATGCATTAGTCCTTCTACCGATTTGAAGCTATACATTAGTAATAAAATGCATACCATATTCTAAATGAAACATCTGTATATATAAACTCTTATTCAAATTTATTCAGTGTCTGAAATTCTTATCCCTTTCATATTTATAAATAACATAAGGTCTTGGAATTCCATATAAGTTTTTATACATACTCATTGTATTATAAATGCTTTTAAAATTTTATATCGTACATTCCAGAACATACATCAATTGTATTCAATGCGTGTTAGTAGTTAAGAGAAAAAAGGTTGTGACGTGGTTTTTTTTTAATACAAATTGAAAAATGAGTGATTCTGGATTTTGTATACGTAATACTGAAAGCAGTGTTATTCCTTGACGTATGAGAAATTAAATATTCTCGACAAAATTGCAAAAATCGCAAAAATCGGGTTAACAATAGAATATAATCATATCATTACATTTTTCAATATAAGTTTAAGAAGTCGTTTTAGTTTGTAAATAACATAGTCGATTTCTGAGGTCACGTAAAAAATAATAGACAGCTGATTTGAAAGTATGCATACCAGTAATTTATATTAAATTAAATGGCACAAAAATTTACAAAAAATTAAATTGACCGTACACGAGTAGTCTGTTTATACTAGGTGTTAGCCACTTTGTGTATATCGTAACTACTTTTACACCGTAAAATAAACACGGTTGATCTATTGTGATTGCGGTTTTATTCATTATTATTTGACGAATTTTAATAGAATTCGACATGACAAGAAAGTGTTAGTCATAATTTTGTTTATTAGTGATTTTTAATGCCATAACAATAATACATAATATGTAATGTACACTGTATATTTTGTGGAGTTGTTTACTGTACATGTTACAGAATGTACACAGAGATAAAGATAAGTTCAATATTCAATATGAGATACTGGAAGGTTTGTAGTTTTTTTTATTTATTTTTTTTTTAATAGAATTTTTTAGTGAATAGTGTTCTTATTTTATTTTGAGGTGTACTTGATACAACATTATGTGATAAAGTTTGTCAGTGACTTGTGGCAGGTCGATGGTTTCCTGCGGATACTCCGGTTTCCTCCACCAATAAAACTGACCGCCACAATATAATTGAAATATTGTTGAAAGTGGCATTAAACACCATCACCCTAACCCCCTATTTTTATTAACTACTATATATTAAATGTTATTTGTGATTTTATGTGAAACTGCTGCTACCAGATTTTTCATTATTAAGAGGGGATCACATTTTTCAGTTTAACCCAGCCACAATTTTGTGCCTGTCCCAAGCCATGATCTTGATTTTAATAACCATATGTCGTGGTCTTTTTTTTGTGTTCAATGATTTGAGGTCAGAGGTGATTGTTAGTTTTGTTGATATTGGTGGAATTGTCCATCACTTTAAAAAAATAAATTTCATAATGTAAATTGATCAACAGTGTTTAACTAATATATTTGGTCTTCATATGGTCATATGGGTACATTGTACCTCTTTCCAATAAAAATGGGAATTTTTTTTATTTAAAGTTAATTTTGTTTCCTCCGAGTAGTGCAAAAGAGTTATTTTTTTTAACCATACATATTTCCTTATGAATTTTGATGAAAAAAGAAAAATTTCAATGAAATATCTTATTGCTAATATTTCCGAGTTATAATACTTTCTCCATATTTGATATATTTGGGATAATCCAATTAAATCAAACTGATGTAACCATTTATAAACCAGAGCCATAAATTCTATATTTATCAATTGTTGTATGAAATAAGATTTGTTCCACCATTTTAACCGAAGAGATCTATTTCCATAAAACTTTGGCCATTACATGTGTTTCACCTCTATTTAACCCAAGATTTTTTTGATATTATGAAAAATGTGTAATAAAAAGAGAGTTTATGCAAACACACAGCTTGAATTGTATTACTTTGGTAACAATACATTTTGGATTTTAGAAGTAATTGAATGATTTATTATGGACCAGCAATGGGAAAAACATGTCATTTAAGTACATGTGAACTCTATGTGACACCTAAATCAAATTTGAATTGAAAATTAGCACATAGAGAATATGTGTTTCCATTGTAAAACGGCTTCTCTCTTCCACATGAACTATTGTGGCTTACTACAGTGAGACCTGTCTAAACTGAACCCTGAATAAACAGAAATCCTGTCTAAACTGAACCCTGAATAAACAGAAATCCTGAATAAACTGAACCCTGAATAAACAGAAATCCTGTCTAAACTGAACCCTGAATAAACAGAAATCCT
>MJUT01017640.1:377657-390894 GCA_002080005.1 Gigantidas platifrons | reverse complement strand
CTCAGCAATTGTTTAGCAATGTTGGTGATATTGTTTGTGTTAACTGTGATTTTTGTTTATTTTTTAAGATTGACACTCAGCAATTGTTTAGCAATGTTGGTGATATTGTTTGTGTTAACTGTGATTTTTGTTTATTTTTTAAGATTGACACTCAGCAATTGTTTAGCAATGTTGGTGATATTGTTTGTGTTAACTGTGATTTTTGGGAATGTACATTAGTCCCTGTATTACAAGAAGCCAGAGAGAGTGGTCTCCCTTTAAGTCCATCCATTATGAAAGATGGATTTAAAAAGGTGAGTTCATTTATAAATGTAATTAGATGTTAGTTGATTATTATATAATGTTAAAACAGGCATGGAGGCCACATCTGTGTTGAAGTGGTTAGTGCCTCAATTGCGGTAAATTATGGACTGAGACACGGTCGGGTCAAACCAAAGACTATGCCATTAATAGCATTTGCTGCTTCTTTGCTAAAGCACACCATTAAGGAGTAAGAGTAAAGACTGGTTTGTTTGGAATCAGTATAATATGTCCGAGTGAAGCGACATGTCTATCCGTGGACTGTTGTTACTATAAAATCGAACTGAGCGTGTTGACCTAGTACAAAGCGGACATCATGATCATCATCTCATCAAAATGTAATATGTTCTTGCTGTGATATGGCTGAAAAATTGCTCACCTGGTGTTAAACAACAATCACTCACTCAAACTGACATTATTATCTTAATTGATTAGACCAAGTTGGTAAAAACATTTTTAGAAGGACAAGAGATATTGAATTTTATTTAAAGTAATTTTTTTATGTGCAGATTTACTTTGTAGCAAATGATGTTGCTGAATTTTACAAAATATACCTCCATCAAATCTACAGTAAAGAAAACAATATTATATAATTGACTCTCATAATCTCAAAGTCAGTACTATAGATGTTTGTTTTTTCTTCAAATTAAATGAATGTTCAAGTAATTTCTGATATAAATCTAAGTGTAGAAATCAAATACTGCTGAAAGTTATCCCAGTTGGAGATACTGTGAAATTAGTGTTATTCTGTGAGTACTACTTATCGTGACTTTAGTGGTTCACTAAAAGAACAAATTTAAAAATCCAAAAAAAAATATAACTTCTTCCATTGATTGTTCTGTACAGTGTTTGAAATCATGAATTCAAGATGGATCAATGCATTTTGAAAAAAAAACCCATGAAAATTGATACAGATGAAGAAAAGTACTTTCACACTATAAATCCACTGTATTTTAATTAATAGGTACTATATATAATGTTTACTTATACTGGAACATTTTAATTTTATTATTACAGTTCCCAGAGACATTCAAACCTTATATACAATATTGTGTTAATCAGAAATCAACAACAGATTACATGAAAGCCAAATATGCTGACAATGATCTATTTAAAACTTACGTTGTGGTGAGTTTTTATATACGTATTCAATAAGTAATATTTAAGCTAAGAATAAAAAAAAAATTAACTTAATACAAGTATTTTTGAATCTAGAATCTTTATTACTTTCAAAAATTATGTTGGTCTGCACAAGAGGTTTAATAGAAAATATTGGGGAAAAACCTGTTAAGCAGGTAAAGGAGAAAACAATAGTTACTAAAACCAACCAAAAACTGTTTAGTCAAAGCTATACACATATTTTTGTGTTATTTCATGAAGTGGTATTTAATTTAAGTATGCATTTTGACAAAGTATATCATTTTTAGCTCACCTGACCCAAAGGGTCATGTGAGCTTTTGTCATCACTTTGCATCCGTCGTCGTCGTCCTCGTCTGTAAACTTTTCATACTTTCATCTTCTTCTTTAAAACTACCAAACAGATTTGGACCAAACTTGGCAGAAATGTTCATTGGGAGGTCCTATACCAAATTTGTTATTTTGGTTTAGATCGGAAAACCAACATGGCCGCCAGGGCCAATAATGTGTTCTGATTGGTTGAAACTTTGAAAATCTTCGTCAGAAACTACTCAGCCAATGGAATTGTAACATTATAGAAATGGTGACTGGATGGTCCTCTACTAAATTTGTTATTTTTGTGCCGATCGCATATCCAAGATGGCCACCATGACTCGACTTAGTTTTAACATAGGACCCTATGGGAAAAATGTTTAAAAAGTTTTTCCTCTGAAACCAGTAAGTCAGTTTAAAGCAAACATGGCATGAATGGTCCTTAGGTGGTCAACTTTCAAAAGAATGTCATGTGACCCCGACCTCCATCCAAGATGGCCACCATCAGCGAACATAGTTTTAACATAGGACCCTATGGGGAAAATGTTTAAAAAAAATTTCCTCTAAAACCAGAAAGTCAATTTAAAGCGAACATAGCATGAATGGTCCTTAGGTGGTCAACTTTCAAAATAATGTCATGTGACCCCGATCTCCATCCAAGATGGCCACCGTCAGTGAACATAGTTTTAACATAGGACCCTATGGGAAAAATGTTTAAATTTTGTTCCCTCTGAAACCAGTAAGCCAATTTAAAGCAAACATGGCATGAATGGTCCTTAAATGGTCAACTTTCAAAATTATATCCAGTGACCCAGACCTCCATCCAAGATGGCCACCATCAGCGAACATAGTTTTAACATAGGACCCTATGGGAAAAAATGTTTTAAAATCTTCTCCTCTGAAACCAGTAAACCAATATAGCAAACATGTCATCGATGGTCCTTTGGTGGTCAACTTCCAAAATTGTGTTCAGTGACCCCAATCTCAGTTCAAAATGGCCACTGTCAGCGGCCATAGTTCTAACATAGGGCTCAATGGGAAAATTGTTTAAAAGTCTTCTCCTCTGAAACCAGTCAGCCAATTTAAAGCAAACATGGCATGGATGTTCCTTGGGTAGTATATACTTTCAAAATTGTGTCCGGTGACCACAACCTTCATCCAAGATGGCTGCCATGAGCAGACATAGTTTTAACATAGAACCCTATGGGATTTGAATAGTAACTTAGATGTATTCGGCATGCAGACATTCTTAAGAGGACTTATTTATATCAGGTGAGCGATACAGGCTCATCTGAGCCTCTAGTTTGATGCAGTTGCTCCTTAAAATAACAATCTTTGTAGCCCAGCAACTAACATTGCACATGAAATATTCAAAATTTCAGTAGACTGGGATTAATTCTGTCTGAATATTTTCAGGGGCCCACGCCAAATTTTAGTAGTCCTATTTTT
This sequence comes from Gigantidas platifrons, assembly GCA_002080005.1. Classification (NCBI taxonomy): domain Eukaryota; kingdom Metazoa; phylum Mollusca; class Bivalvia; order Mytilida; family Modiolidae; genus Gigantidas; species Gigantidas platifrons. The sequence goes on along the minus strand of MJUT01017640.1, from coordinate 387,696 downwards.
TTTTTTATTCCTGATAAAGAATGTATTCTTTGTCTTATCATTAGTTTACTGATTCAAACATTATGTCTAATCCGTATCAACATCGTAATTCACTATGTTCACACTAATTGTTCGTTTCATTTGAAAATCACATGCAGTTTCAAGATAAAAGAACATTTGCATTATATAATAATAAAATAATGGATGTCATATTGTGTATTTTCTATTACAGTGGGCGGAGTCACAGTCTCAGTGTAAGCGTCTCAAACTTACAGATTTACTAGTCAGACCTATGCAGAGAATCACCAAGTACTCTTTACTGTTACAAGCTATACTGCGGAAAACAGAGGAAGATAAACAAAGAAGAGCTTTACTAGAAATGGTAGGGGTCTATTTGATATATTACTTATGAATTAAGGAGGGCCCAAGATTTAAGCTATGAAATAGCAAAAATAAAATTGCATAGCATATCATAAATTTTACATACATTCAGTAACATCAATGGAATCTTGTTGTAAGACATATCTTCTTGGCTGTAAATGTCTTAAGTTCATTAATATTGACCAATCAAAAGACAAAATAAAGAATTTAAAATAAATATTTGTTTTTAAAACGTAGATATATACTTTAGTGCGCACGACACATTTTTAGCTCACCTGACCCGAAGATCATGTGAGCTATTGCCATCACTTGGCGTCCGTCTGTAAACATTTCAATCTTCTTCTAGAGAACCACTGAAGCAAATGGGACCAAACGTGGCAGGAATGTTCATTTGCATGGTCTAACCAAGTGTTGTTACTTTCGTTACGATCGGTTATCCGACATGGCTGCCAGGGGTCATAAAAGCCTCTGATTGGCTGAAATGTTTAATGATCTTCTTCTCCGATATTACATGGAGAATGGAATTGAAAATTGTCATGAATGATCATTGCAAGCTGCTAACCAAGTGTTGTTACTTTTTGGACCGATTGAAAATCCAAGATGGCCGCCAGCGGGGACATAGTTTAACATAGCGACCCTATGGGAAATATGTAAAACAAACTTCTTCTCAAGAACCACTGGATGGATTGGAACCATACTTGGTAGAAATGATCCTGACAAGGTTCTAACCAATTGTTGTTACTTTTTGTTCCAATCGGTTATCCAATATGGCTGCCAGGGGCCATAATAGCCTCTAATTGGCTGAAATTTCGAAGATCTCCTTCTCCGATACTACATAGAGGATGGAATTGAAAATTGTCAAGAATGATCATTGCAAGCTACTAACCAAGTGTTGTTACTTTTTGGACCGATTGAAAATCCAAGATGGCCGTCAGCGGGGGACATAATTTAACATAGCAACCCTATGGGAAATATGTAAAACAAACTTCTTCTCAAGAACCACTGGATGGATTGGAATCATACTTGGCAGAAATGTTCCTGACAAGGTTCTAATCAATTGTTGTTACTTTTTGTTCCGATCGGTTATCCAATATGGCTTCCAGGGGCCATAATAGCCTTTGATTGGCTGAAATTTCAAAGATCTTCTTCTCCGATACAACATGGAGGATGGAATTGAAAATTGTCATGAATGATCATTGCAAGCTGCTAACCAAGTGTTGTTACTTTTTTGACCGATTGAAAATCTAAGGTGGCCAACAGCGGGGGACATAATTTAACATAGTGACCCTATGGGAAATATGTAAAACAAACTTCTTCTCAAGAACCACTGAATGGATTGGAACCATACTTGGCAGAAATGTTCCTTACTAGGTCCTGATCAAGTTTTGTTACTTTTTGTTCTGATCGGTCATCCAACATGGCTGCCACAATGAACCCAGGTGAGCGATTACAGGCTCCTGGGAGCCTCTAGTTTCTGAAATATATTTGCCAGGTTACATAATGCTCAAAGTCAAAAAATGAAAAGCCAAATAATTTTAAAATCTTTGGTAGCAAGAAAACCAAACAGGCCTAAGCAGGTTACCTATGTCTGAGGAAGAATAACCTTAGTTTTAATCTATTACATTAGGTAGAAACAGTCAATTTCAAACATAGATATATCTATTAAGCCATGTCAATACCGAAGCATTGACTACTGGGCAAATGATACTTTTAAGAACTAATAGTCCAACAGAGGTATCGACCCAGTGATAATACTTAAAACATAGATATATAATTTAGTGCAATCAATGTGGTTCTGAAATAATTTTCATCAGGTACACTTGTAGTCAAAAGATTGGAAAGCCAAATAATTTAATACGTTAAGGCAAAAAACTTCATGAGTGTATGTATTTCTGTATATTTTATTCTACTTTCAGATTGCCAGTGTAGATAACTTTGTATCAAGTGTAAATTTAACATTAAAACATCGACATGACCAAGAAAGATTAGCGTCCATTATAACTAAGATAGAATCGTACGATGCTGTAGAAGCTCCTAACGATGAAGTGCTTAAGGTAAAATTACAATGTCGCTGCAGGGTGGTTCGATGAGTTAGGTCGTTGGATCTAACAACACATACAAGCCTATCACGTCGTGGGTTCGCGTCCGTCTTTGTAAATTACAAAAAAGGGTGCACTCGACTCGCAGCCGCTAGTGATAAAGATTACCAGTTGCTTGCCCATGGTCGGTGGTTCTCTCCAGGTACTTCGGCTTCCTCCACCACTAACATTGGTTGCCATGATATAGCTGAAATATTGTTGAAAGTGGAGTTATAACACCAAAAATCAAATCAAAATCAAAATGTTGCTGCATAAAAAAAAAAAACACTAAGGGTCACTGTCATCAAATTTAACTATACTGACTAATATACTTTTACTATGTAGGTAAAGGTAGAGTTAGGGTTATTGTGTTTAACACCACTTTCAACAACATTTCAGTTATATCATGGCGGTCAGTTTTATTGGTGGAGGAAACCGGAGAAAACCATTGACCTGTCGTAAGTTACTGACAAACTTTATCAAATAATGTTGTATTGAGTACACCTTGCCTGAGCAGGATTCAAACTCACAACGTTAGTGGTGATAGGCACTGATTGCATAGGTAGTTATAAATCCAACTACCATATGACCACTAAGGTCCCTAGTATGTAAAGGTGAGAATTTCTTTGACAAAAAACGTCCGCAGTAAAATAGATGGTCCATGTTTTTATCTAGTTACTTGAGCTTCTTCCTAAACGAAGCTGATTGATTACCAGGGTATAACTGAAAATAGCATAAATATTGAAACATAAATTTTATCAAGCAATGATAAATACACTTCAATTCTACTATGAATAATCTAAATTGAAGTTTTACAGGTTTAGAAAATTAATAATTTTTCTTAGGATTAATAGCAAACAATTTTTAAGTAGGTAAGGGAGATAATTCATTACTGTTGCATTAAATGGACAAAGGGGGATAAGTGACAATCTAGAAAATAAAACTATGGTATTATGGTACTAATCATTTAGTTCAGTTATTTTACCTTCTACAAAGTATTGATGTAGAACTCTCAGATTTTGGGAAGGTGATCTAATGACTCAGGTTGTGGACTTCTTATGTAAATTGTAAAATAAAGAAAAGGGACATTTTTTGCATACAAGAGATTATTTGGTTTTAAATGAAAAACATAAACAATAATTATAATAGAAAGAGTGTTTAAAATGAAATAGTAATGTTATATATTGATTCTTTTTATTTTGTAGTTTATACAAGAATACAACACAAATTTTGATCTAAGAGCACCAATGCCTGGCTGTAGTTCTTCACAAACACGATCTCTTATTATGCAATCAGTATTGAAGATGAAAGACTCACAAACAAGAGTATGTAGATTTGTTTCTTCTTTTCAAAAGCCTCTGATATTCCACCTTAACAGAGCCTCTGATATTCCACGGTAACAGAGCCTCTGATATTCCACCGTAACAGAGCCTGTGATATTCCACCGTAACAGAACCTCTGATATTCCACCGTAACAGAGCCTGTGATATTCCACCGTAACAGAGCCTCTGATATTCCACCGGAACAGAGCCTGTGATATTCCACCATAACAGAGCCTGTGATATTCCACCGTAACAGAGCCTGTGATATTCCACCGTAACAGAGCCTCTGATATTCCACCGTAACAGAGACTCTGATATTCCACCGTAGCATTCAGTGAGATTGTTTAACGGTTGCTTAACATCCAGCTGCAAATACTTCATGCATATTCAGAAAGAGAACACGTTAAACAATATATAAGAATTATACAGAAATATGGAAAGAATGGGACAACCTGGGATAACAACTTTTGACTGCCACCAGAAAATTATTGAGAGTTGAATAGGGAGGAAAATTTCTGTAGCAATTACAATGTGCCTACTCTTTTTCAAAATTGACAGAAGCGGTCTTTAATGTGCAAGGTGCACCCACAAATATTGCAGCAACTAAGGTCCATGGACCAGCTTTCTGCTGGGAAGCTGTGTGGGTTGAGCCCGTCGAAACTCTTACCCGTACCCAGAACATTCAGTATGATATTACACTGTAGCATTAAGCACAATCAGTAAAATATTCTACGGTAACATCTTCGACTTTCATCTTATGGTGAGCTTATTATTGGACTTTTTTTATTTTCAGATGGATGTAGAATGTCTATTGTTTACAGATCTATTACTTATATGTAAACCAAGTAAACGAATGGAGAAGTATAAAATTATAAAACCTCCCATGAGAGTAGACAGACTAATCGTACATGAACTCAAAGATAAAGGTATGGCACATTGTTTATATATCAGACCTGATTTTTTTCCATTAAAGCGGAATTCCGCTTTTTTTATTCCGGATTTTACCGTTACGATTCCTTTTTTATAGTATATTCAATACTTCCGCTTGCCGATTTCCACTTTTTTGTTGGCTTCGTAAAATCAGGTCTGTTATATGTAGAGAATTTCAAGTTCAAAGAGGGGCCGTCATGATCGTATGGTAGTTAGATTTACAACTACCTTTGCAATCAGTGCCTATCACCCCTGAAGTTGTGAGTTTTAATCCCGCTCAGGGGTGGTGTACTCGGTAGGTCGTTGGTATTCTCCGGCAACACCGGTTTCCTTCACCAATAAAAATGACCTCCACGATATAACTGAGATCTTGTTGAAAGTGGCGTTAAACACCATAAACCTAACTCAAATTGAAAGAGAAAATTTAAATGCATGATAATAGATAATAAACCAAAGGGGCAACCAAGAATGAACAATCCACATCCAGAGATACGGGCAACATTGGAGACACAAGATACAAAGCGAAGACAAACAAAACAACAAAACAAAACAACATAACAGAGAAAACCCTATTTTTCAAAAAAGATTCTTACTGCCACTATGTGAAATTTATTTTCATTGAAAGCATTTATTTACTGTTAATTTATTAAACTATTTACAATAAGGGCCATCGTGGTAATGATCGTATGTAGTTGGATTTATGGTAGTTGGATTTACAACTACATGTACAATCAGTACCTATCACCTCTAAAGTTGTGAGTTCGAATCTTGCTCATGGCGAGGTGTACGCGATGCATATTTAAGTGACAAGAGTTTGTCAGTGACTTGCAGCAGACCAATGGTTTCATCCGGTACTCTGGCTTCCTTCACCAATAAACTAACTTACTGCCACGATACAAGTGAAATGTTATTAAAAGTGGTGGTCAACATTGTAACCCTAACTGTTGACAATATTTTCTATTTCATTACAGGTAGTTTTCTGTTGATATATCTAAATGAATACCACATTCCAATCTCAGCATTTACATTCCACGCAGATCAACGAGCAATAAACATCTGGATAGAACATATACGAAAGGCACAGGATATGTATAGAAATCTTTCAACAGAAAACAAATCATCAGACTCATATTCATATCTACCTGTGCATGAAACAGTTGAAGAAGAGATTATTTGTGTGACTCCGTTACATCCTGCGACAGAATATCCCCCAGATGTTGTGATTTCTCGGACGATTGCTCATGGCAATAATTACATTCCAAATGGTGAACCCAGCCCTTCTGAATCACTTTCGCCAAACCCATTATCAAAATCAAATTCTGATCAGGATATTAAGTCTCGACATTTTGTAGATAACAATAACAGTGTGCAAAATCATAATAAAGTGCAATTGTCACATTCTGTGCCAAGTTTTGTTGATAATTTACCTGAAGATGAACGATTAAAAGTGCCGTCATCTAATGTTTCTTCAGCAAATAGCGATTCCTCACTTCCCGATATTGTGGATGAAAATTTGAAGGCAAAACTAAACCAAAGACGGTCGTCACGAACTGAAAAAAGGTATTACACGGCAGACGCCATACAGGAATTACATAAAACAGACGATAAAGATAATAGTATTTATAAAAGACTTTCGTGGAATTTTGGCACAACAGAGCAGAATGATGAAAGACAAGGTGTTCTGAAACACAAACTTCAGAGTTCGGATTCCCTTAGGAGTATTCATAGTTCTAGTGGTGTTAGCTCAACAAATTCATTACATTTAAGTCCGGATGGGGATATTTGTGAGGAGTCCGAACACGATTATGCCCAAGATTCAAGTGATATAGGAACCATTTACGAATCTCGAATGAACGAGGATGATTATCACGATATAACGGAACATGATAGGACAAAATCTAAATCCACGACAGATATCGCTACACTATTTAAAGAATTGACAACAAGTGAAGTGAAAGATGGAATTTCTTCAGTTGACTTGCCTAATATTGTTGATAGAAATAAATATACTCATTCTGCGGTTCTGAAAATGAAACGCCAGTTGTTGCTTAGTGCTGATGTTGAGGCCAGGTATGTAAGCTCTTAAGTTCAAAATTGTTTTACTTATTTATTATCTAAATATTTACCTATGGCCTTATAAATACTTTCCAAAGGGACAATCGTGTGATATTTTTAACCATAGAATTTTAAAATGGATAGAAGTTGATTGTTCTGATTGTAGACACAGGTATTTATCTCTTGCATCATTAACTAGGCCATCATCCAAAATAGCGGGAGAGGGGGGTGATTCAACATTCTCCCAAAGATCAAAACAATTATCCACGGTACAATGAAACTTGTCTAAACCGAACCTTGAATTAACTGGAATCTTGTATAAACCAAACTATAAATAAAGTCCTAATACATGTAGACCTGTCTATTTCCAAAATACAAGCTGGTCCCAAGACTGTATGGTTTAGACTTTTTTCAGTCTACATTTATGGGTCAAAAGTCTTTCCACAATAAGATATTTCCCTATATAATTTATTTGAAACCAATTATTTTCAAAAATATTCTCCTGAAGTATTTCTTTTCTTGAATTTGTCACCTTTAGAAGAATTGATAAGACTTTATTAAAATATTTTCATACAATTTGTTTGATTTTTTATTTCCAAGCATTTGTGATTTAAACACACATGTAAAATTTTGATGGCACAATTTTCTATGATTATATAGTTAGATTTGATGGAAAAAAAAATCTTCCTGTTTAAATCATTTTTTAAAGAACAGTAGAATTATTATTATTATTTCTTCTTTTAAAGCTGAAATTTTTGTGAAAAAATCGGGTTAGAAATTACTTGATAATAATTTTTATGTTTAAATCATGGTTTTAAATGAAATATATAGGGAAATATATTAGTGCAGAAAGATTTTTGACCTATAACTATACTTCTAAAATTTTAATTACTCAGAGGAAACCATTTACATGTTGCAAATTATTGACAAACTTTATCACAAAGTTGTATCAAGTTTTACCACACAGTGCCAGGGGCTTGAATTGAACTCTCAAGTGATTGTTTGAGGTCATGTGAGCAAATGTTTTGGTATATCATAACCACAGCAAATTATCTTTGATGATATATTCAATGTCTACTTTGTGCTGATTTGTTTTTAGTGCTAGCTCACTGACACAGCAGTGCACAGGTAGACATGTCAATTCACACCGACACCATACTTTATAATCTCTGATTTGACCCGATAAGGCCTTGAAACAATGATCAACCACACTTATTGTGAGCATTTGTACTGGGTCGGTACCAAAATGATTCACATCGACAAACACACAGCATGAACAATATAAAATAAAAAATTATATAAAGCATACGAACTTTGAACAAATTAAGAATTAAGTAAAATGGTAAAAAAAAAGTAAAATATTGATTAGCATATTAAAAAATCAAAAACAAAATATGTATTAATGAACATCATTGAACCAATAATTTTGATATTTGTCTTATGTTAAAGTATGTAAGATTATTGATGATCTTGACAAACAATGATATCTATTATTGATGGGACAAACTTGATGCAAACATGTTATTATTGATTTCTAACATGACATTATATTGATGTCACTTTGATAGGGAGCTATGGTGTTTAAGGCCACTTTCAACAATATTTCATTTATATCGTGGCGGTCAGTTTTATTGGTGGTTGATTGATTGATTGATGTTTAACGTCCAGCGAGCAATTTTTCAGCTATAATCAGGACGAGAATAATTTAAACACCACGGGACTCGAAACAAGGAAATGTGATGGGTAGGGACGGAGAATTTTGCCAGTGCAACAGATCTCCTATGGACCACTCATCATGAGCATAATGCTCATAATTTTATAATTTTATTAGTGGAGGAAACCAAAGAAAACCACTGACCTGCCGCAAGTCACTGACAAAACTTTATCACATAATGTTGTGTTGAGTAAACTTCACCTGGACGGGATTCAAACTCACAACGTTAGTGGTGATAGGCACGATTTGCATAGCTAGTTATAAACCCAACTACAGTGAAACCTGTCTAAACCAAACACTGAGTAAACCGAAAAACCTGTCTAAACCAAACACTGAGTAAACCGAAAAACCTGTTTAAACTGAACCCTGAGTAAACCGAAAAACCTGTTTAAACTGAACCCTGAGTAAACCGAAAACATGGCTAAGCCAGACAGACTTTACAGTCCCATCTACTAAATGTTTATATAATTTGAACCTGTGTAAACCAAACACCTGTCTAAACTGAACAAATTCATCAGTCCCAAAGAGGTTCAGTTTAGAGAGGTTTTACTATACCATGCAATCACGACCACGACGGCCCCCTATGTCACTTTAGCAAATCCTCGGTAAACATACTTGATTGGTTTGGTTTATGGTCTTTAACACCACTTTCAACAATATTTCAATTATATCGTGGCGGTCAGTTTTATTGGTGGAGGAAACCGGAGAAAACCACCGACCTGCCACAAGTCACTGACAAACTTTATCACATAAAGATGTATTGAGTACTCCTCACCTGAGCGGGATTTGAACTCACAATGTTAGGCACTGATTGTATAGGTAGATATTAATTTAACTTACCATACAACCACGACGGCCCGTGTTTTGCTCGAAATGAATTTCTCATCCCATCTCACATCTTAAGCTCTGCCTTCAATTATTTTGATAGTATTATTTGTTTAATTCATACTTTAATATTTACTATGTTTTTTTCTTTCATTTCAGTGAAGTGTAGCATTTAGTAAATGAAGTTTCAAGAAGGGAAATAACTCAAGCATTTTTCATGGAAACTGACAGAAATAATATTGTTTGTGTGTTTTAATTTTGTTGATGTACTTCTAACCTTTTCTGTATGCAAATCCTGACCTTTGAAATTTACATATATATTTACATATATATATATTAACCAGTTTGTATTTTATTGAGAAATCTATATAATATATTTTCCTTATCTGGAACTTACATGATATGTATCTGATTGCTATTTATAGCATAGAGTTCTGAAAATGAAAGTAGAGTTAAAGGTTGAGAAATCCTTATAATTCTTCAATGTGAATATTTTGGCATTTTTCATCGAGATTCTCACTATTACCACATGACTATTACATTCCAGAGTTGTGTATCGCGGAGTAATATATACACAAAAAAGTAATTCTGGCACGAAAAGCTCATCGAGTTATGAACGGATCAAAAACAAACAGGTGACAGTTCTCTTGTCCAATCAAAAGGCACGAAAGTTATATATCCCGTGTGACAATAAGTCGGTCAGTCATTGGATAATGTTTAGTTATTTTTTTCATGTTTGAAAAGTAAACATTTTT
>MJUT01017640.1:354633-371905 GCA_002080005.1 Gigantidas platifrons | reverse complement strand
TAAAACACTGTACACCTATACTGAGATACAAGTGTAATAAAACACTGTACACCTATACTGAGATACAAGTGTAATAAAACACTGTACACCTATACTGAGATACAAGTGTAATAAAACACTGTACACCTATACTGAGATACAAGTGTAATAAAACACTGTACACCTATACTGAGATACAAGTGTAATAAAACACTGTACACCTATACTGAGATACAAGTGTAATAAAACACTGTACACCTATCAGGTGTTGAATATATCCATGGTGTTAAAAGAGTGAGTGATTGTTGTTTAGCACAAAATGAGCCTTTTTTTCTACAATATCATGATATGGGTTAGGGTTATGGTGTTTAACGTCACCTTCAACACTATTTCAGTTATTTCGTGCATGGTGGTCAGTTTTATTGATGAAAGAAACATGAGTACCCGGACCCGTCGTAAGTCATTGACAAACTATATTACATAATGTATCGCGTACATCTCGCCTGAGCGGGATTCGTTAGTGGTGATATGCACTGGTTGCATAGGTAGTTGTAAATCCAACTACCATACGATCACGACCACGACGGCCACATCATGAGGTCGTCAGAACAAGATAATGTCGATGAAATGATGATGCAATCTTTGTACTAGATCAACACCCTTAATTTGATTTTTATAGTGAGATATCACTATACTTGGACATATTATCCTAAATCTGATCCAACCAGTCCTTGTTCTTACTCCCTAATGTCATGTGCTTAGTGGAGAAACAGCAAATAGTAATTGTATTGTCATTGGCTTGACTGATCCGACTGGAGCTCGAACTCATAATCTACCGCAAATGATGTGAGCATGCTAATCTTTTCACCACCGAAACGGTCAATGTTAAAAGAAAACACAAAAAGACAGCTACAAAACACCAGATTTGTGCCAAAATCACAACAACAAAACAAACAATAGAGCATAGCAATATCATCTTTTTCAAACACTCTATATGAACATTCAAAAGTGTGTAGTTTTCCAAATTAGAGATTCTCTAGCCTAATGAAGAAAAGCTGCATGATTAAACTAAAAGATACATACAAATAAAAAGAAAGGGGTAGCTTGATGCCAGAGTTTGTATTATGATATTATATACATGTGTATTCATATTCCTGGCCTGAGAGTTGTGGTCTTTAACCAACAGATTCTACTCTCTTAGCACGTGGTCAGTAACTTCAAGCATTCAGTGACCCTGTAATTGAACTTTCCATGTATATGTGCATTTGTCATTCATTTTGTGTGTTGTCTTAGAGTCGAAGCGAAACTGTGTACCACAGGCACTTCTTTCATTAAATAAATATATGCCCCCTCCTAAGGAAGAGGAGGGGCATATATTTTTTGAATGAAACAAGTGCCTGTGCTGTGTACGGTAGTTTGTTTGTTTGTTTGTTTGGGTTTTTTTTATATTATTATTATTATTTGATTATATCTGTCTCGACACATTTGTTTGCCTGTTCCAATACAGGACCTGGATTTCCTTCGCCAAAAGTAATGGTATTTTTTTTCGTTCAGTGATTTAAGGTGAGAGACTAGAGGATTATGGCTATGGTGTTTAATGCCACTTTCAACAATATCACAGTTATTTCATGGCGGTCAGTTTTATTGGTGGAAAAAATCGGACTACCCGGAGAAAATCACCGTCCTGTCGCAATTCACAGACAAATTTTATCACAAAATGTATCGAGTACACCTCGCCTGAGCAGTAATTGAACTCACAATGTTAGTGGTGATTGGCACTGATTGTATAAGTAATCATAAATCCAACTATCATACCATCACGACGGTTCCTCATTAAGGCGAGAGATACCCCTATAGTTCTTCGTAATAGTGGAAACGTTGAACCTCGCTTATTTATAAACATTATTTTCATAAAAGTCGATTGTGCTTGCATTGTGTTTTCAATGTATTATTAAGATATATTTATTTTGTTAAATTGCTGGAGACAAAGAAAGAACAAAATAATAAAACAGTAAAAAAAAAATTGGCAGTCAACAAACAGTCTTTACACTCAAAATACATCATGCATTCCACATGTAAAACAGCATTAGGGACCGACCATTTAACTTGCAGGGGGGGAGGGGGTATGGGTTTTTTTTTTGTTCAGAATTTTTTTTTCGGACAACACAATCTTTTCAGAATTTTTTCTTTTTTGTCGTGCGAAGCGTGATTTTTTATTCCAGAATTTAACATTAGGTTATATGACAAAAACTCTGAATCAGATTATGTTTTTGTCCTCCACCAAAATCCGAATATTTTGTTCAGCAACATTGGGAATCAGAATATTTTTTTTAGAAAAACAAGACAAAAATCAGCTACATTTATACGAAACGAAAGATTTTGTTGAGTAATTCCTGGGATACAGAGAGAGAGCTCCATTTACAGCTCAATCATATCAATGTCAATCATATATTTAACAGTTACAGGAAAAAATATTGTGTTTCGTAGTAAAATGTAAAAGAAAAATACTGCGTCAGAACATTTCCAGAATTCAATAGAACAATCGTAGACAGAGGCAATCAGGGGCGGATCCAGGATTTCAAGTTAGAGGGGGTGGACTTATCAAAATTGTTGGGGTATTTCGTGTGAAAAATCACGATTTTACGCAAAAAAAAATCATATTTTTTCCAATTTTAGGGGGGCGCGCGCCGGGTACCCCCCTGGCAATATCGATACCCCTAACACACATTGTTTGTACGTTTATCTTTTCTTCCTTTTGACCATTGTGATTTCTGAATTTGAATTTGAATTTTGGTGTTTGACGCCACTTTCAGCAATATTTCAGCTATATCATGGCGACCAGTTTTAGTGGTGGAGGAAGCCGGAGTACCCGGAGAGAACCACCGACCCTGGGCAGGCAACTGGTAAACTTTATCACTTGCGGCTGTGAGACGAGTGCACCCTTTTTTTGTAATTTACAAAGCTTGTGATTTCTGTCCCTCTTCTATTTACGACTACTGATTACCTATTTGGTATCGTCATACTGTTCACACAAATACATAATAAAATGGAAAAAAAAGACCACAAAAACAATATCGGTTCGTAGTGGCATTAAATATAATAATAATCTTTATTGCATATAAAACCGTTTTGGGCATTGCAATACAAACATAAACTAACATTAAACAGACAATGTATACTTTAGTATATAAATGTATAAACAAATACAACTACCACCGCTTGATAAAAACAATATTATGTTTTATATGCTCTGACCAACGTGAACCTCATATTCGGATCTAGACTTGACTAGCGGATACATCCCTACAGTGAGCAGAAATCAACACAACTCAATTCAATAATGGAATTACCTGTCGAACTGGTTGGACTTCTAGAGCACGCAGGGATAAATGGGAAGAAATTGACTTGGAACCTGCAAGTTAATTCCGACGCTATATCGGTCAAGCTGGTTTGGATCAAGGCTAGGAAACCCGTTGAAGAAACAGGACAAACTACCAGCCGGCCCCAGAAAAGTAAGCACCTCTCACCTTCTACCAGGAGAAGAAACGCCCGACGTATCGACCAGTGGAAGGCGAAAAGGGAAACCGTTGTTGCTATTAAAACTTGTGTGCAAACACAGACAGTCGACCTCAACCCCTCTATACACGAAACGACGCAAACAGAGCAGCTCACAGCGACGCCAAAGCCATCAATATTCCAATAGTAACGAAAAATAAAAAGGAGCGATCTACACAGACCAAATGTACATACACTGGTATGATGCCTATAATGAAACAAACCACCGATCCTTAAGTTGTCGGCCAAGAATGGAGAACCTGTAAAGCGGTACGAAGTCCGTACGACAGATCGAAACTAGCATACCAAACGAATTTTAGAGACGGATCGATATCTCTATCAGATCCATTCGACCCGGATGATCCAGCTCTCATCGATCGCTATCCTGAGTATAATAGTACTGAAACAGATATTGGTGATAGACCACCGACACCAACACGGGATACAAATTGCAGGCAAAGGCCTAGCAAAAAGAAGAAATATATGTCCGCAATACCTGAGCAGGGTAGCCGGACGTAAAACCCTCATATACTACTACTACTACTCATATTCGCGCTTCTAATGATCTGGGCAAAATTTCTTTATCAGGATTAAGAATAATTTTTAACTTTTCAAGGCAATCTAGTTGATTAAAGTGAGTATATTTTGTTTTTATAAAATCAATAAAGGCAGGTCTGATATTATCAGTAACTTTACAATCAAAGAAAAAGTGGAATTCGTCATCTAATGTTTTACAAAATTTACAATGTCTTTGATTTCGTGGAATATTTTTGTAACGGCCTAGTTCTATTTCTAAGTTATATCCAATAGCTTGGGAGAAGCAGGGTCTTTTGCTAAATCATGTTCCATGATGAGGTAATTTTTGCATTTCCAATTGACACCACAATTTTATATAAAGGCCCACAATATGATCCCATACACAATTTGATTATAAACTTTGAAGTGGTTTCTGAGAAGAAGCGTTTGTATGTATTTTCCACAGGATCGAAATTTTGTCAACAATTGACGATTTTTTAAATTTCTTTCCCTTTTTAAATATTCTTCTAGTTTAATATCAGATTTTAGTTTACTGTATAAGAAAAGTTTTGAAAAGTCATTAATCAAAGAAAGTTTTTCTGTAAATTGTTTTTCATAATGTTCATAAACAGATTTTTTAAATATTTTTTAATAGAGATTTTAGCAATGCCTACTGAAAGCTTCAAAATCACTTTTATCTATTTCAACATAAATCTCATTTACAAAACCACTAATATTTGTGTTCAATTTTCAACGCTGATTTAAACTTTAGTCGCAAAATTTTTTAATTTTTCTCTTTAATCTGTCGAAACATAACAATTATTTAACTGTAAAATTCACAAACACAGCAAAATCGAAAAAAAAAATAAACGTCCAAATAAAGAAAATAGAATATGGAAAAGCGAATATATGTGTTCCAGACCATACGCGTATTTGGACCGTACGCGTAATACGGTCCGACCGTACGCGTACGGTCTATGGTCTAGTACGAGCTGGACCATACGGGTATTTAGACCATATGGGTTTTTTTCAATACAAACATTATATCATAAACTTTTATTGAGTTTTACAAATTACATTTATCATAATTATTATTACTTTAAACAAAACACCATCACCTCATGAAAAGTAAACAGTTTTTGATCTATAATGCAATTTTAATTGTCTACCCGAATCACATTTTCGCATGCACGCCCAGAGTGACACTTGCAGTTACAAGGAACGTCGGACCACAGTCGCTTGAATTTCAATGATTAAATAAAAAAAATATAAAAATATAAAAAAAATTGTATATATAGTATATAGGGGAAGTTGTGAAATGCATTTTTGTGCCAAAATGTAAACAATCGTTATGCCTAAACGGACGCAAAGTGGTACGCTTCGTGGATATTTTTCTACACCGGACATGTTTTTTTATACATCCGTATTGTAAGAACCTTCATTCCGAGCATTTTACAAACGTATGGGCCAAACTTCAAAACTTACAAAAATTATTACACGGTGTTGTATTTTTTATTATTTTTTTTTAATTTGTGAATCTATGACAATTTAAATCATAAATATGTGAATCGCACCATCTTCGTCCATCATTGTTTTGAAATTTAGCTGCTAATGTACCGGATATGCCTATTGCGCATACTCATACAAATACTACATTGTGATTGGTTCCCTGTGATAGGGAACAGCTGACGCATTTTTATCATTGGCTGCCTTCAAGCTAACCCGAATAATCCAGTCGTTATATTACGCTCCCGCTGGTCGCTACATTAACGTCCAGCGATAGTGCCGATAGAGGGCGCAGTATTATTCGAGTTACCTTCAAGCCCTCAGAAGGCGGAGAGAATCGGAGCAGAATTCACTTATTACGAACATGCTAAATTCAGGACATGTAAGTTTGTAATACTAAATTTTAGTAGATTAAATCAGACTTATTTCTAAATTGTACAATTGCGATAATTAATTTTTTTTTTAATATATTTTAGATTCGAATAAAGTTGATCTGTAAAATATTTTTGAAGCCTCGATAATCTCTTAAAACTAGGCAGACCGTACGCGTACGGTCCGATCGTATAGGTATTTTGAAAAAATGCGCATACGGTCCGGACCGTACGCGTACGGTCCAAATACGCGTATGGTCTGGAACATATGCACACAAGAGACAGAATAATTCGGTCTACATTGACTGTATACTTTAGCATGCCGCATATTTAAAATTTCTCAATTTATTGACTATAAGCAATCAAATATCACTTATTTTTCTATTATTTTTAATACCTTACACTTTTAGGGCGAACGGACCCAGGGCGAACAGGTAATAGGGCGAACGGGAATTAGGGCGAACGGACCCGGATTCCAAACTAAGCAACAACCAATAACGCACAACAGAAAACTAAAAAGATGATCTACAGACACATCAAAGGGAGACAAATCAAACACAAAACAATAATTATGTATTTAATATGCAACGTCCGATAGTAGTTGGGCTCTTAAGTCCCCGATGGTATCTTCCACTCAGTAGACGTTATATATAGTGCTTCGACACTGACATGACGTTTTAGATATATTTACTGTTCTTAAATAACGTAATTTAAATTATTTAGACTACTAAAGTCAATCTACCTCAGTCATATCTTTGCCACTTGACTGGCTATTATATGCATTTAGTTATAGTGAGTAATTGTCATATTTGGCCACCAACTGAACACGGTGTGAATACAGCTAAATCAGATTAAATCATTTAAAATTCAAAATTGTAATAAGATTAGAAACTTAACTTTTAGCTAAAAAAAATAGCAGAAATGTTACGACACTCTTTATTATCAGCAGATGTGAACGTGATATCATGACATTCAAAACGATTTACGTTAAATGTTTGCTCAATTTTACGGCCACGGGGAATTCTTACCTTACCGCCAACTCTTCTTCCGCCCTTTACGGGCAACCCCATCTAATGGGTAGTGTGTGGTGTGCTGTTTTCTTGTGCTATGTTGTGTTGTGTGTTGCTATGTCCTCCACCATCCAGAATATATACATTCCCTACCACCACATATATCCGTGCATACATTAAAATTCGTGCCATATATACAGTGATGACTTATAAAATTAAATTAGATTAAGTTAATTTAAAACCAATGTTAAAATCTAAAAGTCCATTCTGTTTAATGGACGTTGGTTAACTATCTCTACATATTTGCACAGAAAAAGTTCACCACCATGATCAAATATTAGTTGCACTGTAGCATCCACCATGTACATCAACTAGTATTTCCCTTTCTTAATATTCAGAGATCTGTATCTTGTACAATGTAATGCAAAGCATAACCTCCTGGAGATATACTCAATATCAGCTGTGATTTCAAGTATCCTACTCTTCTTTTGGTTCGAGAAAATTTTATTTTCTATTTTGGTACAATCCATAATGATTTGTAGTTTAGTTGTATGGTCGTATCCATAAAATGAGTTCTTATTAACAACTTGGATGATTTTGTTTATTTCCTCTAAGTATGGAGTTCTTATTGGATCTAGTGTCTTACATTTCAATATAAAATGAATTAAGTCTTCTGATTCTTGGTCGCACAGCCTACATTGTGTGTTCTCATTGGTGTTAAATTTTGCTCTATCTAATTGTAGGATATATGAGCCTGTTACGATTTTTATTTTGATTGCAATACATATTGCTTCTCTGGATGGGTCAGAAGATTTATCCACATGGGTCATCCCGTGATTGGTGTTTGGATTGAAACTGGAGTAATTTAAATATTTTAGTTTCTCGTACATTGTGCAATCATCTAGCAAACGAGTTTTCCAGTATCTAAATACACATTCTTTGATGGTTCTTTTCCAATCTGTTTTTGACGGAGGATATTGTAGCAATTCTAGGGGGTGTTTAAGTCCATATTTCGTGAGTGTTCTTTTGATTACTATGAACCAGCTTGAACTGTTCTGATCTTTTGCTTGTAGCTGACGAACCGCAATAGCTTTCTCTATTGATTCTTGGGCCTGACGACATATATTATTGAATAATGTTAGACATTTTAAGTCAACTTGGGCTTCTATGGGTAGTATGCCAGTAATAATATATAAAGCTGGATCTGGAGCATTTATAGGTAATGAAAGTATTTTCTTCAACAGTGACTTCAGAAATTGCTCAAGTTTATTCATATTGGTTTTTGTTGGTTGTAGGATTTCAATGCCATATGTCAGTACTGACAGGACATAACATTTTATTATGGCTGTTGATGTAACTGGGTCAAGGCCGTTGTTACCATGAAGTCCTACATTCATTAAACTGTATGAAATCCTTCTTGCTTTCGTAATGTTTTGTTCAATGGTGGAATTATCAGTTTTTGATTTTGAAGTTGATCGAATTATTCCAAGGTGAGAAGATTTTTCTACTGTTGGCATGGATGTTGAATTTAATTTAAATACTGGAGATTTTTGTTTGTCTTTGAATTTCTGGTTTACCGGAATAATAACACTCTTCTGTGGTTGTAGGGTGTAATGATGCATAGAGCTATAGTTTGCAGAGAAGTTCAACAATTAAACTGTCTTTCGATTAGATGGTCACGGTATCGCGAAAAACCTGTTTTTACGAATCACTTAAAAATGTCATGTCCATATGACGCTAACTGTCGTGATAAAGGCCAGTTGGCGCTTATTTTTATATCTTTTTATTAAGAAATTCAGTAAAATCAAATTACAAGCTTATCTTCTATTTTGAGGTATTAACTATACATGTATCTAACATTCATGTCTTGAATTAAAAGCGTGCAAATGTACATGTATACAATATACAGTACCTGGACATAATTATTCGCCACCCTCGATTTTTTTTATTATATATTTCATATAAAACCACATTTAAACAAAATATTTTAAAGCTATCTCTGGGCAGATTTTTATGAAATTTATTTCAAGACACGCAGAATTCTTTGAATTTTATTTGTTTATCTGATAGTAGTTTTTGTCTGCATGGTTTATGTTTTCTGGTGATTTAAACACAAAGGTTGAATTTTCCGATTTTATTTTGGTTAAATATATTGCAAATTTGACGTCAGAAAACAAAAAATTGTCTTTAAATCATCAGAAAATAAAGGAAATCTGACGGAAAATCGTGCTAAAATAAGCAAATATTCTTTAAATATTTCTTGTTCTTCTGCTGCAAAATTGATCAAAATCCGTTTAGAAATTACTTCATAATAAAAAAAAAATTGAAAAATGGGGTTTATATGAAATATATAGCATAAAATCTAGGGTGGCCCTTACTTTTCCGGAAAGTTTGGCATCTTTTTTAGCAACACCATAAATTTAACTCCCACCGGAAGTGTGACTCTGACGTCAAGGATACAAATAAATTTTCTTCATCGATCTATCACTTTCATTTCGAAATGGCAGAGAGCACGCAGAAAACTTTTGTAGAGGAGCATCTTGACGATGATAAACCTCCAGGTATTAAAGAATTCAAAGGTGCAACACTTCAGATAGATGCACCATCGACACAAAATGGCGAAGAACCCGGAGTTGGTTATGCCGGACCTGGGCAAAACTTCAACAGGAATCGACCTGGAAGTGTGATGGGACGACAAAGTGTACGAAGTACCTCAAGTAGAACATCTATGAGACCAGGAATCACAAAGACAGATGGCATGTCAGACCAATTCTTCTCTTACAAGGTGAAAATGTGCATATGTGCTTTTAAATAATTTCCTATTTATTTGGTCGGCAACAATCAGACTTATTAAGTTATTTATGTCTGTTTAAGGGAATTCCGGGGGGTGGGGTTGGGATGAACTTTTGTACCACTCAACAGAAAAAAAAATGTCCTTTTTCCAGAAAAACTCATAAGGCAATATACATGTGCTGTAGATGTGTCCTTTTCATGCCTTTATAGGCTTTCTATTTCAGTTCTGGAAAACTCAGAATTCGTTAACGTTATTGAATACGTTAATCGTTACCGTTTTTGGTAACCCTAAAAATACTGAATTCGTTAATCTTACACTGTTGCAGTTTTTGGCATTTAGTTATAGAACTTGGCATTCTTGGATTCGATTTTTCAGGAAGTGTAGACTATTTCCTAAATTTCTGTCTAGGGAAAGAAAAATCCATCGACGGATTGAAAAGTATATATAGAATCTAACACCGGCAAAAGTGCAAGACAGGGAAATCTCCGACACCCGAGGGTAAGATTTCAATCGTTCGCTGACAAGGCTCGCCGAGTCAGTGAACGATTGAAATCTTACCCGAGGGTGTCGGAGATTTCTCTGTTTTGCACTTTTTGGCGGTGTTTGATTTTATTTCTCACTTTTATCAGCTGTTACCTATTTGCTTTGTTTTACATTCCCGATAGAGCGTTTTCCCGCAAATTTTGTTTCCATTGCTGAAGTCAATATTCAATTTATTCATATGCATACATGTCTTGGCAATATTTTAAATGTATTTCATAATAAAATACAATGTATTTAATAAATATATGATAAATGTAACTCAACATTACAACAGTGATCCTGTGGCTGTGAAAAAATATTTGAATTTGGTCAAAGGGAGGTAGCGTTAGTTACTAACAAGGGAGAGCACTCTATTATTTACTCAAAGTAAACAAACGACTGGAAGAGAGTCATACACCGTGAAACACAAAAGGTGCATGATAGTTAAATTGTTAGCTAGCAGAATAGTATACATACATTAATTTGAAAATACTTATGTAATAGAATCGTGGTTTTATTGGTGAAGCATGGAGAACTGGGGGGCAGTTGACATTTTACTGTACAGCATGCATTTGCCGGTAAAACGCACGTGATTTTTTTGTCTTGCACTAGTGCAAGATAAGACAATCTCACATCGCTAAAAATAGGAACTGGTCTGTCTCAAAAGTGAGAAAAGAACAGGCCTACCTTTCGGTCCCTCAAACCTCCTTTGTAATATTGCATGTGGTATTTGTTTGCAAGCACACATAACCCTATTTTTGCCAAAACAAACAATATTTTAATCTGTTGTCACAAGATTCAAGATCATTTAGTCAGTATAGGGGTCATCTCAAAGATGATTTAACGATAAGTAACAAGTTAATGCACAAATATTTACAAAACTTAGCACTTTTACTTGATCATGATGGAAGTAAGAAAATAACTAGAAAAATTTAACATCTTAATCACAAACATAAATGTTTAAAAATTTACCTTTTTTAGAAATGCACCAATGGATAATGGTATAAAAATATGATTAGAGCTTAACATTAAATAGAATATTTAAACAGAATACAGAGATATAACAATGAAACATAAAAAAAGAACATTTGTAATTGAAGAAAAAAAAAGAAAAAAAACAAGATGGCAGAAATGGGAGGGAGAAAAACTTAACTTTTGGCCAACAATTTTAAAATAAAAGTCTTACTATTAACAGATAATTCATACGAATTATAAAAAAAGGCATATAGAATAGCTTAATCCCTACAAAGATATTTTAACGTTATTTTACATCATAGAAGCTAATTTAGTCATTTTAACTACCATTATTTAAATCCTCAATATTCAATGACAGGAAAAGTACAGTACATTTGTATATTAAGTCAAGGTCAATGTGAACAAATATTACTGATGTTTCACCGGAAGATTGATGCTTCTGAGTATATGATTGTCCTACAACATTACATCCTATAGTGATTTGTATGGTAACTTGATCTAAATACAGTATACATTTGTATTTGTATATGTATGTATGATGTATCAGAATTAGCTACATTTGTTGTAGATTTTCTTTGGTATGGCTAATTCTAAACATAATTGCCATTCCCTTCATGACACAGTGAGATTCAACTTTATATTAATGTTGTATTGCACTTGTAAAGGGCAAAAACTTCCTCCCCACACCATGTGGTTGATTTATATGTAAAACAAATTGTATAAAACCTAATGGTGATTTTTATATGACACATTCCATATTGGCTAAGGAACCATTTCAGTAAACATTCATAATGCTTACATGTATCTGTGTTCAAAATTAACTGGAATTAGTCAATGGACATTTGATCTAGTTAACAAAATATTCGATTAGACCTAAAAAATGTTTTGCTGTATTGGGTGTCAAAAACTGACCAACAGTTTGTATAGAAATTCTGTCATTTCAACAATTTGTAATAAAAAAAAAGTGTTTTAAAAAAATCCAGACATACTGATTCTGTCTATTTTTAAATGAAATTGAAACCACATATACATGTAATTTAGATTTCTAGTCATTCCATCTTGAAGCAAATTATAAATCATATAGAACGCAAGGGCCGGCCAGAAACCATCATTACACAAAATGACCCAAATCCCTATAAGTACTATAATACTTTGTACATGTGTACCAGTTACCAGCCCCTGTGATATTAGTGTTTTAACCTAGGACTGAAAAGGGGCATGGTATTTTTTTTTTACAAAAGGCACTTTGCGCATAGAATTTACCAAAAAGGGCACATAGTTTCTTTGCGACATTTATGTGAAACAAGGCAATATATTCAGGGATTCAGCCAGGATTTTGAGACCATTAGTCACTTTTGCGGATCAGATTATGTTTTTTAATCATCAATAAATATAATATAATGAGCTTAATATCATAATCAGGTACTTTGCCTTATTGGTTAGTAATGGAGATTGAAAAGCTATGAAAAACCTCCTAGGATGGGAACATACTCTGCAAATTAGCAACCAACTGATAGAAAGCGTATGGTTTAACAATAGACCTGGGTGTAATCATTAAGTTGTTTACACCAGGTAAAATCTCACCTTGATGAGATACTTGTCACATTCGAATATATCATATAGATTCAAACTTTGCAATGGTATGATATTTATACTCTTATGTGCAATTTCCCAAATATTGGCACTTGTTTCAGTAAATAGTAACCACATTATGACAATTATTCATAGTTACCCAATTTGGTAAATGATATTGACAGATCATAAAAAAGACCACAACATACGATGCTGGAATTCCAGGTCCTGGCTTGGGACAAGCACAAAAATGTGGCAGAGTTAAATTGGATAATGAGATGCCAACACTCTTCCTCTTGATAATTGGATGTCCTTTACCACTAATATACCTGTCACCATAACAAACAAATGGTAAAAATAAGGAAGACATTTTATCATATAATCTCCAATAAGAAGATCAATAAGAAAAACATGGGGAAAATCTATTATTAAACACCAAACAATCAATAGAGATGCTGTACTAATAGACATTCACCTTTTAATTGATACTAAAAAAATTAAACAAGTGGAACCAGTGTCCTAACTAAAGGGCACGGATAGCACTCTGCCGTATACATCTATTGTCCCCCTGCACATCTCTGTTGTAACCCTATGCCCCCCTCCTCCCTGTGTCCCTCTTTATGATTTCAATGTGCCCAAATGGTTGATTGACCGATTGGTGTGGTTAACGTCAACTTTAGCAGTATTTCAGCTATATCATGGCATGAACAAATGCCCAAATGGAATTGATTAAATCAGAACAGGTACAATCAAGCCAAGTAATTAGTGCCTACTTTTTGATAACCTTACTGTCTCATCATAACTAACTCAACCAAATTATCAATAATCTAAATAATGCTAAAGTGACCAGTTAATTCCCATATTATATGGCATATGTCTTAGTTGTTAATTATCAAAAATAAAATAATACATTATATAAATTCCCATGATTTCCCTTTTAATAGTACCCTCATATTCCAATGTGACAAGTATCTCATCAAGGTGAGATTTTACCTGGTGTAAACAACTTAATGAGTATTGGATAATTGTTTGTTTAACAATAAAAACATATCTAATTTAATGCGAAGGACACATGTCCACAGGTGTAATATATTGTAGAAATTGTTGTTTTAATTTGTTCTGATATATAAACAATTGGATTCATATTTTTTTATGCACACAGTTTCATAATTGAGTACACTGTACTAGCTAGGGAATAGTTATACCCCCCCGCAACAAAGTTGTAGGGGGGTATTATATACTGGTTTCACCATGTCTGTCTGTCTGTCCGTCCGTCCGTCTGTAGACAAATCCTATGTCGTACGATAACTTTAGTTGTGTTTCTTATAATTTTATCAGCTGTTTACTGGTGAAGAGAGGAGGATCCCTTTTATTTTTGACGATTTTCACTTTTGCCGTTCTAGAGTTATTGGACTTGATATGACGGAAAATAAGATTTTTTACCCTATGCCATATGATAACTTGAGTAGTGTTTCTCAGAATGTTTTGAAATTTTATCAGCAGCTTACTGGTGAAGAGAGGAGGATCCCTGTTATTTTTGACGATTTTCACTTTTGCCGTTCCAGAGTTATTGGACTTGATATGACAGAAAATAGGATTTTTACCCTACATTTTGTATGTCGTATGATAACTTGAATAGTGTCTCTCAGAATATTTTGAAATTTGAGCAGTAGTTTACTCATGAAGTGAGAAGGGTCTTTATCTATCATTTTTTATGATAGTCACTTTTATTGTTCCAGAGTTAGGGGCCTTATATTTTATACAATGTCATTGGAAAATTTTAGTACTGTATGATGGAATCTGGTGAAACTTTACTAAATAATCATTGGCTGGGTAATAGAGGAGGGTCCCTTTCATTTTTGGTCGGAACAATCAGTAATGTTTTGGTTATGGAAATAGGTTGGACTGATGTGGGGAGTGAGGGTATATCTTAGTGAGCTGTGCTCACAGTAATACTAGTTTAATGTAATTTTAGAGTCTTTTATCATGGTTACATGTATATTTGGTGCTGTCGTGGTCGTGATCATATGGTAGTTGGATTTACATCTACCTATGCTATTAGTGCCTATTACCACTAATGTTGTGAGTTCGAATCCTGCTCAGGCGAGGTGTAAATGCACTTGATACAACATTATGTGATGCAGTTTGTCAGTTACTTGTAACAGGTTGGAGGTTTTCTCTGGGTACTCTTGTTTCTTCCACCAATAAAACTGACTGCCACGATATAACAGAAAAATTGTTGAAAGTGGCATTAAGCACCATAACCCTAACCCCTACATGTATAATCTAATTTTACTAAATTCTGGGAATTTAATTAAAGATGTCATAGTTTTTTGTAATGTCATTGATATTTCACAGCTCCGCTTATTAATAGTATTTTGACTAGTTTACGTTCATAGTCCTGATTGGACACAGTCATCAGCTGACACAGAAAACAATGAATACACAGCTTAAATCTGTCTAAACCAAACCCTGTCTAGATATGATATTAAATTTGTTCACAATGACAGGTTTCTTTGAAAAGAAAATTATTGATGGCTTTTGATCCAGGGACCTCTCACATTGTAAGCAAGGTCCACCATTTAATCTCATGGAGATCTCCCTTAACACAGTTAGTAGACGGTTGTTGTAAGGAATCTACTATATGGTGCCTATCGGGGCTGGCTTAAGCCAATTGGAACAGAACAGTTGCTCCCAAATGGGCCCCACACTTAAGGGACCCAGTGCTAGAGTTATCTACTCTTTGCTGTTCAAGTACACACAAGACACAATGCAAGTTTTACAGAGAACAGCATCGGGCCCTGCACCTCCTAAGGCTGTCCCTGATGCCTATCCTTAGGTACAACAGACTACAATGTACCTGTTACACTATAGTAGATTATCATATGATGTAATAAAAGACATGTCATTTTCAACATTTTGACAACAACAAATATATCTGTTTCCTCAAACACTACCCACCCAAATTTTTATTCCTACCTTAGAGATTTTTTTTACTGTTTTTTTGACAAGCACGGTTAAAGTCAGATGCTTGTACTGTATAACCCCGGTACATGTAAATATTAGGGGTAAACAATTGTACATTACCTACATACCCTATTTTTTTCTCAAGAATGTTAACAGAAACACAAGCACATTTAATTTGTATTTTCTTCTTTGGCCTACATATACATAATATTCCCATCTGACATATGTAAAAAATTTGCAAAGAACATTTTGATAACAGATGATGAGCTGTTTAAAAGTAAAATACTGATTACAATGTACTGGTAAATTTGGGGGAACATCACTTTTTCTTGTTGATTTAACTAGCATTTCACATTTTTATATCTTGTACTTTGTAGGAATCAAATTTTGACAAAGCTGTTCAGAAATGTAAAGAAGTAATGAAAGGTGACTTAGATGGTAAATTACTGGGAACATACCTGTTAACAGAGTAAGTGTACTTAGATGGTAAATTACTGGAAACATACCTGTTAACAGAGTAAGTGTACTTATATGGTAAATTACTAGGAACATACCTGTTAACAGAGTAAGTGTACTTAGATGGTAAATTACTGGAAACATACATGTTAACAGAGTAAGTGTACTTATATGGTAAATTACTGGAAACATACCTGTTAACAGAGTAAGTGTACTTAGATGGTAAATTACTGGGAAAATAGCTGTTAACAGAGTACATTTGTAAGTGTACTTAGATGGTAAATTACTGGGAACATACCTGTTAACAGAGTATTTTTAGTGTACTTAGATGGTAAATTACTGGGAACATACCTGTTAACAAAGTAAGTGTACTTAGATGGTAAATTACTGGGAACATACCTGTTAACAGAGTAAGTGTACTTATATGGTAAATAACTGGGAACATACCTGTTAACAGAGTAAGTGTACTTAGATGGTAAATTACTGGGAACATACCTGTTAACAGAGTAAGTGTACTTAGATGGTAAATTACTGGGAACATACCTGTTAACAGAGTAAGTGTACTTAGATGGTAAATTACTGGGAACATACCTGTTACAGGGATGCAAATTAACAGTCGCCCACGGCGAGTAAAATTTCAGCTGGGCGATCAAATATTACTTTGCGGTCGCCCAGTTGGCGATTGAAATTTATTCATCACTCCAAGTTTCCACTGCCAACGGAATTTCTAGAACGGCATTAAATTCCGTTTTCAGTTTTAATAAAATATCAGACAAACTTGAAATTTGTTTATTTATTCTGTCAGACCGGCACATTCCTATTTTTATTAATCAGAACTTCTTCTTAGTTATACATGTACGTATTGTAAGCATCCTTTTAGTAGGAACGAGCACCTGCAATACGTTGAGCCTTAAAACTGAAATATATTACTGAACACAGAAATAAGTTGACTTCCACACTCCAAAAGTATCAGATTGTTTGTATTTAATTAAATTTGTTTTGAGATGCTTATATATTGAAGATGACAACAGATTCATGTTCTAACTGAA
>MJUT01017640.1:331059-349184 GCA_002080005.1 Gigantidas platifrons | reverse complement strand
GTATAAAACTAATGATGGTTTTTCTCGTGAATAAAGCATCGCACATGAACAACAAAATGTGCAAACAAGCTATAGTACAATAAAGTTTATTTACTACTTCCGGTTATGAACCATGTTCGGTAGCGGATGCGAAAACTGTCTGGTGTTTAGTCCCCGATATATTGTTTAAAAAAAATTTGGACTTCGTCCCAAGTTAGGTAACACCTATTATCATATTATAAATGTGTTTTTTTAGGGACAGAAAACATGGAGGAATTCAGATTCGTTGGAATAGAAATGAAGAGCCATCATTGGCTATGAAATGGAATCCATTTTGTTCAACAATGCCTTACTTGACATTTTGTCACCATCCTCTGTTGTATAACCCAAAGGTAATCAGACAGATTATTTATAACCTAAACATATAGGGTAATCTGGGAACAACTTACCTCCCCTTACAATATTGGGATGAGTGAGTGAATGTTGTTATACCTATGGCTGCCTAACACCAATATTGTAAGAATAACCGCATTGGTGGTGTAATGGTTAGCGTGCACACCTCGAGTGTGGTAGATCGTAGGTTTGAGTCCCGATCGGGTCAAACCAAATACTATAAAATTAGTATTTGTTGCATCTCTGCTAAGCACATGTAGCATTAAGGAGAAAGAGCAAAGACTAGTTGGCTCGGAATCAGGATAATGTGTCAGAGCGTGGCGACATGTCTATCTGCAGACTGTTATTTCAGTGAGCTAGCACTTTAAAATTCCAACTCAGTGTGTTTGTCTAGTACAAAGAGGACCTCATCATCATTTCATTGAAAATGAACTTGTTCTCACCATGATATAGCTGAAGAATTGCTGAGTTGGCATTTAACAACAATCACTCACCCAAACATGAAATCATACTGGTTTTAGAATTAAATGTCTATAAGGAACCAAATTTATATGCATGTAAACCAAGCTGGTTGATTATGAAAGCAGTCTGACTTTAATCCAGCTAATATTCCACCAGGAGTAACTGAATGACTGATATGCTTTGTACATGTTTTACTGCCAGTCTGATGTTGTTCCAAACAGACGACTTGCCATTAAAGGACTAGGAACTGTGTACTGGAGCACCTGAGTTCATGTTGCTGAATATTTTGTTTACTGTGTAATGTTTTATAGATTATTGCCTGTCTTTTTGTTCTTTTTCTTTTGACTATTGAATTGTCTGTCCTTCTATGTACTGCTTCTGATTTAGTGACTACCCCTTTTGTTTCTTCAAACATTTCTTACTATGGTAAATATACAACTTATTTATTTTGCAGGAAAATGAAACAGTAACGTACAATGTTGATGAATTTTATGAACATTTAGTCCAAGCTGTTAGTGAGTGCTACAAGAAAAAGAGACCAGGAGAAAAAGTAACGATAATGGAGGGCCCCATACTCATTGAATGTTATGCCAGTTTGACATCGATGATTTACAACCAGAGTGGACTTGGCTTTTTCATGGACAGGCATGGAATATGTTTTTAAGTGACATTATCATTGAATAATTGACATTGTCATTGAACTAGTGACAATGTCATTGAATAAGTGACATTATCATTGAGTAAGTTCAATTGTCATTGAACTAGTGACAATGTCATTTGAATATTTGACATTGTCATTGAATAAGTGACATTGTCATTGAACTAGTGACAATGTCATTGATTAATTTACATAATATAATTTCTGGAATTAAATATGCATATGATATGGTATACAATATGTGGAGCGTACTTACTACTGTTCTTTTTTTTTTACATACAGCTATATCTTGATTATTGTATACTTCGAAAAGATCATATATAATCAGTGAAATGCTAGTTAAAAATACAAGTTGTCTCATTATTATTTTTTTATTTTTTGTTTGGTTTTGGGAATGAATTCATACTGGAATGTAAATACAAAATTGTAAACTAATTTTATAATCCATTGGGAGTTTGATAATAAAACTTAAATAGTATAGTCAATATGAACCTTTCATGGAATGGTCAAATGTGTCACATGTAGTGTTTACAATATTTATGGATATAACATTTAACTCCAATATGATCCCTAATTAAGTGCTGTAAGATTTAACAGTATAGGTGACCTTAGCCGATTTTGGCTATTCTGTTTATGGACCTTTGGTTTTATTGCTCGCAAAACTTTGAATTATTTTGCTTTTCAATCTTTCGATTTGAGTGGCGTGTGCACTCAATTTGATATCTACATTTTTATTTTTATAGTCCAATATTAGGAGTGTAACGATATACTGAATGACGATACATCGCGGTATTTTATTGACCACACAGTACAATGGATGCCCCTTACGATATTGATGACATGATACGACTGGGTGCTTCTTTAGTACCAAAAACTGTTAAAATCAATGAAATAAAATAACTTTTTTATTCCTAAATCAAAATTTGTTTAGCTACATAAATATTGTGTGTTTATTTTTCAAATATTAGTTTTAATTTTCACGGACGTATGTGGCAAATCCTTAAGAAAAAATAAAATGGCGATGCACACAAATGTATACAAAATGTCACAATACGTATCGTGATACGTATCGTCACTTGTCTAACGTATCGTGAAAAAAATTCTGTATCGTTACACCCCAATCCAATATGAATGTGACAAACAAGATTTTCTGATATATTTATTTGTTTATTTTTTTTTTTTATTAAGATCATGTCACTAAAATTTATCATATGGCAGAGTAATAATATAAAAACATAATATGACATGATTTATAATTTTATGAATATTTCATCTTTACAAAATCACATATAATTGAGAATTCAACCTACTGTGTTTATAATTCTGTAAAATGTCATTTAGAATAGCCGATTTTTATTTTGGTCACACAAAAATATTACGCAATCTTAAGTTTTCCATACTTATTTAATGCCACAATGTTACTGAAATACTGTTAAGGTTGGTGTTAAACACCAATCAATCAGCCATACTTTTAGCTGTATATTATAAATAAAGTCAAACCTCTTTATAAAGGGCACTCACAGGAATCTGAAAGTGTGTCTTTTATGAGCAGTTGCTCGTTTTATACAGGTTAAATTATATGCCCTATTCATTAATGGGGGAAAATGATGCAGAGGTACCCTTTAATGCAGTTTTGATTGTATTTGACTAAATATTGGACCTTTAGATTTATCACAGTAAATCTTCTATTGTAAAAAGAAAAGTGATGTCAATAATGAAATCAAACAAGTTTTTTAAACAGTTGTTTATTTTGACATAATATTTTTGTTATTATTTTTTTTTTGTGCCATTTGATTTATATATATATATATTGTGTTCAGATGTTTTATTTCATTACTATTCATTTCACCAGGTCTTCTTGTAATTTCCGCAGAAAAAATAATATCAAAAGATGTATAAATTTATTATGATATCATATCAATATTTAAAAGCTGTGATTTGTCAATTCATGTCACATGATTTAATTATAAAACATGCAGAAAACAGATCTTACTAAAAATAGATATTTATAAACCTTAGAGTACTAAAAATAGCTTATACAATACAGTATATGAATAGTAAGTTTTTGATTGGATTTTTGTTTTGAAATTCAGTCCCTCAAAATCAAGTTTTTATTTGCAATTCTGTTAATGTCATTATTGTTGGCGTACCATTTTTCTGTATATCATGGCAGACATGTGGAAGAGATATCCACCGGCCTTCCGTATGCCACTGAAAAAAAACCATGACATAAAATGTTGTATCAGATAAACCTTTCCAACGGCAAAAGTCTAACTTACATGTGTTAATGGTGATAGGTACTGATTGCCTAAGATCTAAGTCCAATTACCGTATGATTATGACCCACAGACTTTTAAGATTAGTTAGATTTTAGTAATTTGATAGTAGAAATTTAAATCTTAATTAAGGCAGCAAAAGAATGTTCCTCAATCAAAGTTTTTTTTTTAAGGAAAATACATTTTTTTCCCACCTGAATTCGACATAGTAAAATAATTACAAGGCCTTGTGTTCAAAAACTTTCGACTACGACTTTTGAACATTCAATTAAAACATCATATCCAATAAATGCGTCATTCTGATTGGACGATTTGGAGCATGAGTATGAAACTTGTGCTCTAAAGTTTTGCAAGCTTGAGACAAGGTCAATTTAGTGATTGCAATATTTCATACATATATATTATTGTTTTTTTTTATGTGTTTGTTTTGCTGTGTAGTCTTACAACATGTTTTATCGGTAAGGTTTTGACAAATGTTTTTTTGTGTTAACAATTTCACTCAATTGGCATCAACAAACATTATATTATTGGTTGAATAATATTACCAAATTTGATTTAAATATTTAAAAAAAATTAATTGCATTAGGACTGATCCAGAAAAAAATTATATAAGAGGGAAGTCGGAAGGCACTTTATATATTAATGTATAGATGATGGGTATTTTATAACTTGTAACTGAAGTCAACTGATAATTCTATGGGTGGTTGTGTTTGTAATAAAACTGCCCCTTTTTATACCCCCCCCCCACCTTAATACAACTGTTTTTTTTACGTTTTTTGTTTTCTTACTTTATTAATACTCTATGCCATTCCCTTTTCCTTACCATTCACTCACCAAGTATTGGGAGTATTTTCCCATCTAGACCATATTATTTTATAAAAGAAGAGAAATCCATATGTTGTTATAGTATTATAGAATGGTAGATATTTCATTTTCTTTAATCAATCAATCAATCAATCGTTTTCTTTATTATTGCTGTATTCACATGTAATTTACATTCTTACGTGTATTAACTAAAATGTTTTGAGTTTATAAATGTTTTCAACAGTGGTTTGCAAAATTCATTCAAAGCAAAGCAAAATACTGTGAAACCTACCTTAAGCGGAACTCTGAAAAAAGCGAAATAGTGTATAAACTTTACATTAAATAAAGTCCCTATGTAAAACATCTTTGTTAATTTATTCTGTCTAAACTGAACCGTATTAGGACCATCTTTTGTGTTTAGAATAAACAGGTTTTCGGATTATACTAGTAAAATTAACAAAGATTTCCTTCATTTGGACTTTATTAAATGTTTGGTTTATAAAGGATTCCAGTTTATTTAGGGTTTGTTTGGTTTAGTACAGGTACGTTTCATTATATTTTGAAGAAAAAAAAAGACTGATGACAAATTACCCTGAAAACACCCTTAGTGACCTCGAAGGATGTCCTTTCAGTAATAAAACAACCTCTTTACAATAAAGAGCTATGACATTTCTAAAACTTCATTGAAACCACCTGTAACAGTGACCTCAAAGAAAGGGGACAGTTCAGGCCTGAAGTTTTTTTTATTAAGAATCTGCCCTGAAACCCCCATAACAGTGAAATCAAAGGGGAGACCATTCAGACCAGAAATAGTGTTAGCAGTGAGTACAAAGGATCATGTTAGAGCATATTATTTATCACATAAAGTTCTATGAATTTATGCATTGTACAGTCAAACCTGTATTAAGAGATCACCATTGTACAGCCAAACCTGTATAAAGAGGTCACCTTTGTACAGCCAAACCTGTATAAAGAGGTCACCTTTGGGCCAAAGACAAAGTGGTCTTATATGACAAGTGACTTCATAAAAGAGGTTCAATTCATATGAAATTTTCTATGAGAGGACAAGAGAAAAGTGACCTTTTATTACAGGTGACTGCTTAATAGAGGTGACCACATGATCAGGTTTGACTGCATACATATTTATACTAGTTCAATGTTGAATATGTTATTATATAGGTATATAGGTTTATCTGGTTTTTTACATTTGTATATAGCTGAAAAATTGCTGAGTTGGCATTAAGCAACACACACTCACTTACTCTACATTTGTATATAGATATACATGTATATACAAGTAAGAATTAGGATATGTACACTTGCACATTATAAAACTATATAGATATATATCCTGTTTCAAGCTAGGGCGTGGATTTACCTCGGCATATATTGTGTCAATAATCCTCTTTTTTTTCTTTCTTTTTTTTAGTGGTTTGGTGGTGAGAAGTATCCGTTTGTTTTTGTTGATATTGATAAAATAATTTACAAATCATAGACAACGGTAATTTCTAAATTCTGGAGTTATGCCCCTTGATTTGCCGAAAGATACCAGTGTATTTCATCTGGAAGCAGGGGGATTTGTTTCCTATGGATTCGGATTATAAACCAAAAAAGCTTTTTAGCTACTTCAAAAGCATTAGGAAGGACAACTCTGGCATAAGCCCACTGAAAAAAGAAGGTATACTCTATACTGATACAGTAGAAAAAACGAACATTCTTAACCAACAGTTCCAATCAGTATTTACACACGATCCACCACATGACATACCTGACAAAGGTCCTAGTCGTCGTCCTATAATGGAACAAATACATATAAATGAAAAAGGTGTGCTGAATCTCTTAAACAAACTTAACCCTCACAAAGCATGCGGTCCAGATAACATAAACAGTAGAGTGATAAAAGACCTAAAAGAACAAGTTGCCCCAATCTTGACCATAATATTTACAAAATCAATAGAAACTGGCACCATACCCAAAGACTGGAAACACGCAAATGTTGCACCCGCATTCAAAAAGGGAGAAAGATACAAAGCAGAAAATTACAGACCAATATCATTAACATGCATCTGCTGTAAACTGATGGAACACATAATAACCAGCAACATTATGAAACACCTCGACTCAAACAATATTTTATATGATTTACAACATGGTTTCAGAAAAGCAAGATCATGTGAGTCGCAACTCCTTCAGTTCATACAAGAATTAAATACCAACAATAACAAAAATATACAAACAGACTTGATTATTATGGATTTTGCCAAAACATTCGATAAAGTTTCCCACCGTAGATTATTATACAAACTGAAATATTACGGAATACAAACCCATACTCTAAACTGGATTCAGGCATTTTTAACAGATAGAACACAAACAGTAGTAATTGATGGAGTAACATCTAACACAGTGCCAGTTACATCAGGCGTTCCACAGGGTACAGTACTCGGTCCAATTCTTTTCCTAATCTACATCAATGACTTTCTGGAATATCTTAAATACAGCAAACTAAGACTCTTTGCAGATGACAGTATCATTTATAAAGAAATAACATGTCAGGACGACTGCAAGAAACTACAATCTGACCTTGATGCAGCTGCAAGGTGGGAAGCTGATTGGCTTATGGCTTTCCATCCAGATAAATGTACAGTACTCACCATCACTCAAAAGAAAACACCCTTCAAACATGACTATATACTACACAATCACATTCTCGAACCAGTAACTTCAGCAAAATACCTTGGAGTTACACTACAATCAAACCTTAAATGGAACACCCACATCGACAATATCACTTCAAATGGAAATAAATCTCTTGGATACTTAAAAAGAAATTTACAGATATCAAACCCTGAAGTAAAATCTCGGGCATATCAAGCACTAGTGAGACCAAAACTTGAATACAGCTGTAGTATCTGGGACCCTCATACACATGACAACAAAAACAAACTGGAAATGGTCCAAAGACGAGCTGCTCACTATGTTCAAAACAATTACCATAATAGTAGTGTTACTTCAATGATTGACACTCTAGGTTGGCAAACTTTAGCTGAGCGCCGTCTTAAAACCAGATTCATCATGATGTACAAAATAACACACGCTCTAATTGCTATCCCAAACAACATACTCATCCCAACTGACAGCAGAACTAGAAAATCACACAATCAGACATTTAGGCATATAACAACACAAAAAGATACATACAGATGGTCATTTTTTCCACACACTATAGTACAATGGAACATCTTACCACAGACCATTATCTCAAGTCCATCAATAGACTCTTTCAGAGAACAGCTAACACCCGCTGTTCTCTTAAGCATTTAAATATCAAATACAATTGTACATAGTTTTAAATTTTTTGTTATATTCACACTTTTGATTTCACTTTATTTAACTTTCATAAAATTTATGTAAATATGTTTTACCCACGCATGCAACAGTACGTAATCTTCAACGTCTTGAAGGAGTACTGTATGTCTAAAGAAGAAGAAGGACACGTTCTTCATTTTTTTCTCTAAATTTTTTTTTAGATTAAACATATTTCATTGCTAAACATTTTAACGATGGGATGGGGCAAAAGTTGTACCAACATACAAAGATCCTCTCCACAAATTTCATTGTTCCTCTGCATTGAATTGTATTTTATCATATCTTAAGAAAATGGCAGGCATTGACAACATATATGGTTGTGAGATTTAATTTAACAGAATATTTATTTAAAAAAACAGAAACATGTTTTTTGTGTTGTTTGTTTGAGAAACAAAGTATTATTTATTGTATACAGAATAAAAACATACTTTTTTTCAGTCTTCACTGTATTTAAAAGTGCTCAAAGATTATTTACTGTGAATATTTTCTATGCAAAGATTTAGTATATTTACAGTCCCTAAATATTGTAATATATTAATACAAAGATCAATCTTCCTCATGTATTGGTTACCTTAGACAATTTTGGCTATCCTGTTTAAACCCTTTGGTTTACCTCCTCCTAACCTGGTTTATCTTCTAACCTGGTTTACCTCCTCCTAACCTGGTTTACATCCTCCTAACCTGGTTTACATCCTCCTAACCTGGTTTATCTCCTAACCTGGTTTACCTCCTAACCATTATATAATTGTTCAGCTTTCCACTCTTTTGACTATGAGCCTACCTATGATG
This sequence comes from Gigantidas platifrons, assembly GCA_002080005.1. Classification (NCBI taxonomy): domain Eukaryota; kingdom Metazoa; phylum Mollusca; class Bivalvia; order Mytilida; family Modiolidae; genus Gigantidas; species Gigantidas platifrons. Next base: position 340,454 of record MJUT01017640.1, on the reverse strand, counting down.
AAAGTTTTGTAGAAATGTGTTGTACATGCTAAAGGTAGATATCTACCCTTTATTTGGAGTTTCCTTAGTAAAGATGTAAATATAGATTCTCCTTCAGTTGCCCATGGGTTACGATATTTCTCCACTCAAGAGAGTTAAAATTTTTAATTTATCTCTCGAGAGTGGAGAAATATCTAACCCACATGGGAAACTGAAGGAGAATTTGTTTCTTCCATTATTTAACACGAACTTTATTTCAAAATTAGAAATTAATTCGGGAAAGGCACGAGACATACAGATTTTTCCACCACTGGTTCAGCGGGGTTAAAACGCCATAATAATGGGAGAAGGGGTGATATAAGCTCATATAGTACTTCCAATAAGAAATCCAAACGATTTTATATTGTAATGTTTTGCATATTGGATTCAGTTAAAACATGTCTTTCCACCCTACTATCCATTTATACTGGAATAGCCCTGATTCTGTGATTTATGTCCTCTGATTACCACCTTTGGTACCTTAAAACATTTCTTCCTTACATAATCAAAGATACCATGACATTTTTATTAGAAAAATTTATTTCACGAACTATACAGATATTTTAACAAAATAAAGAAGAAATTAAAATTCAGATAAATGAACTTTGAAGATTTGATAGGGATACGACTTGTTTTTCTTTGTTGTCTGTTACAGGTTTTTAAATCATTCTTGTTTGTGTTGATGTTAAGATTTGTTTTGTTTGAGCTAAAGTTTGAAATTGTTTTGTATATTTGTTAACATTGACACAAATTGATTGTTCTAAGTCTTAAATTGAAGATACTGTCTTAATCATGTCTTGTATTTATTATTGTACAAAATTATTTTAAAACTACTTGAAAACACTAGTCTTAAAGGAATTTTCAGTATTTTTTGTTTTACTGTTTTTTTTCCCCCAGATTTTATTTGCAGGAAGCATTTTTGCTGTAAAAACTCATTACATTTAAGGTCATTCTCTATTCATAATATTTGAGTGTCTCCATAGTAACGACACTTTGTTTTTAATTTAACATCTAGATTTTTTTAATAAGTATGTTATATAATTTATTGATATGATGTTAGCATATTAAAATGTGTATGTAATCAAAAAACACATTTTTATACCTACATATATATATATGTTTATTTCACATTAAAATGTTATGGTGTGTTTAAATGTTTTTTTTTATACTTCTGTTGACACAACTGATCTATATTTTGTCCTTACATATGTCAATACATGTGTCAATGGTGCTATATTCTGAAACTGGAATACTAAAATCTCTGTAAGAAGAAGAAACCGGGTGTGAAATTAGGTGATCCGGAAGGGTGGGCAGTTCCTACTCCACTAGTGGCACCTGTCAGTAAATAAACGTTTGAGCAAACTAAAGAAGCTATCAAGAATGGACAATCCAGAGACACAGGCAACATTGGACACACAACGAATACAAATAAAAACACATCACAGAAAACTATTAAAGTAAGCAGCACACTGACCTCTCAAAAAAGCTAAGTGAAACCAGGTGTTTGTTGTATGCCATTTCTGGTTGCCATGAGACACTTGTCATGCTACTCATATAGTCTAGTGAGGGCCCGCGTGGCTCAATGAGTTAGGTAGTTGGATTACCTAACAACTCATACAAGCCTATCACCAATATGGCGCTGGTTCATACCCGGCTTTGTAAATTACAAAAAAGAGTGCACTCGACTCGCAGCCGCAAGTGATAAAGTTTACCAGTTGCTTGCCCATGGTCGGTGGTTCTCTCCGGGTACTCCAGCTTCTTCCACCACTAAAACTGGTTGCCATGATATAGCTGAAATATTGCTGAAAGTGACATTAAACACCAAAAATCAATCAATCATATAGTCAAGTCCGGTAAAAGTCTTGTCATCAGTAATAGAGGAAAGAACCAATCTACATGAAAGAGAAAAGATTCACTGGCATCTGAGAAATCGACATAAACAATACCCCTTCCCCTTTTCAAAATGACAACATGCTCGACAACTCTGTCCACCAACATTTTAACAAAGATACCAAAGAGTTATCATGCTGAAGCCATAAATAGAAGGACAGACAATACAATGGCCAAAGTAAAGAGAACAGACAATACAATGGCCAAAGTAAAGAGGACAGACAATACAATGGCCAAAGTAAAGAGGACAGACAATACAATGGCCAAAGTAAAGAGGACAGACAATACAATGGCCAAAGTAAAGAGAACACACAATGATCTACAAAACACTACACAGAATACTAAAGATCAAACAACACCATTACAGCTTTCTGATGATGGTAGATACATCTTTACATACATTGTACATGTAAGAAGAGTTTGAAGATACCAAAGAGGTAATCAGAATCCCTACACTGAAGGACAGGCAACACAATGGTCAAAAGAAAAAGGACAAACAAAGATTTACAAAATATACACATACAACTAAAGATCAAATAACAGATTACAGCTTTCTGAAGATGGTAGATACATACATGTAAAACATTACACACACAACATGATAGTAATATATAAAATTTATTTATAAAAATGTCACAGATTTCACAACAAAATAAATTGTATTTTAATTCCTGGTAACACTCAGCTACCAGACATAACATTTCTTTTCTGGATTCATAGTTGTTCCTTTTTTGCAACCAAAGGCTTCTGAGAAGTCTTTTGAGTTTTGAAGGGTCCCTATTACTCTACAAAAAAGAAAACTCATGTTTATATGTCATTAAATATCACAATAAATAAAAAGTCAGGTTCTCAATGATTTGTGTCCATATCTAAGCTTGGACCTATATTTTAAATTTGAATTGCTCAAAACTTTACATGTTTGCTTATTACCACAAGGAGATTAGATCGGATCACAAGGAGTTGTTGACTTACTTCAATAAAACTTTCTACGGGCAGAATTGCCTACATTTTAAAGGGGTTTGGTTTCGTTTAGATTTATGTTGCTTAATGCCACTTTCAACAATATTTCAGTTATATCATGGCTGTCAGTTTTATTTGTGGAGGAAACCGGAGGACACGGAGAAAACCACCGACCTGTCGAAAGTCACTGACAAACTTTATCACAAAATGTTGCATCAAGTACACCTCGCCATGAACCGGTTTCAAATTCACAACTTTGATGGTGATGGGCACTGATTGCATGTTTAAATCAAACTACCATACTATCACGACCACAACACCCCCCCTCCTTTTCCCCCATCCCCATGTTAAATGGGAATTTCTCAAAACTTTCCATACTTGCTTATTGTCATAGACAGATTTACATGTCATAATGGCAGGTGAAGCGTTTTTGAAGGAGTAATATGTCTATTTGACTTAAAATATGTCATGGTAAAGTTTGTACACATTGTAATTGGCAATTCCATGGTAACTTTCCCAAAAAAATGAAAAATTAATGATTACCTAAATCTTCCAGGACTATGTACACCAGTTAGTACTCTGTTAATGGCACTTTCTTTCCTCATATTAGAACACCAAACCTACAATATTTAAAAAAAAACACATTATGGGAGTTGTAGTTCTTCAAGTAACAAAATTAGGTTAATAGCATATTCCTCTCATGACTGTAGTAGTGATAAAACGAAGAATGCAACAATATCCGAACAGTCCCAACATCCAATAGATCATCACTGTTTAAATTTTACTTCATAATTTCTTAAGATAGAAATTAAGAACTAGTGCAAACCTTTGTTCTGATGTACAGAAATTACGCTTGTAAAGGGAATTTTGAGTTGTAAAAAAAAAAAAATACACTGTCGAAACAGTCACAAAATCTAATAGAAAGTTCATAGAAACAGCTAAAATCAATGCTCCAAACACACAAATGAATGCATGACAGCTCACTTACCTGGCTTGGAACAGGCAATTCAATGAAAAGTGGAGAGGTTCGATAAGTATATTCGCCAAAACTCCCTTCGTGGTGAAATGGTGCGGTCATGCAAGGGAGTGAACCAGATTGTCTAGCATAAAAATCATAAAATTTAGTCATCTTTTTTTTTTTAAATAAAATCGTTTTAATCAAACAACACAACACATTATTTAGAATCTCATTTCGATTTACCTGAGCAAAACTGATAAAGAACATTTGATTATGGTTGTATTTCAACCCTGGCAGACTTGGTTCGTTTCCATTCTGTGATACCCACCGTCGATAGGCCTGAAAAATATAAATATAACAATCATCTGTATACAAAATTCAACTGGATTTTTTTGGTTTGAATAATGCCTAACACTATAGATAGGAATATTCCAGCTCTATCTGGCTAAAATAGCTCAGTGTAAATGTCAATATCAAAAGATTACCGGTATGTGATTGTTGTTTAATGTCCGCCAGCGGACTCTACTATAAACCACCATTGTCACCCTTTGCATTACCCTGAGTTTCAATATCATTTTTATCATCCACTGACATTATCCCAAATCCTCCATAGTCGGCTGTGTATCATTCAGTGTTTTAGCACCACCGATATTACCCTAAAAACTCTATTATCGGCTTTTTATTATCCAAAGTATTAATTTTACTGACCTTAACCTAAACTGACATTATCCACAGAAACTGCTTACCTTTCGTGAGCACGTGGATTCATCCCCAGTTTTTTTATGGTGCCCATGTTGCTCATCGTCCAGTGCTTTGTTTTTGTTTGTTTTTTTTTTGGGGGGGGGTCTTTTTTCTGTGTCTTGTTCCCAATGTTGCTTGTCTCTCTGGATTGTCCATTCTTGATTGCCCATTAGATTTTCACTAACTTTTATTTAATGCCACTGACATTACTCTACACTCCCATTTTCAGTTTTATATCACAGACATTACTCTTAACCTCCCTTGTCGACTTTGTATGATCCAGACATTTACTACCACTGTATTTAGCGCAAAACTCCATTATGGAAAGAAAGCATACACAGTGATGGTCAACAATCAACCAATATCTTCAAAACAAACAACCATATTCACCTCAAACAATTGAAAACAAAAAGACCATCGACATATTGTGTTGGAAATCCATCATGTCCTGTCTTGAGACAGACTCAAACATGTGGCGGGGTAAAACAGGTTAATGGGATCCCAACACTTTTCCTCTGATAATTGAATCTCCAACAACAATGAACAAAAAATTAGAAAACAGCCAAATTCGGCTGGTAGGAAAATCACAACACACTATCATACAAATGAATGACAACATAAAGATGAAAAGTACATGTACATTTAGTAGATTTAGTGAATGTGTAACAGTGTTTTCTTTCCATCAGTGTATTCTTTCCAGAGGAGAAGTTACACTAGTGTATAATTTCCAGAGGAATTATTGCACTAGGTTATTTTTTCCATGCTAAACCTAACCCTAACACTAACCGGAAATTATACACACCGGAATAAAAGTACGTTTACAAATGTGCATAGTTAACAAACTAATAGCTGTTACTTGACTTTGGATACTTTTGATCTTACCCTAAAACTCTGCTTTAAGCCTCCGTTATCAGCTATGTTTTCTCCCAAAGTATTTATACCATTAACCTGGGAAATAATACAGTTGTGAGACAATATTTTTCTACATTTTAAATCTTGTATGTTTTGCTACAAATTTTTTTTATTAAAATTAACCCATCCTTTTACAAATCAAACGTACAGAAAGTACAATAAGTTCACCAGATGTTTTAGAGATAAAGCATACAACAAGCTTAGTCTCAATAGGATGTTTACATTTTTTATGGAAAGAAACAGGATGGATTATCAAATAAAGAGTTTATGCAAACGTAAAATTGATTAAATGCAGACGTAAAATGAATTAAAAAAGAAAACAAATTAAAGTTTACCTGTTTGCATCTTAAAAAGCGGATTTTGTCGAAAAACTTGTGAATGCAGAAACGGACGTAAAAGTGGTATATAAAAGGACGGTGCAACCATTTTCAACACTTCTGGTTCGCAATACAATGTTGACTTTCTGCATCCATGTGATTCTATATCTAATCACACCTTTAAATTCCTAAAGGTATGCAAGACAATGATTTTTATTCTACATGAATTTACATCTCATGATATTCGACTTTCCAGCTGAACATTTCTATATAATTATCTAAACCCAATAAAATATAAATAAAAGTTTCATGAAACACGTGCTGTCATTCCCTTCCTAACACACAGAATTGTTCCTTTGCAGTATATTGTCAGGAAACTGAGTTATGCGAAATGCGCTTACTGTCGGTTGAATTAAGACATGCGAAAATGTTTCGACATTATAGGGTTTGACAGTTTTAGACAGAGACGGGAGAAACTTACCTCTAGATCTTAAAACATCTGTTCTCACATTGAGTTTTGAGGGAGTTTGATTTTCACCGACGTCATCAACCTCTACCACTAAATCTGGTCGATATGAAATAGTTTAAAATGTGACTAAAGCATCACAGGAACACATTCTATCAATAAATTCATACATATATACTTACATTGAGGCCATCTGCCTCTGGAAGAGTAAAATTACCATACTGATTAATCAAACATTGTGTTCGCTTTTCAAAGCTACTGATAACTTCATCAGACCACCATTGTATAAGATTACCGTCCTTATCATGTTGCCTACCTATCCACAGAAGTAAAAACAAAAATAACAATATTTTACCTAAGCTTATTTTTATTTATTGAATTTAAGCAAATTCTTACAAAAATCTGACAACATAAACGTATCTCAAATAAAATAACCTGCAATAATATTCCACAACATCAATAATATTCCACAACATCAATAATATTCCACAACATTAATTATATTCCACAACATCAATTATTTTACTCGTTTCCAAATAAACATGAACATTGCCAATATATTTCAATGACTTATATCCTAATATCAGTAGAACAGCATCTGTGGTGTAATGGTTGGCGTGCTCGCCCCGAGTGCGGTAGATCGTGGGTCCGAGCGCCAGTCAGTTCAAACCAAAGACTATAACCTTGCTATTTGTTATTTCTCCATTAGACACACAGCTTTAATGAGTAAGTATAAATACTAGATGGCTCGAAATCACGATAATGTATCTCATTGGAGCGATATGTCTGTCCGTGGGACTGTTGTGTCAGTGAGTTAGCACAATAAAAATCTATGAGCAGCCTATTAGTCGAGTATAAAACAGACATCATCATTATCACATCGAAATGTAAATTGTTCTCGCCATGACATAGTTGAAACATTGCTAAAGTGGGGGTTAAACTCCAATGAGTCCCTCACTCCATAATATCAGTATTTTATTTTCTATCACGTGATTTACTGAAGGAGTCACATGACGGGTGCCAATCGTGGAACAGGAACTGCTTACTTTCCGGATCACATGAGTTCACCCTCTTTTAGGGATTGGTGTTGCGCAATATTTAGTATTCCGTGTAGTGTTTTCTAGATCGCTGTTTGTCCTTTTGTCTTTTTATTCCTTTGACCATTGTGTTGTCTTTTCTTATTCGATTTACGGGGCCCGGGTGGCTCAATGAGTTAGGTCGTTGGATCTAACAACTCATACAAGCCTATCACCAATACGGCGTGTGTTCGCGCCCGGCTTTGTAAATTACAAAAAGGGTGCACTCGACTCGCAGCCGCAAGTGATAAAATGTACCAGTTGTTTGCCAATGGTCGGTAGTTCTCTCCGGATACTCTGTCTTCCTCCACCACTAAAACTGATCGCCATGATATAGCTGAAATATTGTTGAAAATGGAGTTAAAACACAAAAAATAAAAAAAAATCTAAATCGATTTACGGGTTATTATTACCCCTTTGCTATTTTCAAACTTTTCTTCTATCTAGTTGGAATTCAGTTTTGTTGTATTACGTATATAAATGTAAACAAACCTCTATCATCAAATCCATGGGTAATTTCGTGTCCTATGACAACTCCTATTCCACCATAATTCATTGATCTTAAAAATAATTATATTATATAAATATATAGAATACATTACGTGTGATATACTTTTTATGTTCAAGTCAAATTTTGCTTCCTTCAGAACGAGGTTAATAACTGTAAATACGCATACAGAACCATATAGTCTAGTGGATTTAGTAAAATTTCAATACCCTAAACCGACAACTATTCACAACATGAAACATATGTTTTCTCACATTCAACTAACCTAATACAAATGTAACGGATCGTTCATAAAAATACTAGTAAGATTACCATTCTCTATCCAGAGTTGTCGTTCCTGCTACGCTACACAGGACCGACAACTCTGGATAGAGAATGGTAAGATTACGTTTGTAGAATTTGTTCCTGATTGTCTGTCATGGATCTAAAAGGTTTGAATGTATTGGCTAAGGACGATTTTAAATTGATTCCGTTATAAAAAAAAAATGGATATCAACAGGTCCTTCTAATTCGTAAATATGAGGTGAATTACCAAATTCAAATTCAAATTCAAAATTTTATTGTCATTAAACAATAGGAATGTTCGCCAATCTCATTAGTGATGTCATATTCACTAATTTGCATGTCATTAAACAAATAATTGGTTGGCAGTAAAACAATAACGTAATTGACAGGAAAGTAACCAATTTTTAAACTTTTATAACTTTTTTATTTCCAAACCAATTTTGGTTCTGTTAATTGTTTTAGAGACTTAAGAAAATTCATATTTGTTCTGTCAGTTTACATTTTTTTATTTTGATATGATAAATTCATAATTCTAATATGAAATAATGAATTTTTACGCTTCAAAACTAAATAAAACAAGATTGAATTTCCAATCTTTTTATTCTGAATATTTTTATCAAACCTTCGATGTGAATTAATTATTGCTATATAATTTTCATTTCTGAAAGAATTATTAAATTATCGTAAATAACAAAATAATAATGACAATTTAAAGTTGAGCCTTCATTGAAAGACAAGCGAAATTTTTGATTTCCTGCCAACCACACAGGTAAATTCTCAAGCCTGTGACATCACGGCGAACATCCCTATACAGTTTGTGACAATTATACAATAAACATATAACAATGAGAACATTAAATCGACATTTTCAAGTAAACAAGTTAGGAGTCCCCTGTCCTCAGGTTTTACCAACTAATAAATATTAATGTTCCAGATCATACGCGTATTTGGACCGTACGCGTACGGTCCGGACCGTATGCGTATTTTTTCAAAATACCTATACGGTCGGACCATACGCGTACGGTCTGCCTAGTTTTAAGAGATTATCAAGGCTTCAAAAATATTTTACAGATCAACGTTATTCGAATCTAAAATATATTTTAAAAAAGTTAATTATCGCAGTTGTACAATTTAGAAATAAGTATAATTTAATCTATTACAAACTTACATGTCTTGAATTTAGCTTGTTCGTAATAAGTTAATTCTGCTCACTCGCAGTTAACAAAATAGTTTGAAATTGAATAAAGTTTTTAAAGTAATCGCC
>MJUT01017640.1:284822-302711 GCA_002080005.1 Gigantidas platifrons | reverse complement strand
CTATATCATGGCGACCAGTTTTAGTGGTGGAGGAAGCAGGAGTGCCCGGAGAGAACCACCGACCCTGGGTAAGCAACTTGTAAACTTTATCACTTGCGGCTGCGAGTCGAGTGCACCCTTTTTGTAATTTACAAAGCTGGGCGCGAACCCACGCCGTATTGGTGATAAGCTTGAATGAGCTGTTAGATCCACAGGCATTTGACCGATGGACCTTAATTTCGCCGTGTTTGCCACGAGGGTACGTATTTTCAAGGCTAGTAACGATGTAGGGCCTCTATTTAATTGTGGGTCCTGGGTCTAAAGCCTGTGGTTAGATCCAACGATCTAACTCATTTAGCCACCCGACCCCCCCACCCCCCGCCAGCATTGCGATAACTCTGTAATGCTTAGTGCATACATGAGAAACAGCAAATACATGTACATGTATCAATAATTATAGTCTTTGGTATGAACTAATTGGAGATCTGGTCGAACACGCAATCGTTGGTACTCGATGGAGAGCACGCAAAAAATAACACCAAAGGGGAGGTAAGAAATGTTATAAAGAAATGAGTTGAAACTACATTTAGATAAAAGCGCCAGTCTGGTCTGAGTGACTACATTATAACACAAAAATATGCTCTATGTGGTTTAACATGGCTGGTATGTTATAAGAGACAGGAACTTCTTACCATTCGCTAGCAGCTGAATTCATCATTAGTTTTTCCTGGGGTCAGATTTGATCATCTTTTTAGTGTTGTGTGTTGTGTGTTTTGTTTTGTTTGTCTTCTTCCTGTGTCTGGTATGCCCAATATTGCTCGTGTTTCTGGATTTTTCATTCTTGATAGCCCTTTCCGGTTTTCTCTAACGTTTATTTACGGATTACTGAACAGTAGAAGCCATTGTGTTTTTGTTATTGTTATTGTTTTTGTTATATTATTTTATCAATTTAAGGCTTTCACCTTTTACTTGACTATTGTTGTTTATGTTATATTTTTATAGTATATAAGGTGTTTACCCCCCACTTTAACATTCAGTGTTAGGCTTGGTATCAAATATCCTCCTACCTTATAATGTTTAAAGGCACTGACCAATAAAAAACAATAATAACATCTTTAAATAATGTATATGTAACCAGGAGGCCGAAATAATTATATGCCTTTACAAAGGTAGACCAAAATATACCTTACATGTATGTATGTACATGATATTCACGCTTTTGTGTTTTCATCCTATGGTAAATGCATGAACAGAAATCTTTTATTATCATGCATTTTGTAAATCGTATGTTTCTAGGGGAACCCCCAATCCTGTTAGATATGAAGTCCTTTCTTCACTGTAGTTACAACCGCTCGATCCGCTTTCATACATATTTGTATACTAATAGGAATAAAATATTTTCGACTAGCAATTTTCTGTTTATCTGACATACGACCGACATGGTGATATCTTTTGTTTATCTGACATACGACCGACATAGTGGTATTTTTTGTTTATCTGACATACGACCGACATAGTGGTATTTTTGTTTATCTGACATACGACCGACATAGTGGTATTTTTGTTTATCTGACATACGACCGACATAGTGGTAGTATTTGTTTTTCATTGTACTATGAAAAAAGTACCCTATGCAAGCCGCCCAATGGTACTTTTGAACTATTTTTTGGACGGTCAAATCAACTTCAAATTTATTGTTTATCACTCCACATAAACGATAAACTTACAAACTTTCAATAGAACAGAGATGCTTTAATATTTATTTTTATAGATAGTTGTTGGGCATCGTACCTTGGTACTTAGATAACATTGTAATTAAAATCTCCCTTGTTTGTTTACAAATAAATATCAAATAAATAAGAGCATATGATTATCTATCTTGTGGTCAAGATTTACGTTTATATCAATGGGTCTTCGTGCTTTACAGCTACCTAGCCAATCACTGGTACCAACACTAAGGGAACGACATTTTACTTTAGGAGTGATGCTAATTTTTCAAAATTTCTATCGCCAAATGTTATGAAAAAAAACATCCCCAAGGGTATCATCCGCCCAGTAGTCAGTGCTTCTCTATTAGTCTCCAAGGGTATCATCCGCCCAGTAGTCAGTGCTTCTCTATTAGTCTCCAAGGATATCATCCGCCCAGTAATCAGTGCTTCTCTATTAGTCCCCGAGGGTATCATCCGCCCAGTAGTCAGTGTTTCTCTATTAGTCCCCGAGGGTATCATCCGCCCAGTAGTCAGTGCTTCTCTATTAGTCTCCAAGGGTATCATCCGCCCAGTAGTCAGTGCTTCTCTATTAGTCTCCGAGGGTATCATCCGCCCAGTAATCAGTGTTTCGGCACTGACATGGTTTATTAGATATATTTATTACTGAAATTTACAGTTCCTAAATAATGTAATTATTAATAAAACTAAGGTTCTTCTCCCTTAAATTATTTGGGTTTCCAATCTTTCGATGTTGAACGTACCTGGTGAAGGTTTTTCCAGAAAAGCGTCATGCGCACTAAATTAGATATCTACGTTTTTAATTTTGACTTAAGAAGAGTTTGAAGATATCAAAGGGGCAAGCACAATCCATAAGCTAAAAGTAAATATTGATGTTAGTTTCATGTGAAACAAAAATCTGGCTCGAGTCGGTCACTAACCTCCACCAATAAAACTGACCTCTAAGATGTAAGTTAAATACCGTTATTGCTGAAAATGAAGTTAAGACTTCATAATCTTATCCATCCTTGAAGAATAAACATGAAGCATTAATCAATTGTTTGTTTATATCTGTTGAGAGTTGGGGTTCCCATTAACCGTTTTTTTCCCGCCACATGTGCATACCTGCCCCAAGCCAGAACCTGGGTTTCCAACGTCATATGCCGCGTTCTTTTTATGATTAATGAATCGAGGTGAGAGGTGATTGTTCGTTCTGTTGATACTTGTAGAGTTGTTGACCATTACTGTTTAAAGTTTCTTTTCATAAATTGAAAGCACTTTAAGGTGGTATCATACACTTCAGGTAAAATTTGATCTGCTCGTTTAATTTCTTATTTTATTTGGCAGTGTGTTTGAATATATCCACTGTAATAAATATCAAAATTTTAACAAATTCCAACCAACAGACTCAGAGCTATACATTCACTAGCCACATAGCAGCTTTCCTCTCTGGTTTTGATCAGCGAGATGCTTGAAATCTGTATACAAACATCATATGATCAAAACGTTCAACTGATTTAAAGAGTTATCTCCCTGTAGTGTATGGTACCCCCTTACGTATATTTTTATGGTAATATTGTTGTAAATAGTAAAACATTTCATGGTGTCTTTTTCTTTTACATACAATATTCTTATTGTATATGCCATCTCTTACGAATGGACAACAATATGATTTGTACATCAGCAATGAAATGGAAATCTGAAGGAAAACGTAAAATTGGACGATAAAAAAAAAACTTGGAAAAGGATGGTAGAGATAGAGAAATATTACTAATGGAAAGGTGTGCAAGGTCAAAGACAAAGACCAATGGAGGGAGTGCATCGGGGTCTTCTGCGCCACGGGGCTTGAAGATGATAGGTGAGGTGGGGTTATTGTAAAATATGCACACGTTCCAAATCCCTTTAAGCTATTTTCGTTGTTACTCTCTCCGAAAAGATATGTATTATTATAATAAGGAGTGGTCTGACCTTTAACCTGTAATATTCATTATTGGCTTAACCTTATAGTTCTATGATCCTGCATGTTCTCGGCATTAAAATTATGAAGAACATTAATTCCAACCGTTCATAACTACCTTGATATCGCAAAACTTAAACCATTAAGATGTTTTTGATGTCAGAGATGACCAGATTTTAAATGCCTTATACTCTATGGAAAATAATATTTCAGTGGTAAAAATGTCGTAATTCTAGACTAAATATGTGAGGCTCTAAGAACAAGAAGGAAAGTCTCGTTAGAGATGACACCTGTATGATATTGTTACGTCATTTGATTGAACTTACATGATCTATTCTTGATCTAAAGCAGAGATTTAATCTTGATCTAACATCGTTACCAACCATTTAGCATCTACGTATGTATTAGCAATCTTCAAAGTAAATATCATTGCACCAGGAATATTTAATTATTTGTTTGTAATTGTCAAATTTATATTAGGTCCGTTTGGGATCGCCGTGGTCGTGATCGTATGGTAGTTAGATGTACAACTACCTGTGCAATCAGTACCTTAACCACTAAAATTGTGAGTTCAATACAACATTATGTGATAAAGTTTGTCAGTGACTTGCGACAGGTACAAAATGTAGGTGGTTTTCTCTGGGTTCTCCGGTTTCTTCCACCCATAAAATTGACCTCCACGATATAACTGAAATATTGTTAAAAGTGGCGATAAACACCATAAACCTAGCCCTAACCCTATGATGTCCGTTTAATGTGTCCAAATATTTTTTCTTAAATAAATATTTACCATGAAACAAACATAATCTGATTATTTAATTAGACAACACTCTCCTTGTGTTTGTAAAAGTAATTACCTCTATCCGCGTGCTACATTAGCATAGAAAAATAGTTATTAGCACTTAACATAACCTACAATGACCTTGACCAACATCCCACGTTATTTATTTTTAAATTTCTTACTCTTAAACCACTTATATCTTACTATTAGACAATATGTGATGGATTATATAGCTCAAATGTTCCCACTATCATGCCAGATAAAAGAGACTAAGTGATGCTGCTATCGTGCTGTTTAATATATAAAGACAGTGGCGAAACATATAGATTTCTCCTTTTCTGTGACCAAATTAATCTAATTTTCGGTGTGCAAAACATTTCTGTAATTTTGCATTTGACAATTATTGGGTAACGGCCGTGTAACAGAAAAATGCTGTTTTAGCATTCAACAATAAATAATATTTACAAAATGTAAGGGCAATAGTTTTAATCCTTTTGTCTATTTTGTCTTTAGGCCATTGTATTGTCTCTCCTCCTTTGATTTACATATCCTGATTATCCCTTTGGTATCTTCAAACTCTCCCATTTAATCTAATGTAATCTACATTTACGTAAGGGACTTGTTTAGTTGTTAGGTCCAATGCTGATGGTCGTTGACTTAATACAACAATGACCTGGTGTTAAGGTTTCCAGACGCATAATCGACAAGGTCAGAGGTTACAAGGTTCTCCTCCCTCAGTATAGGTGACCATAGCTGATTTTAGCCATCCTGTTTTGGCCCTTTGGTTGTATTGCTCCCAAACCTTTCAATTATTTGGCTTTCTAAGCTTTCTATTTTTAGCGTCACCTGATGAAGGTTTTTCCAGAAACTCGTCGTGCGCACTAAATTAGATATCTACGTTTTTATTTCACCTGTCAGTATCATATACTAGTAGCCATCAAGATTTTCCTCCCTAATAAGATTAGTAGTCACCACATTGTAGATAAATTGCTAAGAGCGACGGGCAACACCTATCAGCCTTGACTAGCTTTTTGTAAATTTATTTCAAAGTACAAAAGCCAAATCGAAAGAAAAGGAATCGTATCTGTGTGTAATGGTTGGTGTGCTCGCCTCGAGTGCGGAAGATTGTGGATTCGAAGTCCCCATTGGATCAAATTAAAGACTATAAAACTTATATTTGTTCCTTTTCCGCTAAGCACATTGCATTAAGGAGAAAGGGCAAAGACTTGTTGGTTGGTTCAGAATAAGGAAAATGTGTCCGTCTTGGGCGACATGTCTATCTGTGGAATGTTGCTTCAGTGAGCTAGCACTATGTAAATCAAACTAAGAGTGTTGGTCTAGTACGAAGCGGACCGCACCATCATCTCATTGTGAAAATTAATTTGTTCTCGCCATAATATAGCTGAAAAATTGCAGCGTTGGCGTGAAAACAACAATCGCTCACTCATTCACCCAAATCGAAAAATGGTACCTATTTATATTATGTCAACTATCACAATAAGGGTAAAAACAAAATTACCGAACACCGAGCAATCTTCCAAAGGGAAAGGCAAAACTCATAAGTCAACAAACAGACAAAATCAGTCAACAACCGGAAAACTGGGAAAACCGCAATGGCCCTGACTTGATACAAGGGACCGGTACGTGTTTGTTTTGGATAATCCAGTTTCCACCACCAATAAAACTAACCACCACGATATAGTTGAAATATTGTTGAAAGTGGCGTTAAGCACCAAAACCCTAACCCTAGCCCATACTATTTGAAACACTACTTGCCATTTAAATAAGTTCGCCCGACGATATAGCTGGAATATTGCTACATCAATCAATATATTTATAAAACATATACATATTTACTTGAAAATAGAATCGTAGTTATAAATGTAGTACTAACAATATTCATGTTCGTGTTCCAAATAAATCAATAAAACACGGGACCAAGTTAGGAATGAATATAAAGAGTTTGAAGATACCGAATGTGTAATTAGAAGCCATAAATCTAAGATACCGAATGTGTAACTAGAAGCCATAAATCTAAGATACCGAATGTGTAACTAGAAGCCATAAATCTAAGATACCGAATGTGTAACTAGAAGCCATAAATCTAAGATACCGAATGTGTAACTAGAAGCCATAAATCTAAGATACCGAATGTGTAACTAGAAGCCATAAATCTAAGATACCGAATGTGTAACTAGAAGCCATAAATCTAAGATACCGAATGTGTAACTAGAAGCCATAAATCTAAGATACCGAATGTGTAACTAGAAGCCATAAATCTAAGATACCGAATGTGTAACTAGAAGCCATAAATCTAAGATACCGAATGTGTAATTAGAAGCCATAAATCAAAGAAGGACAGACAACACACTGGCCAAAAAAAAAGAAAGAACAAACAACGATCTACAGAGCACTACACAGAAAACTAAGATCGAGCGGCACGAACCCCACTAAATATCGGAAGTGAACTCACGTGTTCATGAAAGGTAAGAAGTTTCTGCTCCACTAGTGGCACCCGTTGTATTACTCTAGTTATAAACCTGGTGGTAAGTCATGAATCAGGAAAGGGCCGAGAAGAGTTTACAACAAGTGGAACATATATATGGTCATTTGTGATATAGATATTCTGTACGGGTAAACAAAGTCATGGTGGCGACCGTAATAAAGATATGGTATATGTCAACAATATTTGTAAGCAACTGTCTAATCATTCTTAAAAAAAACCATGTAAATCAAAGAAAATTAAAGAAAACCGAACGGGCAAGAATCCAGAGACACAGTCAACATTAAGTACAAGACACAGAACGAAGATAAACAAATAAAAAACATAACACAGAAAACAAAAACCAAAAAGGATCAACACTCACCCAACAACAACAAAAAAGAAAGAAAAAAAACCGCGGACGAACACAGGTGATGGCGAATGGTAAGCAGTACATATTTCTTATTAGACACCCGCGTGTAAAACATTGAACACGCCTTATATGCATTCCATCGATCTGTCGCAATGATTTGTTTTTATAATTACCATAATTGGTTGGTTAGTTGGTTCATGGTGTTTAACGCCACTTTCAACAATATATCAGTCATATCGCGGTGGACAGTTTTATTGGTGGAGGAAACCGGAGTAAGCGGAGAAAACCACCGACCTGTCGCAATTTATTGACAAACTTTATCACATGATGTTGTATTTCCTGAGTGGGATTCGAATTCACAACGTTAGTGGTGATAGGTATTGATTGCATAGGTAGTTGTAAATCCAACTACCATACGATCACGACCACGATGTTCCCCACTATAATTGGTATACTGAATGAAGTAGGTATGTTTATGTTGCTATGTTCTGGTTGTCTTCTTACTGCTGTCTTCGTCTTTAGGCTATTACACTTTTACATAACAAAATATTTCAGAAGGAATTTTTGGCTATCCTGTTTAGGCCCTTTGGTTTTATACCTGCTCTCCAAAGACTTGAAACCCCGCGGGAACCCCGGGGTATAGAAATGGGACCGAGAGCTTCTTCGGCTTGCAGGGGCGTCCGTCGGTTATGCGGGATGTATAAATTGATAACCTACCCGTCCTTCGGATGAGACGTAAATAAAACCGAGGTCCCGTGTTGAGAGATTGCCACCCTCTTCGCACGTTAAAGAACCCAGTTTAACAGCTCATTATGAGCATTATTCTCATTATGAGTGGTCCATAGGATACCTGTTGCACTGGCAAAATTCTCCGTCCCTACCCATCACCTTTCCTTGTTTCGAGTCCCGTGGCGTTTAAATTATTCTCGTCCTGAATATAGTTGAAAAATTGCTGGCTGGACGTTAAACATGAATCAATCAACCAAAGACTTGTAGATTATATGACTTTCTATTATTGTATATGAGCGTACCCAAGGAAAGTTATTATTCCAGAAACACTTTCTTTCCAGTCTTTTTAATTTGAGCGAACCAGATGAAGTTTATTCCAAAAACGACATTGCGCTAAACTGGATTTCAAAGTTTTAATCATAACGGGTATATTTTATGCTTGCTAGTCAGAAAAGTAGATGTTTCCCTAAAGTCTCAATAAAAAAAATATTTTCAAAAACATATCAAGCTCAAAACTTGTTCATTCTTATTGCACTGACAAAAAAAAAATAACAATAAAGAAATATAAAAATAAAAAAAAATAAAAAATATACTAGCTTTCGAAATTGAAAAATTAAATATACTTACTGAATTTCAATATCTCCTGCATAAACTGGTTGCTGATTTTTACCATTTTTAACGTTTGCTTCTGACA
Organism: Gigantidas platifrons; assembly: GCA_002080005.1. Classification (NCBI taxonomy): domain Eukaryota; kingdom Metazoa; phylum Mollusca; class Bivalvia; order Mytilida; family Modiolidae; genus Gigantidas; species Gigantidas platifrons. The sequence goes on along the minus strand of MJUT01017640.1, from coordinate 294,010 downwards.
TAATTGAAAAAAAAAATCAGATGTATGTCCACAAAACAATGAATAACACAATCCGTCCACAGATTTGAAGATCTCCAACTACTGGTAACTTTCGATACGCTTAACTTTGTATTAAGTTTAAACACGTTTTATCTTTCCATATGACTATGTCAATATATCTACATAACAGTCGGTATGAATTGGTAGATATATAATATTATGATATGATGGTAACATCGTAATTTGAATTTTGAAAGATTTAAACGGAACAAAACAACTATAACAACAATTTAAAAAAAAAACCAGCTAGCAGATCCAATAGAACATTTTTTTGTGTTGAATTATTGAAATTCAGGCAGTTTCAGATAATTTCGTCTTAATACCACGAAATAATTAGTTTTCGGTTCATTAGATCTGAAATTGGCTGCCGTTCTGTTTCTATCATTAACTTGTCAGAAAGAATACATTTCATTTGCCCTTAACTAATGAAAATTAATATGTAATTCTGTATTTTTAAGAATTAACAACTACTCGAATATCAAAATAAAACAGCATATGTGTTTCGTTTGATGAACTGTAAATGTTTATCCTTCATTTACTTTTATTTTCATTTCGTTTCGGTTTGTTTTTATTTCTCACTTAGACGTAGAGCACCATGCAGAGTAAAGTGATCATTAGTTTCGTATTTCGTAAATTATTATGTGAACACTACACACTTGATTTATTTTAAAATGACATTTATCAAAATTGTCGGTCACTAGATATGAAGAATAGAATTTAAAATGGAATGTGTTTAAATGATACTTTAGAACATTGTAAACATACTATCATTTTGCCATCATCCGTTTTTCTTATTTTCTTTGGGATAATAAATTTTAAAATTTGTTGCATAAATTTGTGCGCCTTGATTCACCCTCGGTTTATGGTGGGTTCCGTGTTTTCTGTGTTGTGTTTTTTGTTGTTGTTTTATTTGTCTTCGTGTCATGTGTCTTCTGTACCCGATGTTGCCAGTTTCACTGGATTGTTTTTGTTTTGTTTTTCTTCGTCTTGTGTACCATATGTTGCCAGTTTCACTGGATTGTTTTTGTTTTGTTTTTCTTCGTCTTGTGTACCCTATGTTGCCAGTTTCTCTGGATTGTTTTTTGTTTTGTTTTTCTTCGTCTTGTGTACCATATGTTGCCAGTTTCTGTGGATTGTCCATTATTGATTGTGTCTTCGGTATTCTCTAATGTTTGTTTATAGCATATCAACCTATTAACCAATATAGCTAAAAATATCCAAAGTTTGTTGATCTGTATATACCGATCTACAACGTATAACTTCACTTTTGACGTATTGATGACGGACATTTTAAAACAAACGTCTTTGTTATTACTTACATATGTTCAGCTTTATAATAGCTCCTTCAGATATATGTTTTATTTGTTTTGCTTAATTTCGTATAAGTGGGAGGATGAGTTTGTACAGAAACCCCGAAGAGAGACAATTCACTTTTTTTTTGCCTGTTATCACTGTGTAGCATCGATATATATATCACCACCGGATATAGGTACCTCGTGAAGTCAGGTAAGGTCAATTTTTTTCTCATTTTCATTATATTCTACGTTTTACTGACAAGTAAAGTTTTATGATATTGATTCCTGATAAACTAGCTACTATTTCAGGCTGATTATGATCAATTGGATTTCTCTCTCTTCAAATCGTCAGAATCGGACCGGGTGGTACCTGTTCAAAGAAGCATGTGACGAGTTCAAAGTTGTAAAAAACACGTTTATCCTTCAACTATTCATTTGACGTTTTTGTAGAGCAAAGTTTTATCATATTTAAGCTTGAATAACACTGTATTTCGAAATAAACTATTGTTTTCACAGAGAAATTAATGTAAATAGAGCGACATCGCTGTACGGCAATTAGGGAATTAAGTACATGTATCTATTCCCCGTACAGTAAACAACTATTCGCCGTACAATTTATCCACTTGATTTACATGAATTTCTCTGTGAAAACAATAGTTTATTTCGAAATACAGTGTTGTTCAAGCTTAAATATGATAAAACTTTGTTCCACAAAAAACGTCAAATGAATAGTTGAACGATAAACATGTTTTTTACAACTTTGAACTCGTCACATGCTTCTTTGAACAGGTACCACCCGGTCCGATTCTGACGATTTGAAGAGAGTGAAAGCCAATTATGGATCATAATCAGCCTGAAATATTAGCTACATTATTAGGAATCAATAACACAAAACTTTACTTGTCAGCAAAACGTAGAATATAATGAAAATAAGAAGAATTTGACCTTACCTGACTTCACGTTTGTTTTTCCACCCGCTTCGAGGTTAACTACATCCGGTGGTGATGCTACACAGTGGTTATCACGATTGATAAATTCTCTTTCTCAACTTGTCAGGTCGTTAACATGATTATGCTAAGCATTATCTCAGTTTAACCATTCGTTATCTTGTTCAAATTACCCGCTATCTCGATTTCGTTATCATTTATCACTATTAAGTTTAACACTATCTCGATTTAAAAATTGGATATCTAGATTTATTCATTCGTTATCTCGATTTGATAGTTTGTTATCTTGTTATAGCCATAAATTCGTCATTTTACTTAATTTTTTTCGTTATCACAGTTTAATTATTCGTTATCTCGATTGAAATATTTATTTTCCCGATTAAATAAATCGCTATCTCGAATAATCAATCCGTTATCTCCATTTAATTGTTCCTTATATCGATTTAGTAATTTTTTACCTTGATTTTCGCATTCGTCAACCAGGTAAGTGTTACCCTTGTCAGCCTTACCGTCCTCCAATTTCTGTATCAGGGGACAAGCTTTAGTACATTGTACTTTTGTACAGGTATATGTCATAAAGAAGCTTATTCTTAATTAGATTTTGAACCAGTTTTCACCATGTTTTGCGATGCTTCTGAATAAGATAGTTATCATCATCATCATCATCATCATCATCATCAATCATCATCATTATCATCATCATCATCATCATCCATCATTATCCATCATCGTCATCGTCGTCATCGTCGACGTCGTCGTCGTCGTCGTCGTCGTCGTCGTCATCGTATTTCGTCGGTTGTCTGTAAACAGACTTTTCAAAAATAACCTTTATTTCAAATATAAAGCGCATGACACGCTTCTGGAATCAGCTTCATCAGATACGCCAAAAAAAAAAAAAAAAAAAAAAAAAAAAAAAAAAAAAAAAAAAAACTGAACAAAATAATTCAAAACTATTCGAGAGCAATACAACCAAAGGGTCTAAACGGGATAGCCAAAATCAGCTAAAGTCAGCTATGCCTGTGGGAGGATAACCTTTGTTTTGACAATAACTACATAATGTAGAAACTTCAAAAAATTACAGCTTCATTATTGGCACGCACCTGAATATACCCTGTTTTGTGGGATTCTTGTTACTTTCGGTGTAATGATTTGTAAACCATTATTACGGCGTTTTAACCTCGCTGAACCAGTGGTGGAAAAATCTGTAATCCTCTAGAGGATTAAAATGTCTCGTGTCTATCCCCGCATTAATTTCAAATTTTGAATCTACAAAATGTATATGTAAACCATTGTTTGTCTTATTGTCGTCTTTATATTTGTCATTGTATTGTCTTTCATTCTTTGACTTACGGCCGACGGTTTACATTATTGTCGTCTTTATATTTGTCATTGTATTGTCTTTCATTCTTTGACTTACGGCCGACGGTTTACATCTTTGTCGTCTTTATATTTGTCATTGTAATTGTCTTTCACTCTTTGACTTACGGCCGACGGTTTACATCTTTGTCGTCTTTATATTTGTCATTGTATTGTCTTTCATTCTTTGACTTACGGCCGACGGTTTACATCTTTGGCATCTTTACATGTTTATTGTTATAACAGATAATAAATTTATGATTTAAAACCCTAAATGCTAGGAATACAATTTCCCGTATATTTCTACAAAATCATGAAACATTTTAGCCGCTCGTTTTCCAGATATTTATAGATAAAAATAATGAAGATTTTTCGAATTTTTTCCCCCCTTTTAACGTGGTACGTAACTACATGTTTTTTTGTGCTACATCAGAGACTTAGAGTACACACACACTGTAAGAAATGTAACAGGAATTTGCTCACATACATAGAATATGTAATAGTATTCCACCTCCTGTTTATTAACCAACAGAGCGTGTCCGACTATGCATAAAATATGTAATAGTAATCCACCTGCTGTTTATTAACCAACAGAGCGTGTCCGACTAATTCATAAAACAAGATGTGGGTTATTTATTCTACACGTGTTTGTTCCTTAATTGATAGATGATAGCTCTAAACAAAATATATTCGTCAACTAATCCCTGGAGGGTGGATGCTCGATGGGCTATGGTTGACTTGAATCAATATCATGTGATAGTGCACAACGATGATTGATTTGATTTGATTTTTGGTGTTTAACGCCACTTTCAACAATATTTCAGCTATATCATGGCGACCAGTTTTAGTGGTGGAGGAAGCCGGAGTACCCGGAGAGAACCACCGACCATGGGTAAGCAACTGGTAAACTTTATCACTTGCGGATGCGAGTCGAGTGCACCCTTTTTTGTTATTTACAAAGCCGGGCGCGAACCCACGCCGTATTGGTGATAGGCTTGTATGAGTTGTTAGATCCAGCGACCAAACTCATTGAGCCACCCGGGCCCCTAGTGCACAACGATATCTTATAATACTTTTAGGTTCGTGTTTTTTGGGGAATTTGTCGTTATCTTACGATAAAACGTAATTAATTCATGGTATCTGATTAAATCTTACGGGGTCCGTGTTGCTCATCTTTTTAGTTTTTATGAGTAATACGGGGAGAGTCTTATAAGTAGTATGAAATGCTTTCCCTTCCGGAGCACCTGGGTTCACCAACCGGTTTTTGGTTGCTCATCTTTTTAATTTTCTGTGTTGTGTTTTTGTGGTTTATTTGTTTGCATCCTCAGTAGTGAGCCACTTTCGAGTACCTATACAAATCCTGTGTTTTGTGTACTCAATGTTGCCAATGTCTCTGGATTATCCATTCTTGATTTGTCCTTCGGTTTTCTCTAACGTTTATTTACGACATTGTCGTTTAAATCGAAATATGAGGAGTAATATAGACAGATGGTTGTGTTGTTAGTTGTAGTTTGATATCAGGAGTAATAATAACATATGGTTGTGCTGTTAGTTTGTAGTCTGTGATAACGATAGGTTCAACACTGTAACCTTTCCTTAGCTTCTTATACATTAGCAACACATGCATTCTGAAATACCTTGATATTTGATAAAAATATTACATCATTGTAGATTGCGATAACACATGTGTAGATCATCTTTTTACTTTTTTTTGTGTTGTCTTATTATGTGTCTTCACAATCTGAGTTCCGTGTTGTGATGTCCGTTACAATTTTGATATAAAAACGATGTTCGGTTGGTCTTTACGTATTCACAGGATAAACGAACACACAAAAAAATATTTAGGTTTTGGAAAATAAAAACGTAAAAGATATTGTCAAAGAAAGGATTTTATTTTGAAAAACAACATTTGTAACATCAAACTTCAAAATTTCAGAACTCAAAGTCAAAAAATAAAAAAAATACAATTTGTCAACCAACGAGAGTAAAATTTCCAAAAGTTTTCTACGTTGCCATAACCATCTTGTATAGGTCTAAAGAAAATGTTGTTTACGCTAGTTTTAGAACTGCACTTCAAGAGTTGTTTGTAGGAAGGCACATGTCTTATTTACGTTATTTGTGTTTGTTTGCACATAGTGGTGTCTAACGCATATTGTGTTTTTGCTTTGTTTTTCTTCGTCTTGTGTCGCCAGTTTCTCTGGATTGTCCTTATTGATTGCCCCTTCGGTATTCTCTAATCGAAACATCAGGAGTAATAAAGACAGATTGTTGTGCTATTAGTGGTAGTATGTGATAACGATGAATTCAACAATGAAAGAAGAGTTCAAAGATACCAAAGTGAATCAGAATCCGTATATCGAAGAACAGACAACACAATGATCAAACGGACAAACAACGATCTCAAAACCTATACTAAAACTAAAGATCGAGTAACACGAACCCCACTAAACACCAGGGATGGACTCAGGTGCTCCGGAAGGGTAAGCAGTTCCTTCTCCGCTAGTGGTACCCGTCGTGTTAATCAAGTTACAAACCCGGTGACAAGTCATGAATGAGGAAAGGACCGGGAAGTGTTTACGACAAGTGGAACATATCCGTGGTCATTTGTGATAGAGATATTCCATAGCGGTCAACCAAGTCATGGTGGCCACCGTAAAATTTTCGAATTGATAACTTCAACATTAACAAGAGGAACCCTTGATTCAGTAGCTTCCTTGTTAGCAGCAACCCTCTATCAAGGAAATCCTGATAGGAACCACAAGCTCTGGAATATCCTATCAACTGAGCAATATATACTCCATAAGCTACAAATAAATGGAAAGTTCGCAATGGGAAAATTGAAATCATCTCTTTTGTTGTACAGTTTCGTTCTTAACCACCCCTCACTGTCAATTTCGAGGTGTAGGTCAAGGTATGAAAAAGACCTATCTGTATCTGTGGAATCCGTTATTTCAAGCTCAATTTGATAGATGCGATCAACGAAATCACCAAACCTAGAATTATTTAGTGAAACCTTTCCTTAACCTCTTATACATTAACAACAGGTGCATTCTGACATACCCAGCTATTTCACAAAACCTATTACATCATTGTAGATTACGATAAATATGTGAAAAAAATCCGTGTTGCTTATCTTTTTAGTTTTGTTGTTGTTGTCATATTATGTGTCTTTACGTTCTGAGTTCCGTGTTGTGATGTCCGTTACAATTTCCGCATAAAAACGACGTTAAATTCGTATTTACCTCCAGTTGGTTGTAGGAGGACTCATGTCTTATTTACGTTATTTGTGTTTGTTTGCGCATAGTGGTGTCCAACACATATTTTGTTGTGTTTTTGTTTTGTTTTTCTTCGTCTTGTGTACCCTATGTTGCCAGTTTCTCAGGATTGTCTATTTTTGATTGCCCCTTCGGTATTCTCTAACGCGTATCCCCTTACCACATCACCTGTCACTTTTCTAGTATGGATAGAGGGAAATATATACTATACATTAGAAGAAAAACAACAATAAACCATTTATAATGGGGAGGGTTGTTTTGTAAGCTTAATCAATTTGGCTTTCCAATCTTTTGATTTAGAGAGTACCTCATAAAGGTTATTCCAAAACGCGTCGTGTGCACTAAATTTGATATCTACACTTTTATTCAAATCTTTATAATTATTTAAGGATTGATCTCAATTTTTTTCTGTTTATGAAGAAAGAAACTCAAAAATGTGGTACACACTGGGTAACGCGCGAAGCGGGTTACGCAAGGGTGTGTACCACATTTTTGAGTTTATTTCGAATGAACCGAACAAAAAATTGTAATCAAGCCTGATAAATTAATTCCTAAATAATTTTTTTCTTGTCCTAAAAATATTTTGATGGATAATACTTGCTTAAAAAGAATTAAAAATAAAAAAATTCACAATTGACACCCCAACATGTGACTTCCGGTTAAACATTTTGTTTATGGAAAATAACATCAATTTTTTTTATTCAATCAAAATGTCTTAAACACATCAAATTGATTTATATAACATTATTTTTGGCTACATATATTGATATTTTGTTTCAATACAAGAAGAGTTTGAATATACCAAGGTGTAATTAGAAGTTTTGAATATACCAAGGTGTAATTAGAAGTTTTGAATATATCAAGGTGTAATTAGAAGTTTTGAATATACCAAGGTGTAATTAGAAGTTTTGAATATACCAAGGTGTAATTAGAAGTTTTGAATATACCAAGGTGTAATTAGAAGTTTTGAATATACCAAGGTGTAATTAGAAGTTTTGAATATACCAAGGTGTAATTAGAAGCAGTAAATCGTAAGACTGACAATATAATGGCCATGGGAAATAGGACAAAAAGGACCCCACTAAAAACCGTGGGTGAACTCATGGGCTTCGAAAAGGTAAGTAGTTCCTGCTCACCTAGTGTCACCCGTTATATTAATCTTCTTTAAAATCCGGCTACAAGTCATTAAAGAGAAAGTAACGCCAAGATTGTAACTGCGACAAACAAAACATATTCGGTGTCATCTGTGACACAAATATTCCCTAACGGTTAACCAAGACATGATGGCGACGAGTAAACCCGTCCAAGCTATGACCTCAACTTAGCAACTAAGCTTTCGTGTTAACAACAACTCATTATAAAAGAAACCCTAATAGGAATTACAAGCTTTGGGATATCGTGTCAACTGACAGATATATTCCATGTGCAGATTCCGCTGGAATTGTTGCTACATATATACCGAAAAACTGACAATGGAACATTAAAATATTCTCTTTTGTGGAAAAAGTTTCATTTTTAGTAGACCCACATTTTCAAATTCCTTTATATAAAATTCATTAAACTTTGAAATATTTAGTGCAATGAGAGCTTCTATATGTATATATATATATCGGAACGTGCGAATACCATGTTAGCATCTATCCGAATAAAGGAAAAGGTTGAAGCGGACTATCTCAATGTCTCAATGCTTGACGAGAGAGAGAGAGAGAGAGAGAGAGAGAAAAAAGAGAGAGAGAGAGAGAGAGAGAGAGAGTCAATAGCCTTGTGTTAGCTAAAACATATACTTACATTGTACATGGTTCTATTTATCCATTTATATTAAACATTAAAAGTATTGTTTATATAAATATATATTCTGTTGTATATAAATAGTATGACGTGTATTTAACTAAGCATGTCATGTGTTAAGGTTTTCAGACGTCTAACCCAAGGTCAGGGTTTTGACCGATCAGTTAGTTATACCTGTCGTGCCTTCCCCACTCCAATAAATCTGGTAGCCAAGATATAGCTGAAAGTATAGATAACCACCAATAACGCAGTGACCATTTATACATGCGTTCATTAATATGTATAAACATGCATCACAACTGCTTTATAAGTATCATGGTATGTTAGTTGGGATCTCGCTGGCCGAATTCACAAGAAAAAACTTTCAAATGATGATTTGTTTTTGCAGAAAACGTTTGAAGATACCAAAGGGGTAATCAGAAGTCTTAAATCCAGGAAGGACATACAATGTAATGGCCAAAAGATACCAAAGGGGTAATCAGAAGTCT
>MJUT01017640.1:237525-270408 GCA_002080005.1 Gigantidas platifrons | reverse complement strand
TTTTTTTTTTTTTTTTTTTTGCGTTGTCCTATTATGTGTCTTTACGCTCTCTGAGTTTCGTGTTGTGTGATGTCCTTTCGTTTTCCGTATAAAAACGATGTTCGGTTCGTCTTAAACCCCAGTTGTTTGTAGGGGAGTTCATATCTTATTTACATTATTTGCGCATATTGGTGTCCAACACAGACTGCGTTGTATTTGTCTTCGTCTTGTGTACTTTATGTTGCCAGTTTCTCTGGATTGTCCATTTTTGATTGCCTCTTCGGTATTTATTATCTAACGTTCTCTACAACCAAAAATAGAAATATTTCAACAAACTCCAGAAAAAAAACCCAAATACAAACAACTGTGTGGCTTTACTAGCCACGAGTTACGACCCGCCTCCCCTTATTAGGATACAGTGGGAATCATCGGAAGCTTCTTGGCTAGCGAAAATAGCAACTGTTTCTCTAACCTCTAATAATATTGGATTTCATAAAAATCTAAATGGTCATCTCATCTTACGTTTTCTAAATTAAAGGTTTATTGAGGAATGTCTAGGCCAGTGCCTCTGATGATGCACATGAAATTCCATTATAGCCACTTCTATAGAAAACATATATCAATCCTGCATGGTATATATACACGTGGTTATTGTATATCTAAAGATTAGAAAAAGCGTGTCATACCTGGCTATTTTGGTAACTTCAGATAAGAAAAGTTAGTAGTTACATGTGCCGGATATGTTAATTTACATTTACTAAAGTGTTGTAATTCAAGTGTAAATCTACGAAATAAGATGATTTTAGTTCTTTTTCTTTCTTTTTTTTTAAGTTGCATTAAACTTATAAAGAAAACCTACAAAAATAACCTTGTTCGAATATTGATAGAACACAATAATCTGCAAATTTCATACATGGGCACTGGTGAAGGTTCCCAGAGTTGAAACCCACAGAGCTGCAGCCCCGGGTGCGTCTCCGGGTGGCGGATAGGGGAGGGTTCACTCGATAAGGTGTTGTCAGGTTGTAATACGAAAAGCCTGGTCGTGGACTGTAGTGGATAAGGAATTTGGAGAGTGGAAAGGCTTCCTACACTCTAAAGACATCTTTTATATATTTCGAGAAAAAAGAGTAGGTGCATTGCTTGATCCACTGATGATGTTAACGTGCTACAACGAAATAACAGAAATTGGTCTTGTATCGAGGAAGTGAAGGCGTAGTAATTCAGCAGTGGGAACCGGTGACGAAGCAATGTATAATTATCCGATTAACGTGTACAGAAGTACCGTACAATGTACTTCATCATCAAACTTTGATGATAAACGGAAGTGAAAATTGTGTTATCCATATACAGAATAAGAATAAGAATAAGAATAAGAATATTTATTATTCCAATCAACGGGCCCACAATAGGGGCAAACAAATTGCATACATTGATTATTGTCATTGGAGGCAATTATACATATATATATATAAATATAAATATACAATATTTCTTGTCGGGTTCAGAGCCTTAAAATCTTAATTAATAACATAAACATAAAGAGAAAAAAAAAAAATATTCAGTATCGTAAACCCTGTTTCAGTTTTCTTGTCTCAAGGCACTCTATTATATATTTTCCAAAAATATTAATTATTGAACGATCTTCATTGGTAAATAAATAATAGAATTTTGATATATCTGACATATTATTGAAATTAGAACATACTTCTGAAATTTTCTGAAAACAAATCTTTCTACTATTATTATATATAGGGCAATCGATTAGAAAATGATATTCATCCTCAATTTTTTGTGTTATGCACAGTTTACATAATCGTTCTTCGGTTTCCAAGTTTTTATATCTACCAATTTCAATCATAAGAGGATGTGCCGACTAATTCTGATTTTACAAATCGCCTGTCTTATTTTGAAATCATTAAGAAATGTATATTTTTCTCTAATAAAATGTTCTTTGAATGTAAAATATGTACGGAGTTTTCCCTTTTTGTCTTCATTTATACATTTTTTTAAATTATACCAATAACTAAGAAAACTATCACATAAATTTTTTTTTCACATTGTTACATAGAGTGCCTACATAGACATTAACATTTGATATATTCATCTTATTTAATATTAGTAATATACTAGAATACCATGTATTTGTTTGACATAAATTTAATTCCTTATTACAAACAAAAGCATCATAAAGTAAACCTTCTGATAAATTATTAAGCCTGTGAAAATACTTCAACATTGAACATGTATATCGAAGTAATCATCAAAATAATGTATTCCTTAGAGATCTACATAATACTATTCATTCTAGGCTTAAAAATAAGTATATATTCTATTCTATTCTATTCTATTCTATTCGGAAAAAAATGGCTTCTAGAAGAACTTAATAAAAACGTAGATATCAAATTTAGTGCGCACGACGCGTTTCTGTACACAATTGTCATACTTAGCAATAAATTACACAATTTGAAAAGTTTAATTAAAAACATCTTGTACAACGTCCTTGTTAGTTAGACTTTCTCTTGTAGCAACATTTTTTGGGAGATGTGTGGTTGCACCTATGTTATTTTTGTAGTATCTGAAGAGCGGATAATTGTAATTTTCTCATTACTGTCAAGCACGAGTGATTAAAATTATTGTACGGAAATTTCACTAAACTAGTCCGAACTTTGACTGCGAAAATATACTTCCGGTAATGACAAGTTTCCTGCTTGAGCACAAGACTAGAAGTGTTTATGGTTTTCATTCATTGCCCCTGTTTTCATTGGTATATTCTGAATATATTTCGTGAATTAATGATTTGCGTGTTCATTCTGATAAAATCTCCAATTATTGTAATTACCAAATAATTTCAGTAAGCCACCACACGTGACCGGCTGTTTGAAGAATCATTCAATCAGTAACAATTTATTAATGTCAATAATGTACCAACTCAGCCTCAGGGGATTGACCAAATGGGTTACCAAAACTACAAAAGCCGTAAATTGAAGACGAACAAAAGTGCCAAAAAATAAACAAACAAAACTAAAGTTTTGAACAATATAAAAAACTTGTTAAGAAATTGTATAATCATAATAAAGGAAACAAAGACAATATGGTATCCACCTGTGAGTGACCGTAAATCGGTCAGTTAAGACATTTTCTGATAATTCTCATTCAAATTGGTATTTATATCAAATATAAATGCCATGTTTACTTGGGCGCTTGAGCCAAATAAAATGTCAAATATCGCTTAATTTGATGAAGAAATGTCGACTCACTCACAGGCGCTTGTGTAGAGTCAAAAATATGCTCGCTATGTACCTAAAATACTACAAGGCCGGACTCACTCCCACTACCCCTGTCACTTCAACCGCTATTTCCCCTGTCAAAATGTCGATAGAACACAAATCGCCTACTGATTTGCGTAGTGAAATGATTTTTCTTCAAGGAAAATCCGTTTTTTATATCTTTCTACCTTCTGCACCCCCATACTGACAGATAATCCTCCGATTTTGTTGATACACAACAAATCGTTGGCTACAAAAGCGAAAGTATGTCTTTCCCCCTTTCGGTCGTTCTCGGGTTTTATTATTGCCTTACGAAACATACATGAGAAGTTCATATTTTGGCGCCTTGTAATTTGAATTTGGAATTTCTAGTGTTTAGTATTCATATAAGATAAAACCCGAGTACGAACGAAAGGCGGAAAGACGTCACGTGACTTACTTTCGCTTTTGCATCCAACGATTTGTTGTGTGTCAACAAATTCAGAGGATTATCTATCAGTATGGGGGTGTAGAAGGTAGGAAGATATAAAAAACGGATTTTCCTTGAAGAAAAATCATTTCACTACACAAATCAGTCGGCGATTTGTGTCCTATCGACATTTTGACCTGGGAAATAGCGGTTGAAGTGACAGGGGTAGTAGGAGTGAGTCCGGCCTTGTAGTATTTTAGGTACATAGCGAGCATATTTTTGACTCTACACAAGTGCCTGTGACTCACTCGTTCATTCTACGCTAAAGTGATATATGTGGGGAAAAAATTGAAAAAAACAAAATTTATCTTTTTCCAAAGACAGAATCTGTATAATGATCACATATGATTGCATGAAAGGCATACGGAATGGCTGCATTGTACATTTTTGTATGTCTTCGAGTTTGAAAAATATTTGTATGTGAAGAAGGGTAGGCAGTTTTCCCTATTGGTAGATACGTTGCCAGAACTAGTGTTCCATTTTAATCCACAAGTTTTTCACAGTTAACAGTAACCCAATAATGAATGAATTTTATGAAAGACCTATCTTCTACTGTATGCACAAATGTTTTGAATGAGTCAATCTGTTCATAAAAGTCATTTTATATTTCATTAAAAGGCTGTATTATCACCAACATTATCTCTTGTAAATATTCAATTTGTAAAATTTTTAACAGGGGTCGACTTAAGAAAAAAATGAAGTGGACCGATATGAAAAGGGGGGGGGGGGNTTTCTGACCATTGAACATAATTACATTAACTTTGTGGGATTCTGATTTTTCATGCTGGTTTATACTATCCCTTTTATAGTTTCTGCATCTGGTAATGAAAGTGCTGGTTTTATCAAATTTAGTACAAACTGTACATTGTACATGTCATTCCGCTAATGCCATTCTGCAAGCATGGATAAGTTGTCTTCCAGGACGGAATAAATACATGTTTTCTTTTTTCCGTTTCATACGCTTTACTTTTTCCGTTATTTGTAATTTCGACTTTACGTTTTTTTGAATTCATTAAGAAACAATCCATGATGGTGCTTTTCCTTAACTGGGCGCTGCCATGTTTTTCACAACGAATTCCGAATAGACGAGATCCGATGAGATTCTCAGGCAATGAATCAGCGGAACGGAAATCAACGATTTTTACCGAATAATGTGATTGGCTGCTATACTTATCAGCAAGGACTTTATTAATATTCTATTTTAAAGTCCTTGTTATCAGTCGATATTGAATGACACGGAAGTACGAAAAATCTACTGGTTGGAAGAGACAAAAGTTGCTGACCCAAGTGGCCCGAGAATATCAACTGGCTCAGCGGTCCGATCTTTGTTCTGTTTGACTGGCCCGACCGTAAATATACTGGCCATGGGCCAGCGGTTATGTCGAACACTGGTTTAGTTTAAATATAACACAAACAGTACTTTAGGTTGAACAATTAATAATATTCGATATTCCAAAACTTAGGGAAAACCCTCAAAAAGATTTGGTTAAAAAAAATGAAGAACATTTTTTTAAGTATAGTGTAAAAGATACATCTGAGTGATAACGTACATTGTATAACGGCGTGGGTTCACGGCCAGCTTTGTAAATTACAAAAAAGTGTGCACTCGACTCGCAGCCGCAAGTGACAATGTGTACCATTTGTTTGCCCATGCCAGGGTCGGTGGTTCTCTCCGGCTTCCTCCACCACTAAAACTGGTCGCTATGATATAGCTGAAATATTGCTGAAAGTGGCATTAAACAACAAAATTCAAGTTCATTCGAATTGTACGCCATTTTGTATTTGTTTGTATATTCGTTTGACTTCTATAAAACCTACAGAAAAAAATTCTTAAAAATCCAGTTTTCAAATCAACAATTTTTTTTCTAGATGTATATTAATATATGATATATACGAACTCTGACAATTAATTTCAAAATTTATTAAAAAAGTTATCCATTATCTCTCTATGTTAATTATATTTTCTGAAGTGTAAAAATCTGGCTGGAGTGAGTACAAATAATAGACTGTACCATGTGACATAGGACATTTAAATATTAATGGACATCAATAACAATTGACAATCACCTTAATGGTCAGTTGATGAGTAGCCTTTTAATATTTAAATGTCCTATGTCACATGGTTTAATGAAATATACATTGAAAGCACATGTCTGTTATTTTGTTTTGATGGTTGGGCTCTTACACTATTTGTACTCACTCCATGCAAATTTTTACACTTCAGAAAATATAATTAACATAGAGACCTAATGGACAACTTTTTTATTATGTCCATTAGGGGTCAATGTCTTTTGACATTGACCCCTAACTTCCAGATTTGGCCCCCTGTCAAATGTTGCCTGGGCCAACATGACCCCGGTCACCAATTTCTAGATTGAACACTGCTATAATTGGGTCACATAATCAATTTCTTTATGTTTTTAGCTACATGTATATATACATGTAGTCCGTTTCTCAATGTCAATAATTGGAAAAATTATTCAACACCTTTATAAAAACTGATATCGAGAAACAGACTATACATGTAACTAAAAATGTCACGAAATTGATCATGTGGCACACAAAAAAAGAATGGTATATAACTTAACCTAAATTTTGGATTTATGGATCTTTAACTAATAACTATTTAAAACAGTAATAGATTATCATTATTTTTGCAGATTGAACTAGAAAATATGTCTGTATATGAAATCTTACCTGCACTTGATCACAAAATTTGTCCATCGATCAATGCACTGAGGGTCAAATTTTAAATTTCCAGAATACCTTTGATAGGGTTTATGAGGAGATTAGGCTGTATTTATAATCATCAATTTGATTGACATTACATTTTCTATTTGAATTTTATTTACAGATAAACAAGATGAACATTTTGGAGAGATTTATGAACTGTTGATATTTCAAGACAAGTACATTTGTATCATGTGATCGAGGAGCAACAAAATATGACAGAATATGATCATAATTGATAATCTAACAGAAATAATCTAATTAATATACTGTAACAGAGAGAGAAAGATTGAAAACATATATACATAAGAAAATAAAAATGGCTGTCAGATTTCAGATTCCGATGGATGTGTGTTACGGATCCATGTCATTATTTTTGACAATTTTACATAATGTTTTTCTCCTGTATCACGTCGACATGTTTGTAACAGTATATAAAATTGACAAGACGTCATTCTGGATTGGTGAAACAATATTTCTTATCTGGAATTCATTTAATGATCCACTTTTTGGCTGGATCAGTGATAGCAAATATCTGTCTAATTCTGCCTCAACAAATCAAGACATTGTTTCTCAACGACTCAATAAATTATATATAAATGGACCATTGTTTACCTTGACATTTCTGTCATTTTGGTTTCCATGGGGATATCCATGGTTACAGTTTGTGGTTTGTTTATGTTTGTACGATACATTTTTAACGATGATAGACCTCCATCATTCAGCTTTGCTTGCCGATCTCGCAATAAGTTCAGAAATCAGGACGAAGTTAAATGCAAAAAGTTCTCTATTTAGTGCCTTAGGATCTGCATCAGTGTTTATTTCTTATATATTGTGGGACAAGACAAACTTTACATCTTTTAGGATATACTGTATTTGTATATCTGTCATATCATTATTAGGATTTTTTATAATGGCTAGTGCAATGAAACAAACACATTCCAAACAAATACATGTTAAAAAGATTGAAAACAGGTAATATTTTTTTAAGAGATACATGTACAAAATGTACATGTATTTATTTTATGTTGTATGTATGTATATCTGTAATAGTAAATGTAGATATGCTTTTATGTTCCTTTGCCTCTTTGCGAATCTTACTGAAATACACCATGATACATTGTATAGCTGAAATATTGTTGAAAGTGCACGTGGCGTTAAACACCATAATCCTAACCCTTTATGAAGTACAGGTAATAATGTTCACAATTTGACCAGAGATTGGCAGAATTTTGTAAATAAGATAATCCGGGGATACATGTAAATTCTAGAATATTGCAAATAATTTTTCAAAAACGATATTGTCAAGAAGTTTCATTTTGATATTACCATCCAATTAAAATGTAATACTTTGATATTTGTGGACAAATTTGCACCATAACAGCACTCGCTGCCTTAGTGCTAAAATTCATCTTAATTTACATCATTGTTATTTACAAATGTAACATTGTAACAAGTTTTTTTACACAAGCATGACATATCTGAACCTATATTTTGTTACCTGTAGGGGCCGTCGTGATTGTATGGTAGTTGGATTTACAACTACCTGTGTAATCAGTACTTAGGTTGTGAGTTCGAATCCCACTCATTGCAAGGTCTACAAGATACAACATTATGTGATAAAGTTGGTCCATAACATCCGACATGCATGTCAGTGGTTTTCTCAGGATACTCCGGTTTCCTCCACCAATAAGACTAACCGCCATGATATACATTTTTGTATCTGAAATATTGTTGAAAGTGGTGTTAAACACCATAGGCCTAACCCTCTTACATGTACAGTTTGGTTTTTTTTCAGGCCAGATGTATGTGATATTCCTCAGAAAAAGCAGTCTGTGATGGTTTTTGTAAGACAATTAATGCAGCATAAAAACTTCAAATATTTTGCTGTGATGAATCTTGTACAGGTAAATAAATATGTCATAGACCGGTAAACGTAGATATCAAATTTAGTGCACTCCACACATTTCTAGAATCACCATCAGGTACGTTTATAGTCAAATAATTTGAAAGACAAATAACTTAAATTTCTGAGAAATGCAAAACAATATACATATTTAAGGTGGTACCATAAACTTCAGATAAAATTTGATCTGCTCGTTTAATTTTCTTTTTTTTTTGGCAGTGTGTTTGAATATATCCACTGTAATAAATATCAAAATTTTAACACATTCCAACCAACAGACTCGGAGCTATAAATTCACTAGCCACATAGCAGCTTTTCTCTCTGTGGTTTTGATCACAGTGATGCTTGAAATCTGCATACAAACATCATATGATCAAAACGTTCAACTGATTTTAAAGAGTTATCTCCCTGTAGTGTATGGTACCCCCTTAACTTACGAAAATATAACTTTTTATTTAAAATTTTCACAATTTGGCTTAATTCCGAAAATTTGAAAAATGAGCGTTAATTAGTTTACATTCTTTTGTGTTTTAAGAGTATTTTTGATGGAATAAGTCTGGTAGCACTTAACTCCTAATGAAATGTTTACAACATTCTACACCTACTGTGTATATATTTTTATGCCTGGATTTTAGAAAATTTTATTGTCAAATCACTGCAATAAAATGTTCATGTAATTAAAGACACATGTTAAGTAAGAGACCAATGTTATAGAAGTCTATTTTTTTATTTGTAGGTTTTTCATTGTCATTTTAACAGTAACTTTTTCCCTCTATTTCTGGAAAATCTCTTGGGTGGTTACAATTCTGGACTTGGAGCCTTCTTAATAGGTAAGAAAAAAAATATATAAACAAACTTGTTACAATTATAGGCCATGACATATATGATACACAGAAACAATACACATTACTGATAAATATGATAATAAAAATATAAACAGTGATCAAATGGGAGCTGAACAAGATACATTGCAAATGTAACCTTCATCATACATGGTGTCCATAAAAAATCATAAACCACATTTTTCTGCCTTTGGAGCATAACACAGTATAAATGTGATATGTTTGTGTGGGGAAATTTTCGATTAATTTTTGTTTCACTGAAATGTAAAAAGAGAACCCCAAATGAATGTTTATATATGTGTGAAACTGGAAACAAATCTCACGCGAATGATTTGTGGAACACACATTGCAAAATTAATCATGTACTTGCTTATATGGTTGCACAAAATACCTACTATAGTAATAAAATGAAAAATGAAAAATTCCACTCTATTGGAACAGTGCCAAAATCGAACAGCAAAATCATAAAAAGAGGCATAATTGATACCATTACTACACATATACATGTACCCCTAACACACATATACATGTACCCCTAACACACATATACATGTACCCCTAACACACATATACATGTACCCCTAACACACATATACATGTACCCCTAACACACATATACATGTACCCCTAACACACATATACATGTACCCCTAACACACATATACATGTACCCCTAACACACATATACATGTCAGCTCACTTTACTGGCTTAGTATACAGGTAATTTATTATTGATACATGTAATTCCAATAGAATTTGTCCACTTAAAAGATGACATGGTGACATCATAAAGATTGAGCATTCTGATCCAGTTCATAAACTTTGTATCTTATAGCACAGAAAGTTTTACGAATTTTCACCTATGATTATTATTATTATCATTTTATTTCTAATCTATTGTAGCTACATATTTCCATTAACCTACAATGGTCATGAAAATTTCATTTTTTTTTTCATCTAAAAAATATTGGGGCTGTCGTGGTTTTGAACATATGGTTGTTTGATTTACAACTACCTGTGCAATCAGTGCCTATCATCACTAATGTTGTTGGTTTGAACCACATTCATGGTGAGGTGTACTCAATCCAACATTATGTAGATAAAGTTTCTCAATGACTTGCATCAGGTCGGTGGTTTTCCCAGTGCACTCCAGTTTCCTCCACCAATAAAACTGACTGCCACGATATAGCTGAAATATTGTTGAAAGTGGCGTTAAGTACCATAAACCAAACCAATCCAAAAAATATCAAAGTTAAAGAAAATGAAGAATGTGTCCAAACATAGCACAATGATGCCCCTGATTTCAGCATGCAGGATAGACGGACATAGACGTTCATTCTGACATGGGTTAAATTTAATTCCCTTGATGGCTAGTAACAGGAACATAAAATTGTGTCACATGTACATATCTGATGGGCTGTTGTGGTCGTGATCGTATGGTAGTTGGATATACAACTACCTATGTAATCAGTGACTATCACCACTAGCGTTGCGAGTTCAAATCCCGTTCAGGTGAGGGGTACTCGATACAACATCATGTCAGTTACTTGTGGCAGATCTGTGGTTTTCTTCGGGTACTCCTGTTTCCTCCACCAATAAAACTGACCGCCATGATATAACTGAAATATTGTTGAAAGTGACGTTAAACACCATAACCCATAACCCCTATGCTAATCTGCTCCTTTAATTTCTTTGTATTGTTAATGTGGAATAAACAGAAATAAACCTGTTATTTTGTATATTTCAGGGATCTCATTTCTAGCACCACACATCAACAATTTGTATTTCTTATCGTTGTGTAGACGTTATGGAGTATACAATGTCATAAATCTACTGTTCTTGATCAAATTACTTATCAGTGTTGTCATGTTTATAGCAGGACCCAGTCATGTCTGGTTACTGTGTATATTTGTTGCAAGGTAAATACATTTGTAATAGTATTAATGATCAATTTCACTGTCATTAAATTAATGTTGAACAAATTATACATGTACTTGAATATATTTCTTTAACAGATATTAAAGTTCATTTTTAGCTCGACTTTTCTAAGAAAAAAGTCTAGCTATATATATATTGTCGTCACTGCGGCATCAGCGTCAGCGTCTGGGTTGGTTAAGTTTTCGGTTAATTTTTTTGTCAGAGTCCATTTCTCAAAATCTATCAAAGGTATCCATTTGAAACTTGGAATACTTGTTCACTATCAAAAGAGGAATGAATTACAACAAGGCAGATGACCCTGTGATTTGTATATCCAGAGTTATCTGCCCTTGTTTCGATATAGTACATGTACATAGAAATTAGGGATATTTTATTGTATAATTAAAATTTCTCAATAACTAACAAAGTTATTACCTTGAAACTCAATACACCTTGTAGAAAGTGTTGACCCCAATCTGTTGACAAGAGAAGACAACTCCATCCAGCATTTTATTTGAGTTATTCCCCCTTTTTGACTTAGAATTTCTTAAAAAAATACAATTTCTTAATAATTATGATAGGCATTGAAATGAAACTCAACATACCTGTTCACTATCAAATGGGGAGCCCATTACAACAAGGCAGGTGACCCTGTGATTTGTATATCCAGAGTTATCTGCCCTTGTTTCGACATAGTACATATACATTTGGGATATTTTTTTAGTACATTTAGAATTAAAATTTCTCAATAACTATCAAAGCTATTAACTTGAAACTCAATACACTTGTAGAAAGTGTTGACCCCAATCTGTTGACCTGAGAAGACAACTCCATCCAGCATTTTATTTGAGTTATTCCCCCTTTTTTACTTAGAATTTCTTCAAAAAATGCAATTTCTCAATAATTATGTAAATTGCTTGCAGTTTAATATCAGATACGAAAAAGTCGAGCGTCCAGCACCCGTGGGCGATGCTCTTGTTGTATTACTTGTAATTTTTTTGTTCCTATGGAAATGTTAGTCATTTTAATAAGTGGTTATTATGTCGAAAAAAGTTGGTTTTCTTAACTCTCACAAAACTTCTTGAGGCCGTCATGATCGTATGGTAGTTGGATTGATGCAATCAGTGCCTATCACCACTAACGTTGTGAGTTCGAATCCTGCACTCAATACAACATTATATGATAAAATTTGTCAGTGACTTGCAGCAGGTGGACAGTTTTTTCTGTATACTCTGGTTCCTCTACCAATGGAACTAACCGCCACGGTATAACTGAAATATTGTTGAATGGGCATTAAACACCATAACCCTACCCAAAAAACTTTTTTAATGTTGCACAATATGTTTATAATACTGGGATATCAAATGAATGATTTTATTTACTAATACATTTAATATGTACATACATTATTTACCTGTATACTTACAGCAATAGAGTGTTCACAGAAGGAACGTGTAAGCTATTAAACCTTGTCATCAGTGACCTTGTAGATGAAGATTATGTCATACACAAAAGGAAGAAGGCAGTGTCTGCTTTGATGTTCGGTACTGCCGCTCTTGTCTCAAAACCAGGACAAACATTCGCACCTCTCATTGGAACGTGGCTTCTCGCATTGCAAACAGGTATTTGAAGTGCATACATTTTCCGAAAATTGTTTATGTCTATATATACCTATATATGTTGCGAAAAATACACTTAAAAATTATGATCCTTGATTGTATGTATTTAATGATATTTGTATATTTCTGATAGATTTCAGAAGCTGTGTATGTCATAGAAATATATATTGTCCAACAAAAAAAAAAATATATATATTATCAACAATTTTGTTTTTAATTCTTCCAAAAAATCATAGTTTGCTTTATTATTAAATTTGTACTAAATTATTTAATAAAAAATATAATAAAGCTAAACAGATTTTAATTCTTTTTCAATTTTCAGGTAAAGATATTTTCCAGCAGGGAAGTGACTTCAGTGGCCTTCAGCAAGATAAATCCAGTTCCAACCAGATTGTTCTAGATCAGCAAAGACATGGTTTCTTCAATTTACTAGTCTATGTACCAATTATTTGTGCAATAATACAGCTTTTAATTTGGTCTCGGTTCACACTGAAAAATGACAGATTAAAGTGGGTAAAATTAATGCGATCAGGAGCAGAACATTCTATAGTTTAATACCCAGTGAAACCCATCTTCAAATTTATACAAATGGGACCAATATAGTTCATAATAGACAGGTGCACTAAATAACAGGTGTTCATATTAGATATGTTTTTAGTTCATATTAGACAGGGGTGTATTCAAGGATTGCAAATTTATTAGGACATCACTTTAAAGCTTAAGCATACACATATCATTTTCTAGTTTATTCAAAGTTCACTTTGATATACAGGCAACCCTGTATCTAAAGGACACTCAAGGGAGCCTGAAAATATGCCCATCATATTCAGGATAAAGTCATATACACTATACATATCAGGGTTCAACATTAACTTTTTGACCAACTTGTCCATTCGGGCAAGTGCCATATTGATTTTACTTACCCGAAACTGTAAACTACTAGTCCGAATTCATAAGTGCCATATATGCATGTAGTGCAGAACTATGCAATCTACAATGACCGTTCATAGAGTAGAATAACCCCTCATATTAATTATTTACACCTTATGATGTGGGCAGTGTTAGTGCATCATTTGGCTATTTTTGTTAGAAAATTTAAGTATAAATGTTCCGTAGGCCAAATGAAATTGATTGTTGGTTTCCTTTAACATAGGGAAATTTTTAAGGGCCGGCAGGAAGGGTTTTTTTTTTTTTTTTTAAACTCAAGAAATATTGCAAATCAGGGTTTTGCTATCTTTCCCATGAAGATCAGAAAATATATCATGAAGGTTAAATATTTTGCATCATTCTTGTTTCGTTTGATAAATGTGAACATTTCTGTAAAAGGAACAGCCAGAATGGTTCCACTGGACACACCGCCGGTGGCCATTTTATACACACTGTACGTCACGTACACGTTTTAGATCATGGTCATTTTACTGATACCTTAAGCACTTTGGCGATCTAGATCAATGGCCTTGACAGGTGGAAAAAACATTGAAAAAGCATGGCTGCACTTCATCCCAGCGAATTTTGAAAATGGCTGTAATTGTTTACGATAAATCTCCATATCACTGAGTTAGAAGACATGGCCGGTGTTTATTTTATTTATCAGTAATAAAATATAACGACCCAAACATATCACAGAATCATTTTCACTTGCCCGATCGGACAAGTTGGGTGTCGTTTTCACTTGCCCGAAGACGCATTTCACTTATATGGGGAAAATGAGAATGCCCTTTATAGACAGTAATTTGTTATATAGAGGTGCCCTTTAAGGCAGGTTTGATTGTAGCTTGACTGATTTTGTCTGTTTATTGATTTATGAGTTTTGAATTTCCCTTTGGAAGATTGCTCTATGTTCGGTAATTTTGTTATTACCCTTATTGTTCATGGTGCAATGATACAGAGAATGATTGTTTTATCATTTATATTTTTATTAGTCTTTCATATTTTGTTGCAACAAATACCATCATCATTTTTGAAATGTGCCATATTGCTTTTCTCTTGTGACCAACCAATCAAAAGTGGTTATTTCTATGTAAATGTGATGAATATTTTTAGAGCATATTGTTTTAGTATTTATTATATTTGTCTGTCCGTCCATCTGTATAAAAGATACATTTAATGGGGAGATAACTCTTCCTAAAGATTTTATTAGCAAACTTTTATCCTTTGCAAATAACCACAAATTACAAAGGTCTTGATTGTTGAAATTAATAGGCTTTTTCTCAAACATCTGTGTAATGTTTTGTACAGCTACATCCTTCATTAAAGTCATTTATTGTATAAAAAACCAATAAATGTATATATATATTGTGGTGTTAGAAAGTTGAAATCATTGATATCCTTTATTTGTGTATAAAGTCCAATTTTTATCTTATATTCATCTTTGATAACCAATGACTGATCATGTTATCAACTCATCATCCATGGGGTGCTTGAAAGAAAATTTCTTTGTACTCATCAATAATTTATCTCAAATCTGATTGGTTCCAATATGTTTTCATCATGGGATTGTTTCCACCTATAATATATTCTGCTGAACCAGGAAACTATTTTACACTACTTTGATACTTTATTTGGATAGTAAAATTAAACCAAAAACATGGTTATGCTGTAGTTCCTTTTTTATATGTCACTTCCCCCAAAGGCCAACTCTCCAAATACTATCAGGCCACTTTTTCATTGCAGAAAGTATGGGCATTTAATAGGGAGGNGGGGGGGGGGGGGCTACTATAGTATATATTAAAGTTATTATATTTGTTACCCACTGACCAATAGTAAATAATTATGTTGTAACTTATTGTATATAGGAAAAGACTTCATAAGTTTGTTTAACTTGTGTCTTATCCTTTTTGCATATCTGAGCAAATAAAATATGTTTAAACTAAAACTATACTAATTGTAAAATTTGAGTATTTTTATGTCGCTACAAGTTATAAATGGGTTCGGCCACAAGACAACTCTGAAAAGAATGTAATTGTTTCAAGTGTTGCATGGTGATGAGTGGAGAGATGTCTTTCATTATGATGGCTTTCATTTGATATTATGTGTAGATTGTTTGTGATACAAAACTTATAGTACCACACTGATAGTCCTGTAAAAATTGCATTATGTATAACTGTGTATCATATCTCTCCTGCTGTCTCAATTGAATAGTAAAATCATTACTGAATGACATCTGATATGTGGTATTATCATATCATACTGAATATACAGTGAAACCTGGCTATACCTAACCAGATTTTGTGTTCAGAATAGACAGGTGTTTAGTTTATATAGGTTATATTAACAAAGTTTTCCTACATTTGGACTTTTTTCACAGTTCAGTTTATAGAGAATTCCGTTTTATTCAGGGTTCAGTTTATACAGAATTCCATTTTATTCAGGGTTCAGTTTATACAGAATTCTGTTTTATTCAGGGTTAGGTTTATACAGAATTCCATTTTATTCAGGGTTCAGTTTATACAGAATTCTGTTTTATTCAGGGTTCAGTTTATACAGAATTCCGTTTTATTCAGGGTTCAGTTTATACAGAATTCTGTTTTATTAGCTCGACTTTTCGAAGAAGAAAAAAAGAGCTATTGTCGTCACGTCAGCATCTGGGTCGGTTGAGTTTTTGGTTAAGTTTTAGGTTAAGTTTTGGTTAAAATATTTAGCTCGACTTTTCGAAGAAAGAAAGTTGAGCTATTGTTGCTCTGGCGTCAGCGTCTGGGTCGGTTAAGTTTTTTGTCAGAGTCCATTTCTCAAAAATTATCTAAGGTATCCATTTGAAACTTGGAATACTTGTTCACTATCAAAAGAGGAACCAATTATAAAAAAATGCAATTTCTCAATAATTATGTAAATTGCTTGCAGTTTAATATCAGATACGAAAAAGTCCAGTGTCCAGCACCCGTGGGCGGTGCTCTTGTTGTCAGAATCCATTTCTCAAGAACTATCAAAGGTATCCATTTGAAACTTGGAATACTTGTTCACTATCAAAAGAGGAACCAATTACAACAAGGCAGATGACCCTGTGATTTGTATATCCAGAGTTATCTGCCCTTGTTTCAACATGGTACATAGAAATTAGGGATATTGTTTAGTTAAATTAAAAATTCTCAATAACTATCAAAGCTATTAACTTGAAACTCAATACACTTGTAGAAAGTGTTGACCCCAATCTGTTGACAAGAGAAGACAACTCCATCCAGCATTTTATTTGAGTTATTCCGCCTTTTTTACTTAGAATTTCTTTAAAAAAATACAGTTTGTCAATAATTATGATAGGCATTGAAATGAAACTCAACATACCTGTTCACTATCAAATGGGGAACCCATTACAACAAGGCAGGTGACTCTGTGATTTGTATATCCAGAGTTATCTGCCCTTGTTTCGACATAGGACATAGAAATTTGGGGTATTTTTTTTAGTAAAATTAAAATTTCTCAACAACTATCAAAGCTATTAACTTGAAACTCAATACACTTGTAGAAAGTTTTGACCCCAATCTGTTGGCAAGAGAAGACAACTCCATCCAGCATTTTATTTGAGTTATTTCCCCTTTTTGACTTAGAATTTCTTTAAAAAATGCAATTTCTCAATAATTATGTAAATTGCTTGCAGTTTAAAATCAGATACGAAAATGTCGAGTGTCCAGCACTCGTGGGCGGTACTGTTGTTCAGTGTTAGGTTTATACAGAATTCAGATTTATTCAGTGTTAGGTTTATACAGAATTCCGTTTTATTCAGGGTTAGGTTTATACAGAATTCCGTTTTATTCAGTGCGAGGTTTATACAGAATTCCGTTTTATTCAGTGTTAGGTAAGGTTTATACAGAATTCCGTTTTATTCAGGGTTTGGTTTATACAGAATTCCGTTTTATTCAGGGCTAGGTTTATACAGAATTCCGTTTTATTCAGGGTTTGGTTTATACAGAATTTAGATTTATTCAGTGTTAGGTTTATACAGAATTCAGATTTATTCAGTGTAAGGTTTAGATAGGTTTCACTGTACATGTATATGACATACAGCCATTGTTAATTAGATGAAGTAAATGTTTTATATGAATAAATCCCACCCTCCCTCTACTTTAAAAGTAGGGGATAGAATTGATGGTGATGGTTCACGAGATATATTAGATACTGAATTTAGTACTTTTTGACTACTATTTTACCTATTTTTTCCAGTATTGTTATAAATGCTGTTTTAGTGACAACCAGAACCTTTGAACCGTAATGGAAGCGAGAGGTTGGCGCCGTAAAATCTTATTCAATCCACCATTTCTTTCGAAATGCCTGTACCAAGTCAGGACCATTGCGGTTTTCCAGTTTCCCGGTTGTTGACTGATTTTGTCTATTTATTGATTTATGAGTTTTGAATTTCCCTTTGGAAGATTGCTCTGTGTTCGGTAATTTTGTTATTACCCTTATTTGCTATGTATACATATTCATGCATGATAATTTTGAAATCCTATTAAGTTGATGTCTGAAAAAAGGGTAAAGAACAACAACAGTATATCGACAATAAATGTTTTATATGAATAAATCCCACCTTCCCTCAACTTTAAAAGTAGAGGATAGAATTGCCATGTATGACTTCGTCCATGGGTCTGTAATCCAATTTGTGATGGACTTGTATTACAATGTATAAATCCATGAAAATAATCAAGTGTGTTTCAAAGTTGGCAAGAAGTTCCTAAATTCTGTTAGGATGTAAACTTTGATCAGAATGAGAATCATTTGCATGTGGGATTGGAAAAGGCAAAAAAAAAACACATTTATTTATTTTTTAAATGTTTTATGTATATATGTTGATAGACCTTTATCGTTACACTTGTTAAAATGATGAGTAAATAAATGTTTGATTTTGATAGGTGCTTTAAACCATGTTTACCATTGCAATTATGTTATATGTCAAAACTTGTGATGGAATATATGTAGAAAGAGAAATATATGTATGATAATTTTGAAATCCTAATTGCTGCTAAAACAGGGTAAAGAACGTTAACTACCATTTTCAAATTACGTAAAACAACTGTATGTCTACAATAACTTTTTAAGCTGTTGTAGGTGGGGTTATGGTGTTTAATGCCACTTTCACCAATATTTCAGTTATATCGTGGTGGTTAGTTATATTGGTGGAGGAAACCGGAGTACCTGGAGAAAACCATCGACCTGTAGCAAGTCTCTGACAAACTTTTATCACATAATGTTGTATCGAGTACACCTTCCCATGAGCGAAATTCAAAATCACAACTTTAGTGGTGATAGGCACTGATTTGCATAGGTAGTTGTAAATCCAACTACCATACGACCACAACCTGAAAAATTGATGGTTTTATGATTGTGTTCCACCTACATTGTATGTGTATATTAAGTTTCAAATTAAAATATTTAGTTATATAGTAGTCACACTTTTATAAGGACACCCCTTATCTATTGAAACAGTGGTCTTATAACAGGGATGGCCTCTCATGAGAGGGTACAATTTAGTATTATTTAAGGTGGTACCATACACTTCAGGTAAAATTTGATCTGCTCTTTCAATTTTCTTATTTTTTTGGCAGTGTGTTTGAATATATCCACTGTAATAAATATCAAAATTTTAACAAATTTCAACCAACAGACTCAGAGCTATAAATTCACTAGCCACATAGCAGCTTTTCTCTCTGTGGTTTTCATCACCGAGATGCTTGAAATCTGCATACAAACATCATATGATCAAAACATTCAACTGATTTTAAAGAGTTATCTCCCTGTAGTGTAAATTCCAACCAACAGACTCAGAGCTATAAATTCACTAGCCACATAGCAGCTTTTCTTTCTGGTTTTCATCACCGAGATGCTTGAAATCTGCATACAAACATCATATGATCAAAACGTTCAACTGATTTTAAAGAGTTATCTCCCTGTAGTGTATGGTACCCCCTTAACTACCGGTATCTCAGTGAATCAGAAATCAGGCCTAATAAGAGGGATGGCATCTCTGGAGGGTACAGTTTAGTATTATTTAACTATCTCAGTCAATCTGAAGTCTGGCCTGTTAAAAGAGGTGGCCTTATAATAGGGGGGACTACTGTGTTCTACTTAAATTGTTGACATAAAATATCTAAAATAATTATTCAGTCATTTTTATTAAACTTTAATTATATATTGCTTTTGTTAATAATAAATATTATTGTTGCTGTTTTAAGTTGTGTGTTTGTTTGTAAAAAGTCCAATCAACTAAAACCACATCAGTGGTGTGATGATCAGCATTTTGACCTCCAGTGTGGTATAGTGGGTTCAATGCCTGGTAAAGTTAAACCAAAGACTATACAATTGGTATTTGTTGAATTTCTGCTGAGCACACGCAGCATTAAGGAGAATGAGTCAAGACTTCATGGCTTGGGCCTTGATATCCGATTGGAGCGACATGTCTCTCTTTGGTCTGTTGTTTCAGTTAGCTTGCACTATAAAAATTCAGCTCAGCATGTTGATTAAAGAACAAAACAGATATAACCATCCCAACAAAAAGTAACTCATTCTCGCTGTGATATGGCTGAAAAACTGCTCACTATAATCCTTCCAATTAACACATGTTCTGAAACTGCCTCTGTGGTGAAATTGTTAACATGCTTTCCTCAAGAGTGGTAGATTGTTGGTTTTATCGCCGGTCAGGTCAAACCAAAGACTATAGAAATTGTTAACATGCTTTCCTCAAGAATGGTAGATTGTCGGTTTTATCGCCGGTCAGGTCAAACCAAAGACTATAGAATTGGTATTTGCTGTTTCCCATCTAAGCACACAGTATTTACGAGTACCAACAGCAAAGGCTCGAGTCAAAGTTGATTTGATCAGTAACACAACATGTCTTCTTGGACTATTGTTTCAGCACTATGATATCAAACTAAACATTGATCAGCATTATCTCGTCAAAACATTAAAGGGGCCTCTTGTTTCTACTGTGGTCGTCATCTTGGATCAGAACAAAAATGTAAAATTTACATACAATAATTCAATGAAGATTCATTTTTTTTTTTTAATTGGACCAGTGGTTTTCCAGAATATTAAATGTTTATGGATGACAACGTCAGAAGACTGAAGATGATGAAAGTTACTGGTCAACAAAAGTTCCATACCAGTGTAGCAGGAACTGTTCACCTATCTAAGCATCCAAGTTTACACCTGGTTTTCAGTATGTTTCGTGTCACTCAATAATTAATTTTCCATGTGGAGTTTTGTTGCCTGTTATTGATCTTTTCAAGCACCTGATCTCATGATCTTGATGCCCATTTTTTAGTGTGTATTTGATAATTGATTACTATATGGTAAATGAGTGAAGATGACATGTTAAATGATTTGTTCAAATATTGCAATGTTAATGGGTAAAATCTTTATCAGAAACTGGATACTTTAGTATAAATGCATTTGTTATTATGTCTCCCCTTCGAACGAAGGGAGACATTATTTAAGTCTGATTTTTTCTTCCACTTCTTCTCCTCAGCGAAGCTTGTCCGGACCATAACTTTTTTGTCTTTCGAGATAGGTCAATGATATTTGGTATGTGGGTGCATGACCATAAGGTGGTGTGTTGCGTACCATAATGACCTTCGTTGGATCTTGAACTTTGACCTCAAGGTCAAATAATTGTTTTTTAAATAGTATTTTCTTGTCCGGGCCATAACATTGTCTTTCGAGATAGGTCAATGATATTTGGTATGTGGGTGCATGACCATAAGGCGGTGTGTAACGTAGCGTAATGACCTTTTACCTCAAGGTCAAATAATGTTTTTTTTAAATAGTATTTTCTTGTCCGGGCCATAGCATTTTTGTCTTTCGAGGTTGTACAGATGGCCGCATTAAGGGGAGACATAAGTTTTAGGTATCTAAAACAGTTATTCCTAGTTTATAATTTAGATCTACCACCAAAAATAATCAAAATTAAAACAAAATTACATCACTAATAAATGTTTTATTTTTATTCTTCATCAGACATCATTTTTTTTTCAGATCAATTTTACTATATACATGTATTCGACCTTACATATCTTCATTAATTGTACCTCCTCCTACATCACAACTGTTGTAACAACATGTATCATTTCTGGTCTGTCAGTGTGTCTGTGCTACATCGTATCCACTTAAAATCTTGTAACTATACAAGCATTGAATACATTTTTCCTGTTTGTTTTTTAATCAGATTATTTCACATTTCACCACATTGTGTAATTACAACAGCTATTTTAGGCTTATTGTTTGGTCCAGTAGGTACATTTTCTATTTTCCTCAAAATTAAAAGTCCATCAATAACTTTACCTGTTTGAAAAGAAAATATACAAGAAATATTAAAACAGTATTCAAACTACGGTAAATTTTAGAGATGATAGTGTCCTTTATAAATATTACATACAGCCAAACCTGTATTAAGAGGTCACATTTGGGTGGCTCAATGAGTTAGGTCGTTGGGATCTAACAGCTCATACAAGCCTATCATCAATATGGCGTGGGTTCGCGCCCAGCTGTGTAAATTACAAAAAAGGATGCACTCGACTCGCAGCCACAAGTGATAAAGTTTACCAGTTGCTTGCCCATGGTCGTTGGTTCCCTCCAGGTACTCCGGTTTCCTCCACCACTAAAACTGGTCGCCATGATATAGCTAAAATATTGCTGAAAGTGGCATTAAACACCAAAAATTCAAATTCAAATTCATTTGGGAGACAGAAAAAATGGCCTTATAAGATGCTGGTCTAATGAAGGTTCTGCATAGACAGGTTTGGCCGTATATCTGATAATCTGCCTTCCAACTGAACCATAAATAATGCAAAAAAGTAAAATTGAGTCCATGCATTTTTGAAGTATCTGCCCATTCTATACTAATAAACAATGTTCCCAAAGATGTTTCAGTGAGTCTGACAGAGAGGAAAGTGCCCACTGATAAAAAAAAGAGAAAAATACTACACGGTACCTAAATACCATCATTTACTAGCTATTTGGTCCAATTTTGACAGAAGTTGTGAAATATTTTGTTGTAAAAAGTGGAAAACTTTTATCTCTGTGAGTGAGTGTTATTTAATGCCAGCTGAGCCACTTTTTATCATATCATAGCGAGAACAAGTTACATTTTGATGAGATTATGATGATGTGTGCCTTGTCAACACCATTACTGGTTTTTTACAGTGCTAGTTTACTAAAACAACAATTGACAGGTAATCATGTTGCTCTACCTGGATACATTATTCTGACTCTGAACCAACACCCAGTCTTTACTCTTAATCATGCTTTCGCTGGGGAGAAACAGCAATTACCAATTTTATAGTCCTTGGTTTGATCCGACTGGTAATTGAACCCAAAATATACCACACCTGAGGCAAGCACGTCAACTATTACATGACTGACGATCTACATCTTTCACAGTATGCATTTCCAGTCAACAGGGTTCCCATTCTTTTCCAGATATGAAATTCCAGGGTTTTTCCAGGACTTCCACTCTTTTCCAGATATGAAATTCCAGGGTTTTTCCAGGACTTTTTTCAGTTTTCAAGATATATATGAGAAGTTATGTGGTACCACTGTGGCACAGTGCTATAATGAACTACAATACAGCAAATTACCCTGCTCTCCTCATGTTTTCTTCAAGTAGTGCTTCAGGAACATGTTTTGTGTAAGATATTTACAAATTAAAATTTTATGATAGTGCTTTTAACTGTATTTTTGTTGTACCTTGGGATAGAATGATCTAATCGTGTCTGGATAAGTTTTCTTGTTCGTTATTTGCCGCTTGAACAACTATTCTGTTATTATCATGGATTTCTTCACGTGTAATTGAATATTGATCGCCATCATCGGAACATAATTCATGTAACATAGACCTGCACTACTTCTACAAACACATTGCAGATTCAGATTCAAGTTATCAATTCGTCCCTATGCCCTTCGTCCTTTTTTGGGCCTATTGTAGACGCTTTTATTATTATTGGGACGAATAAAGCAAGGAACGAATTGATTATCGGACCAAGGGAAGTAACTCGAAATTGACAAAATTGCATCAAAACTTCCGATGGTTAAAAAAATACGCTTTCAATAAAGATTTCCAGGGTAAATCCCGGATTTTGACCATTGTTTTAATTTTCAAGGACATTTCCCGACCAGGAACGTGTAAAACGATATTCTCTGGTATTTCCCGTTTTCCAGGATGCGTGGGAACCCTGAGTCAAGGATATGGGTACTGGTTAACAACATTATACTCACCGAATACAACATGTTTGGCATCTAAAAAATCACATTTTGTTGATGTGATAAAAAACTGGCATCCATTACTGTCTTTTCCACTGTTGGCCTTAAAAAACATGAAATTACATACATGTAAAACATTATACTGTCAATTCTACAAATAAAATTGCAGACACAAGATAGGGGTTAGGGTTATGGTGTTTTACACCACTGTCTAACAACATTTCAATTATGCAGTTAGTTTTATTGGTGGAGGAAACTGGAGGACCCGGAGAAAACCTCTAACCTTCCACACGTCAATGACATAATGTTGTATTGAGTACACCTCACCATTAGTGGGATTCAAACTCATGTGATAGCTATAGGCACTGTCTGCATAGGTAATTGTAAATCCAATTAATTACCATACAACCACAACAGCCCTTAAATGAAATTGGAGGCACATGACAAGAATGAATATAAATTCATAATATTATTAAACTACATGCTGCAGGTTTTCTATTTTGAAATCGCAGGGAATGAGTCGCCATGGTAAATCTACAATTCGTATGAATGAACCAATATCTTACATTGAGTTAACTATGAACACAACTTAACTGATCGAGATAACAAGGTTTGACTATGATTTGAATAAGAGATTTTCTTAAGATATAAATAGAAAAGCTCTAAGCATAAGAGATGAAGGAATACTCTTTTGCCAAACTTGTTAAAGGGAGATAACTCAAGCTAATGTTTCTCACTGATTAACATTGGTAAGGGGAGATAAATCATAGCAATTTTTCTGCCTGACGAAAATAGATGAAGGGAGATA
Organism: Gigantidas platifrons; assembly: GCA_002080005.1. NCBI lineage: Eukaryota > Metazoa > Mollusca > Bivalvia > Mytilida > Modiolidae > Gigantidas > Gigantidas platifrons. The sequence goes on along the minus strand of MJUT01017640.1, from coordinate 245,691 downwards.
AATAGAGTACCTGGAGAAAACCAATCACCTGTCGCAAGTAACTGACAAACTTTATCACATAATGTTGTATCGCCTAAGTGGGATTCAAACTCACGTTAGTGGTGATAGACACTGATTGAATGGGTAGTGTAAATCCAACTACCATACGATCACTTAACCACAACGGCCTGCACTCATCAACATAAATCAGTAAAATTTTGCTAAAATATACATGTAGATATATTGACCATTATCTAAAATGTAATTATTTAAAACCAACCATAGATAAAATTCCTGGTCCTACATGTTTCATTTTAAAGTTTTCATCTGCAAATGCAGATCCACCATATATACTGCATATACCAGTGCCATCACCCTGAAAGAATAAAAAAAAAATGCAAAAGTTTTGTTTCCAAGACATTTTGACTACTTCAGTAGTGTAATGGTTAGCGTACTTACTTCAAGAGCTGTAGATCGTGGGTTTGATCCCTGTTCGGCCCAAATCAAAGACTACAAAATTGGTACTGGCTGCTTCTCAATTCAGCAGACAGCACATATAGGAGTAAGGACAGAAATTGGTTGGCTCGGAATCAGGATAATGTGTTCTTATGAAGCGACATACATGTAGTCTATTTTTGGACTGTCTCAGAAAGCTGAGTCCAAATTAAAAAATTTGTTTGTTTCCTGTACCGGACCGACCATTAGAAAATGTTGCGACTGAAAATATTTTTGGGTCAAATTTGGTGACATCTTTTTTTAATATTTTGGTTACCACAAATCATGACCTGTCCAGAAGTTTCCAATACTGCTCCAGAATTTACCTTCAGAACTTATTTACACTGTTTTATATTATTAAAATCCATTGCTAGACCTGGACAGGAACCAGATTTGTGTCGTATGAACGCAACATTGAAGCTTTGCTGCTGTAAATGTGATGTTGAATGGCGTATTGGACAAACACTGGTGTAGAAACGACTTTTTCTTTATCAATTTCAAGGCACAATGAAGATGTGTCTGAATCTCTGATATGTACCAGTAGTCACAATTTTTGGATATTTTGAAGGAAAAAAAATTGTTCTACCTACCGACCTATTGGAGAAATGGAAGGTCGGTGTGGGAGACAAACATATTCTTAAGGGTGGCCAGATTAAAATAAAAGAAATATACATGTAAATCTAACCTAATATCGGAATTACACGTAGTTTACCATCGAATTGCTGATACTCTGGATTTTCTTTTCAAAAAGTTGCACAGCTTCCTTTTAAATGCCACTTTCAACAATATATCAGTTATATTTGCACTGAAACCAGTTTAAATCGAACCTTAAATAAATCAGAACCCTGTATAAACTTAACTTTAAATAAAGTCCAAATGTAGGAAATCTTTGTTAATTCAACTTATATAAACCAAACACCTGTCTATTCTGAACACATAAGTTTGTCCCAAGGAGGTTTGGTTTAGATAGGACTGGCTGTAAGAAACCCAAATAAACGCTCAACATAGATCTGACCTTCAAAAGTTGATCACATGGCAGTCAGTTTTATTGGTGGAGGAAACCAGAGTACCCAGTGAATACCACCGATCTGTCGCAAGTCACTGACAAACTTTATCACATAATGTTGTATCAAGTAGACCTCGACTGAGCGGGATTCGAACTCTTCATGTTAGTGGTGATAGGTATTGATTTATAGGTAGTTATAAATCCAACTACCATACGATCATGGCCATGATGGTCCCTCACCTATCATTGAAAGAGTTAAAATCATTAAATGTACTTACATTAACAAAGTCACCTCCTTGTACCATAAAATCTTTTATTACTCTGAAAAAATTACAAACCTGCTTTAAAGGGTACCTCTATATAACAAATCACTGTCTATACATGGCAGCCTTATTTATCCAACGAATGATTCTAATATGGCGTGCTGCTTTCGCTTTGTAAACAAAACCATTCTCTAAATAGCACAATTATGTTTAGGACATGTGCGAAGTCCTATCAGTGTTTTCGAGTGTTTTTCACTATCTCATCGCACAAACCAGCAATTAAAGTAATAAAAAAAGAAAATAATGCTTTTTTTAAATCATAATGAAATATTTGTTTTTACTATGTTTAAAAAGTAATATTTTCTTAAATGGGGCAGTCCTCCACAAACGGCTTTTATGGCTGTTCTGTTAACTTCGCAACACCTCCTTGAAAAAGCACATGATGTTGCATCATCGCCTGCTCCATTTTCAAACAACATCCGTAGTGCATATAAACATAAAAATTCTCTAACTGTTTCTTGGCATATAAATTTTTCCAGAAAAAATACTTTAAGACAACCATCTATTGACTTTGACTTTTGTAATTAGTCGTATTCCGGTGACATAGCTTAAAAGAAATGCTAGTGTCATTGACTTATATTACGATTTTGTCATTACTGTTTCTGTAATTCATAACAGAATGCGAAATTTTCATTAAGGGAGGGAATCTGAACAGCCAGGTTCTTGTATATCCATTGACCTGCAAAATTACTGTAAATGCCCTACTAGAATCGAAATAATTCTCCCATGTCTTGTTTTATGCTCATTTTAACATAGTTAGGCATTATATTTGTCGATATTTTACACCGAGCGAAAGTCTGAGCCAAAAACATTTAAAAAAACTAACCCGAAATGCATTTTAGAAGAATTTTTTTCTCTTTCGATTAAGCACATTTTATGCAATTTTTCACTAGCCGGAATCAATTTTTACTACACTGAGGCTTAGGGTGTGTGGTTTTTTGGCACAGACTTATTTCATTATATAAATTTTCTTTGGATAGCATGTTTATAAGTAAAATATCATTTATACCTCGACACAGTTAGAAAATGTGTTACTTCATGAGGTAACAAAAAAAAAACAACAGTATTTACGCAGACCCTACTTTTTAGTGTGTAACCTGGAGTTTTAATTGCCATTTTTTGTGTACAGAAATTGCTAAAAACCAGATCCTTGTCCTGTATAACCTACGTAAACAATTTAAAAAAAAAGTTTTTCCTCCCTACACTTGTTTTTTTTCTCTCAAAAATGTTAGCAGATACACAGGTACCTTTTTTCTTGGCCTGTGCAAGCATACATGTACCTCACTTTACTTCCTAGGTCATAGTAAATTTGTACGCCAAATGTCAAATACACGAATTTTAACGAGATATAATATTTACCTGTGAAATGTGCATCCTTTGTATCCCATTGGTATGCCATCTTTTTTGTATTCACCTGTGCAAAATTGTCTGAAGATACACAAAAAATAAGTATATTTTAATTATTAGGTAATTTTATAGTACTGTCCCTGTCCTTGAAGTCGAAGAACACTAAAGTCATTCAGTGGATACTACGATTGCTGATCTAATAGGGTTAGGGTATTTAATGCCAGTTTCAACAATATTTCAGTTATATCGTGATGGTCAGTTTTATTGGAGAAGGAAACCGGAGTACCCAGCTAGATAGGGTAAGGCACTGATTGCATAGGTAGTTGTAAATCCAACTACCATACCAGGGTTTGAAATTACTGTAGGTCCGATAGCCCGAGGCTAGAGGAATTGCACTCGGTCTAGGCCAAGTTGCTTTATCGTAGACCGTGTGTCTAGGTGATTTACGACTATCCATTTCCGGAAATTGTGTTCCACGCGGACATTTATTTCTATCTTATGTAAAATCCTTGGTCATGTCGGCACTTGCAATAAACTACTCTTTTCTCCGCTATATGTAAGAACTTATATGACTATGATCACAAGTTCAAGGTTACTTTTTCAATAAAAAAATATGTGGAAATTCTTACCGGGAGTTTCAAAACCGGAGTCTAAACGGAAAGTGACACCCGTGAAAGTAACAAGGCATACAATGCCACAAAAAGGAAGAAAACATTTCAACCTCACTGGCTTCAAATATACAAATGGCTACATTTTGATGGAGAAAGTCAGCTGAGGTCCTGTGATAGGTGATAGGCATGCACCAAAACCCCTCACCACAAATACTGGTCTAGACTTTTTCCTTCAGGGCTATAATAAATTAAATCAGTCTAGTCCTGCAGTCTAGACATTCAATTTCCATTAAATTATATCCCTGCCATACAATCACGGCCCCGACCGCCCCGGCTGAGCATATAAGTATATATATTGTATATTGAAACTAAATTTCTCAACTGATTAGTTTTATTGTTGTTTATATGCCCAAATATAATTCCTACATTTTGATCCATTTCTTACTTCTGGTCTCTCATGGAAACCATTAATTTCTTTGCATGATTACAATGATTGTCACATTAAAATTATAAACTGCAATTTGTTTCTTTTTTGAGTAATTGTCTAGTCCACAACCAAAATAATCTTCCTTCTTAGCAAGTATGCAGCTAAAAATGACCTTGCATTATATTTGCATGTATATAAAATGTTTTCAGGACAGGGATAAAAGATGATTAGACTCATTTTTTTTTTTATAATTTGACTTGATGTATATTTAGAAATAAAAAAAAACCCATTTCTTATCTACATCTAAATAAATGTACCGTTACCATGATTACAATACATTCAAACCTGTATTAAGAGGCCACCTTTAGGATAAAGATAAAGTGGACTTTTAAGACAGGTGACCTCTTATGAAATGTTTAATTCATATGCAATTTTCTATGAGAGGACAAAAAAAGGTGACATTTTAATACAGATGACTGCTCAATAGAAATGACAGTACAAGGCAGGTTTGACTGTATACAAGATATTACCTAAAATTCTCTGCAGTTTTAGGCACCACATCAGCAAAAAGTTCAATCTTTAATCTTCCTTGTTCCTGTGAATACAAATTAATAACATCTACATATTTATGTGCACAGGCATGCAACAGCTTGCGATTTCCAGTCAAATCGGCCCTAGTCTAATTGGCCCAGTCAAAACGGCCTCAAAATGAAAGTCAAATCGGCCACATATTTCAAATTGAATAAAAAATTATGTATTAATTCTTATTTTTTGCTGAAAGATTCATGTATAATTCTATATTTCTTGATGAACAGGTTTTTTTTTATGGATGAAATTAATTAATGATTAATTCATGACATAATTAAGTGATTAGTGATTTCAAGGAATTATAAAACGTGATTGGCGACAATTATATAATTATCTTTATATTGATAATTATTCTCTATTGTCTATTAAATATAGCAAACACAAATCAAATTCCTTTACATGTATATACCAGAAATTCCCAAATTCTTCCTACAACCTTTGTTAAAAATTCACTTTAAAACATTCACGAAAATTCAGCATAGCCAATGGTTTATAGACATACATGTAGGGTACGTCAATTTGGCTAAGAACCGCAGATCAACTTGAAAGAATGACACTCGGGAACGCAGGCTTTGGCCACTAGGAACAGAGTGTCATTTTTCAATATGATATGATACATGTAAGTCAAACCAAAGACTGGTATTTTTGCTTCTCCAACAAGCTGTCAAGCACGTAGCATTAGCGAGAAAGAACAAAGTCAGCTATCTGTATTTCCATTTAATTAAAATATATATAACATGGGGCTGATTTGACTGGGTACGATTTGACCTGGGGCCGATTTGACCTACTACCCAGCTTGCAATATTGGAAGTAGGAACTGAGCATTCACAAAAAGTGTAGCAAGAAGTGACAATTTAAATAGGCAGAACATAGTCTGGTTTCTGGCCTGTATCTGTCCATTTCATAATTGTCCATAGTGGAACCAAACTGAAAGAGAATTGCGAATGTTCTGTCTGTTCAAATCGCCACTTCCATGTATTGAGGTTCAAATGAGACAACGAAAACATCCGACTTGCTAATAGGTCCTTGGTGACAATAATTCAGATCTCAGTTTTGATTTTCTTCAAATTATATATGACAGGTTTACTTTATCATAAAAAAAAAAATTAAAGTTTTCTATTGAGATGTAAAATTCAGAGCCTTTTTTTTCCCCTGCTGGATTCACCCCCTCATTGGTTGATTTGATTTTTGGTGTTTAATGCCACTTTCAACAATATTTCAGCTATATCATGGCGACCAGTGTTAGTGGTGGAGGAAGCTGGAGTACCCAGAGAGAACCACCGACCATGGGCAAGCAACTGCTAAACTTTATCACTTGCGGCTGCGAGTCGAGTGCACCCTTTTTTTAATTTACAAAGCCGGGCGCGAACCCATGCTCTATTGGTGATAGGCAACCTAACTCATTGAGCTACACCCCCCTCCCCCCCACTCATTGGCATTGGGCTTCAATTATCATAGGGCCCAGATGGCTCAATGAGTTAGGTCGCTGGATCTAACAACTCATACAAGCCTATCACCAATACGGCATGGGTTCGCGCCCTGCTTTGTAAATTACAAAAAAGGGTGCACTTGACTCACAACTGCAAGTGATAAAGTTTACCAGTTGCTTTCCAATGGTCGGTGGTTCTCTTCGGGTACTCCGGCTTCCTCCACCACTAAAGCTGGTCGCCATTATATAGCTGAAATATTGTTGAAAGTGGCGTTAAAACACCAAAAATCACAAATTAGCATGGGGCAAAAGAACGACAACTCTTAGCAGACGCGGAATTATGTTCCAAAAGTAGGTGGAAAGGGTTGGTCTTAATTACGCTGTTTTTAAAGAATTAGGTGATTGGTTGATAAACAAAAGTTGCGCCAATCAAAAAAGAGATGATTTATCTTTCGACGCATCCAAATCTTATGAATGAAAGCGTGGAAAGTGGCCATTTTAAACATGTGAGAAATTTAGCTAAACATCATAAATGGCTTTTAAGGACGTGCACCCCTCTGTAATTTTATTATTATTCTTAAAGAATTCAAACAGAAATTATGAATATATGGGCGTATTGTTCGTGTTTTTCGCATCTTTTTCACTGTACCCCCTTTTTGGTAAACAGAGTAATTTCCCCTGAAAAGAAATACAGTCACTTTCGGTGAATCAATACGTTAAGCTTATTATTTAATTACGGACATAAATTCTCATAAATAAACCTTACCAAGGTTTGAATTAACCAAGAAATATATGGTAATAGTGTGCAGGTAACTTGAGAAGAAACATATATGAAGTTCAGTGGTGAAAAAGTAATATAAATATTAAAAAAAAACACAAGACAAGTTACAACTTCCAGCATTGCCATATTATGATATTTTGTTGTCAATAATAATGATAAAATAAAATTACTTATATTTATGAATAAACACACAGACCAGTGTTCAATCTAGAGTGCGCCATTGCGCCATTCCCGCGATTTTTGTCTTTCTGGCGCGATTGAAATGGTCAACTGGGCCGAATCGGGCGCATTGCTTTTTTACCTTTTGAGATCGTCCCGGTAATAAATTCCGGAAATCAGTCCCTAAATACGTCCGGTTTTTACAAAGTCTTTATCTGTGTCAGTAGAGAGCTTTATGTAAAGTCGTTTTCAAGCGTCCAAGTCACGTTGAGAATTTGTTTGTCAAGGTAAATTTAAGCATGATGCGTGACATGTCAAAGTCATGAAGCGTATATCTTCATATTTTGCTCCCGCGGGGGAGAAAAGAGCGAAACCCACTGCCACTGATGAAAAGCAAAACGAAGCAATCACTACAAATTTAGACAATCCTTCAGAAAGTGGAATTGAAGGTTAGAAAAAGTCGTCTGGGTCTGCGGGTGTACCTGCTCCACGCAAGTTTCAACAGCAGTGGTCAACTGATACAAAATACAAGGAGTGGCTGCAGTACGATGTTTACAAACAAAATATGACCTGTTCTTTTTGTATTAAAACTAATAAAAAAAAATCCCTTTACGACCGGTTGCACGAATTGTAGAACATCTTATTACCATCACTTTGAGTCTGTCTTTTGATTTACTATTAATTTAAAATTCAAATTCAAACTCTTTTATTGACACAAACTCATCAACAAGATATGGTTATATCCCAATTACACAAGATGTATTAACATCACGTGGTGTCCGTTGTCTTTTGACATTGACCCCTAACTTCCAGATTTGGCCCCCTGTCAAATGTTGCCTGGGCCAACATGACCCCCTGTGATCAATTTCTAGATTGAACACTGCAGACACTGACAAATATTAAAAGCCGTTTATATTCAGATATGAGCATATTAAAAGATTTCAGCAATAAGGGGGGGGCATTCACATGTTTTTGGTGAAAAACTAACTTCCAAGTTCATTAAATATTTATATCATGTAAA
>MJUT01017640.1:203343-218676 GCA_002080005.1 Gigantidas platifrons | reverse complement strand
TGAAATATTGTTGAAAGTGGCGTTAAACATCAAAAATCAAATCAAAATCAAATCAAAGAGTCTAATAAAATTACTAATATTCCTTTCTTTTCACAAGACTACCCGTTTATCAAGGCCCAACAACTGGTTATGTTATACCATTGCTAGCATTAAAGTCTCTAGATGAATGGAAGTGTGAACTGCCACAAGAAATGACAGGGATGACGAATGTAACATATGGTATGTATCCTCAAAACATCTTCCTTCACTAGATAACAAAACTTTAGTGGTTGGGGGAGATAATTGGACGGGTATTTTGAATGAGAGATTGTACAGTAACAATTCAAGTTGTCTCAGTGGATATATTTATTATTTCAAAGCGAGGATATTTGTGGAGGGAATAATATAATAGTTAGCTAGGTAAGGGTTGGTTTTATGGTGCTTAACGCCACTTTCAACAATATTTCAGTTATATCGTGGCCGTCAGCTATATTGGTGGAGGAAACCATAGAACACCATAGACCTGCCGAAATCATCGATAAACTTTATTATCACTTTTATGTATCGAGTAAACTTCGCCATGAGCAGGATTAGTGGTGATAACCACTGATTGCAAAGGTAGTTGTTAATCTGACTACCATACCATCACGATGGTCCCATCTACATATACAATCAGTACTCGATGTCACCTGCTGTGATAAAGATTGTCTTGGTTTTTAAGACGACGGGTGTCTTATAGATTACCTTGATAGAGGGTTGCGTTGCTGCTAACAAGGAAGCTACTGAACCAAGGGTTCCTTTTTGTTAAATTGAAGTCATCACTTCGAAAGTTTTACGGTTGTCACCATGACTTGGAATATCTGTGTCACAAATGACCACGGATATGTTCCACTTGTCGTAAGCACTTCCCGGCCTTTTCCTCATTCATGACTTACCACCGAGTTTGCAACTAGATTAACACGACGGGTGTTACTTGTGGAGCAGGAACTGCCTACCCTTCCGGGGCACCTGAATTTACCCCGGTATTTAGTGGGGTTTGTGTTACTCGATCTTTAGTTTTATATGTATGTTTTGTTGATCGTTGTTCGTCATTTTCTACTTTTTCATTTGGCCATTGTATTGTCTGACCTTCTTAGATATACGGATTCTGATTACCCTTTGGTATCTTCAAACTCTTCTTACAGGAAGTACCCTCAGTTGTTTTGGTTGGGATCGTGTTGTTGATCTTTTTAATTTTCTGTGTTGTGTTTTTTTTATTTGTATTGTTTGTCTTCGTTCTGTGTCTTATGGCCAATATTGCTTGTTTCTCTGGATTGTTTATTCTTGATTGCCATTTCGTTTTTTTTTTTTAATTTACTTTATGTTTTTTGTAGAACTTTGTATTAAAAGCCTAAAAGTAAAATATGTGTGTTTTTCTACACCGACTATATGTTTTACCCCCGTCCCAAATGGTTAGCGTCGAGGAGAGAAAAATGTACCTACAGAACATTTTATAAAAAGTTATAAGTTACCAATGGGTAATCAAAAACCGTAAATCGAAGTAGGACAGTGATCAACAAAACATTACACAGGAAACTAAAGATTTAGCAACATAGGCTCCATAGACTCCATGGACTCCAATCAATCAATCAATCAATCAATCAATCAATCAATCAATCAATCAATCAATCAATCAATCAATCAATCAATCAATCAAATATATCAAATATATCAATCATCCCATGAATGAATCAATCAATTAAATAACATGAACCTTAATTACACTATAATATATTCCAGGAAATCAAAGTCTGGCTTTAAACGCCACTAAGGAAGAACTTATAAGAGAACATTTAGTTTTACCAAGACTTCAGTTGGTGAGCATTTGATAAATGTAATATATAATGAGTGAGTGATTGTTGTTTAACGTCAACTCAGCAATTTGTCAGTTATATCATGGCGAGAACACGTTAATTGTCAATGAGATGATGTTGAGGTCTGCTTTGTACAAGATCAACATGCTTAGTTGGTTTTTATAGTGTTAGCTCACTGAAACAACAGTCCGCAGTCAGACATGTCGCCCCACTCGGACACATTCTCCGGATTCCGAGCCAACCAGTCTACTCTTTCTCCTTAATGCTGCGTGCTTAGCGGAGAAGCAACAAATGCCAATTTTATAGTCATTGGTTTGAAATGTTCGGGGCTCGAACCCACGATCTACCACACTCGAGGAGAGCACGCTGGTAGACAATATAACAAACCACCACAATACGAACCACTTTGGTCAAACATTAAATTAGAAACACAACTAAGCTTCTAGTGAAGACTAAATATATATTCCAAAACAACATGGTAAAAATATATCTCTAGTGTATATATACAAGAACAAAGAAGTGCGGAGCAATATTTTTGCTTTTCATTGTCTGAGTTGAATCCGCGATCTTCCTTTTAAATCAAAATGGGTTTCTTGGATACTTCCGTTGTGGTCTTGTTAAACTTTGTATATGTGATCATGATGACAAATGGAGTTCTTGTTGAAATAATATGGTTTATGTTGTTACATAATGTGATGGATGTTGATTTGCAACCGATTTCTCATTGTATTATATACAAATGTATATACTTTGAGATCAGAGAGTGGTCGATATACCAGACTAAACAATAAGGTTTCAACATACACTTTAAGACACTAGCTGATATATTAGGAGCATATCTATCTATCTTTCTTAATTATTGCATTATTTTTGTGGTTATCCTATCACTACTTATTCCACATTGATTTCGTATTAGGGGAGCATAACACATGAAATAGAGATTGGGTTGTACTTCTGATTTCGACAAGAACAGTTTGAAGATACCAAAGGGGTAATCAGAATCCGTACATCGATGAAGAACAGACAACACAATGGCCAAAAGATACCAAAGGGGTAATAATCAGAATCTGTAAACCGAAGAAGGACAGACAACACAATGGTCAAAAGATACCAAAGGGGTAATCAGAATCCGTAAACCGAAGAAGAACAGACAACACAATTCCCAAAAGATACCACAGGTGTAATCAGAATCTGTAAACCGAAGAAGGACAGACAACACATTGGTCAAAAGAAGAAGAACAGACAACACAATGGCCAAAAGAAGAAGGACAGACAACACAATGGCCAAAAGAAGAAGAACAGACAACACAATGGCCAAAAGATACCAAAGGTGTAATCAGAATCGTATATCGAAGAAGAACAGACAACACAATGACCAAAAGAAAAAGTACAAAAGGACAAACAACGAACGACAAAACATACATATAAAACTAAAGATCGAGTAACACGAACCCCACTAAAACCCGGGGGTGAACTCAGGTGCTCCAGAAGGGTAAGCAGTTCCTGCTCCACTAATGACACCCGTCGTGTTAATCTAGTATAATATATGTTCGCACATCTTCTTAATGAACTATCATTATACATTTGAAGAGGCTGTATATATTATACATTTTAATTAGCATTACTTACATGTACATGTATGTTCATATATGCTGTACAGGTATTACGCGACACTATGGAAGGGGGAGTCATGAATATCCCATTGATAAACTTTAACTGTTACAAAGATATATTAATGACATTGCCATCATGATATTCGTTTTTGTAACCATTTGAAGTTTTCTTTCCTTTTATATAAAATGTGATATTCATTCTTGTTTATGATGCGGATGCATGATTAGTGTTTAACAACAGTTACTTCCGACACGATGATGATGATGTTCGCCTTATACTAGACTTGTACGCTTAGTTGGACCTTGATAGTGTAAATTTCACTGCGACAACAGTACACGGATAGACTTGTCACGCCACTTGGACAAATTATCCTGATTCCGAGCCAATGTGCCTTTACTCTTAATCCTTAATATTAGTGATTAGTGGAGACGCCTGACCGGGGGTCGAACCCACGATATCCCATGATCAAGGCGAGCATTATCAAATTAGCAAAGTGAAACACGGTTTGCTTACAGCATGCACATAATCTCAATATAGCCCCTCAGGAAACATTCGATTCAAATTTTTGATTTTGTATCTTTGTACAATCTTCATAGATGAAAGGGTCGTTGATTTTAGCTGGGTCTATTCATGCAGTGACTGGACTTACAGGAATGGTCGGATTCCTACTGAGATTTATTGGACCAATCACAGTCATTCCTACTATTCTTCTGATGGGCCTGAGTCTATACAAAGCTGTCACTGGATTTTGCGCCATACACTGGGGTATTGCTGGCTCGTAAGATATTTCCAATATTATATTAAGTATTTTTTTTTCTGGTTTAAGATGAATGAGAAATACCGAAAACAGCGGAAAGATATTTTTACTGAGACAATATACTACAATGACTTGAATCAATAGACACAAAATATTGTCCATGGATAGAACATATAGAACGTCATAGCTTCGTCAATATACAATACTTCTTAGTAAAGGGGAAAAACAAAGAGCACCATGCTGTCAGAACAATTCTAAAATCAAATATCAAAATCGTAGAAAGAGGCAAAATCGAGATCTCTATCACATAAATACACGAGCGCTCACTTTCCTGGATTGGTACAGGCACTTCAATAAAAAGTGGCGGCGTACTATTTTTATGGGACCAAACCTCCCCTCGTAATGAAATAATGTGGCCATGCAAGTTCATTCCACATAATATATATTACCTTCTGAACCTTTTACGTTGATTGTTGTCTTTCCTTTATCACTGACGATACTTGACTATGAGTAGCACGGAGGGTGTCTGAAACAAAACAGGTACTGCTTATCCTTCGATAACACCTCGGTTCAGTCCTCGATAACACCTCGGTTCATTCCTCGATAACACCTCGGTTCAGTCCTCGATAACACCTCGGTTCATTCCTCGATACCACCTCGGTTCATTCCTCGAAAACACCTCGGTTCATTCCTCGATAACACCTCGGTTCATTCCTCGATAACACATCGGTTCATTCCTCGATAACACCTCGGTTCATTCCTCGAAAACACCTCGGTTCATTCCTCGGTTTCGTGGTGGTGTCAATGTTGCTCATCCTTTTTGTGTTGTGTTTTTTTTTGTTTTGTTGTCTTCGTTCTGTGTTTTGTCACGAATGTTTCAAGTATCTCTAGATATGATTGCCCCCTTTGTTTAACCTAACGTCTAATTATTCTCAAGTGTGACAGAATAACAATATTACGTAACGAAATTAATAGTGTATTAGTAATTCTCCCATTATTATCGCGTTTTAACCCCGCTGAACCACTTGTGGAAAAATCTGTAATCCTCTAGAGGATTAAAATGTCTCGTGCCTTTCCTTGCATTAATTTCAAATTTTGAAATAAAGTTCGTGTTATATACTGGGAGAAACAACTTCTCCTTCAGTTGCCCATGTGGGTTACGATATTTCTCCACTCTCGAGAGTTAAATTTAAAATTTTAACCACTCGCCTGACGGCTTGTGGTTAAAAATTTTAATTTAACTCTCTTGGGTGGAGGAATATCGTAGCCCACGGGCAACTGAAGGAGAATCTATATTTAGTATTTTCGATCTTTTCTCAATACACGTTAGAGAAAACTAAAGGGACAATAAAAAATGGACAATCCAGAGACACAGTCTACATTGGATGCACAAGACATGGGATGAAGATAAAATAAAGCAAAAACCACAACACAAAAAACTAAACCGATGAGCAATACGGACACACTAAGAAACCGTGGGTGAAGTCAGGTGCTTCCGAAAGGTAAGCAGATCCTGCTTCTTATAAGACAACCGTCGTGTAATGGTCAAGTCCGGTAAAAGTCTTCGGAGTGATAGAGGAATCTACGTAAACAGTAAAAGATCCGTTGTCAATTGAGATATGGATATTTCGTAAAGGTCAACCAGACCGTGATGACGACCGTAAAATATTTGTAGCGATGACTTGAACCTAGGAACAGCGTAGCCTTGTTTGTCAAAACAGTCAACATTGATCTTAATGCTGCTTAGTAACCACCAACGGTTCTGAAAGTGTTGGAATGATAAATGAAAAATTGCAATCCGGTCCTTTCCTCCGTCACGACTTATCATCGGGATTGTTACAAGAATAACATGACGGGTGTCACATGTGGAACAGTAGCTGCTTACCCTTCCAGATCACCCGAGTTCACCCCGGGTCTTGGGTGGTGTTTGTGATTCTCGACCTTTCGTTTTCTATATAATGTATTGTAGATCGTTGCTTACCCTTTTGCCCTTCTTCACTTTACGGTTACTGGCTACCTCTTTGGTATCGTCAAACTGCTATTATTTTGTCCTTGTTCTTTTGACCATTGCTTTATTGTCTGCCCTTCTCCGAATTACGGTTTCTGATTATCCCTTTGGTATATTCAAACTCTTCTTATTTTTAAACTTAACTATATGAATTGATCAAATGATATTTATATGATAGTTACTGATATGGACTGCAATACCAGGTATCAGGATATACAGACGGCCCAGGGTCGTGGTACGGACTAGTGAAAATGATATTTTCCAAGCCGGAGGCGAGGGAAATATCTATTTCATGGTCCGTACCACGACCCGATTGCAGTCTGTATATCCTGATATTGCCCTTTATATCAGTAACTATTGTGTTTATTGAATTGAAGACACAGAAAATATAAACTTTTCAAGGAATCAAGAAACCTTAACAGAAACTGCAATTTTAGGAATAAATAAAACCTTACATACAGACAAATGGACATTTTTAATGTACTTTTAATCAGGATCTTTGAAGGTGTTTTAAAGTTGCTATTAATGATGCTATTGACCTGTCCAAAAACCAAGCATAGACCGGTAGCACCAGTCTATACACGGTGCTTGGACCGGTCTATATCAGCAACCCAGTCTGGTGAAGGTCACACGGAGAGTGTTCAACCAATTAAATGCATGCCTTTTATTCTGATATTCAATCAAACCTATTTATTTTAGAACAACAACAATATCGTTGATCCTGTCGTTATATCTGTCTGGTTGGAGGATGCCCATACCTATATGGACTAGACAAAGAGGGTTCCATATCACACGAT
This sequence comes from Gigantidas platifrons, assembly GCA_002080005.1. Classification (NCBI taxonomy): domain Eukaryota; kingdom Metazoa; phylum Mollusca; class Bivalvia; order Mytilida; family Modiolidae; genus Gigantidas; species Gigantidas platifrons. The sequence goes on along the minus strand of MJUT01017640.1, from coordinate 211,668 downwards.
ACCCGTTACAACAAGTCTTATCTGTAAGTTACGGTCGTCATCACGATCTGGTTAACCGTTACGAAATATCCATATCTCAAATGACAATGCATCTTTGACTCTACGTAATTTCATTTATTTTCTCTATCACTGCCAAGGCTGTTACCAGACTTGGCTGTAAAAATAAGTAATAGGAGGGTATCTTATAAGAAGCAGGAGCTGATTACCTTTCGTGAATGCCTGAATTCACCTCCGGTTTTTGTTGGTGTCCATGTTGCTCATCTTTTTAATATTTTTTGTTGTGTTCTGTGTTCTGTGTTTTGCTTTTGTTTTGTCTTCGTCTTGTGTCGTGTACCCAATGTTGCCAGTTTCTCTCGATTGTTCATTCTATTCTTGGTTGCCCCTTCGGTTTTCTCTAACGGTTATGTTATAAAACAACAGGAGTTCGGCGGGGCAGTGGGAAAGTTCAAAATATTACTCCATTTATCAGCGGAACCATTGCCACTATATGTTTTACCTTGTAATCGTCATGTTGTCATAAGAAAAGGTTGAAGATGCCAAAGTGGCAATCGGGAGCCGTATACACATAGCTGAAATACATCTTTAAAAAGGATGGCAGATTTATTTCAAGCATTTCTTTAACTTATATTATATGTGTTTACGGAAAAAAAGAATACGTTTTTTTTACTTCAATGCACTATTAACTTCAAGAATTGCTGGAAGTCGGAAGTCGTGACATATAGTATCTGACGGAAAGCAAATGAATAAGGTTTTCTTAAACTTCAATGCACTAAAACAGTGTTTTCAATGGTTTTTGAGTTTTCTCAAGTATTTCAAACATGGCATTCACATTTCAGATGTTGAATACATTCTTCAAAAGCTATTACTACAAGTTATATTTGCCATGCATGTAGGTAGGTGGATTACTTCCCCCCACGTGTGTTTAGTGATACCAATACACGAGCTTAGCCGGAAACAACCGAATTCACAGGAAATTATATTGACTCCGAAGCCGATCCACGTGGTATTCGTCAATAAACATTGATGGTACCAGTATTAATTCAGTGTGCAAGATGTTTATTCTGTATTCTATAGCGCAATCAAAGATGTCCACCATCTCACAATAATCCTTATACAGCCAAATCTGTATTAAGAGGTCACCTTTGGGATAAAGATAAAGGGGTCTCTTAAGACAGATGGCCTCTTAAAAGAGGTTCAATTCATATGAAATTTTCTATGACCTGACAAGAAAAATGTGACCTTTCAGTACAGCTGATTTCTTAATAGATGTGACCGTATGAGCAGGTTTGATTGTAATTAATTATATAATTTCAGATGTTAATAGCAATTATGATGGGATGGGGCATAGCCGGCATACTTACAGTTTCTGGTGTTCTTACAAACGACAAAAGTAATAATCAATACAAGGCTAGAACTGATGCACGGAGTGAGGTTATATCTAACACTCCCTGGTTTTATATACCTTATCCAGGTATAATTATATTTTAGACATACATGTACTTCCGTCAAGATATATGGAGGGGGAGGAGGGGAGGGGCGCGAAAATGTTCGGGGTATTTCGTGTGAAAAATCACGATTTTACGCAAAAAAATCATATTTTTTCCAATTTAGGGGGGAGTGCCGGGTGCGCCCCCGCCCCCTGGATCCGCGCCTGATATGCATAGACTAATTTGATTTTTGTCCGTTCAATGTAAAAAGAGTTTGAAGATACCAATGGGGGCAATCAGAATTCATCAATCAAAGAAGAACTGACAACACAATGACATAAAGAAAAAGGACAAACAACGATATGCAAGACAATACCCAGAAAACTAAAGATCGAGAAACTCGGACCCCACTAAAAACCGGTGGTGAACTTAGGTGCTCCGGAATGGTAAGAAGTTCCTGCTCTAATAGCGGTACCCGTCGTGTTTAAGCCTTTGGTTTACTTGCTCCTAAACATTTTTTATATTATTTGCTATTCCAATCTTTTGGCTAAGTGTGTCCTGCGCACTAAATTAGATATCTACGTTTCCATTGATCATACGAAATAAATACTAATCGTATTAAGTAGTTGTACTTTATCCCACACTAAAATGGATTACAAATTTTGACTATCTTGTTTAGTTCCTTTGATTTTCATTCTCCGTAGAAAAAACAACTTTAAATTTATTCGTCTTTTTAATTATCTCTTGAATGTTAATTGAATACATATTGGTCACAGATAGGCTGTCGAGGTAGTATGGTAGTTGGATTTACAACTACTTATGAAGTCAATACCTATCACAACTAGCGTTGTGAGTTCGAATCACGCTCATAGCGAGGTGTACTCGATACAACATCATGTGATAAAGGTTGTCAGTGACTTACGGTAGGTCGGTGGTTTTCACCAGGTACTTCGGTTTCATCTATCAATAAAATTGACAGCCACAATATAACTGAAATATTGTTGAAAGTGGCATTGAACAACAAAACTCTAACCCTATTTTATGTTCAGAAATTGTAGTTAGCGAAATAATATATATTTTTATATAGACGGATATGGCCATGGCCAAAATATTTAGATCTATGTAGAAAATCATGAAGACAAATTGGCAGTTTTATTGTGTAAAAGATGTAGGTCCACACATATACAGATAAATATTCCGTTCTTACTCTGTTACAGGTCAGTTCGGTGGTGTGGACTTTCAGGCAGGACTATTCGTAGCATTTCTAAATGCAACATTTGTATCAATTATAGACTCCATCGCAGATTATTATGCATGCGCCAGAATATCGCGTGCTCCACCACCACCAGTACATGCGGTAAATCGAGGAATAGCAGTTGAAGGGATTATGTGCATGATATCAGGCTTGTTCGGTATTGGACACGGGACAACAACGTATGGAGGACAAATAGGTTCAATAGGGATAACAAAGGTAGAAATTTCTATATATTACCGATCAAGATCGTCGAAGGTACTGGCGATAGTTTGCCAAATTGTTGATATCTCGACAATCAAATGCATACTTCCGGTTATCTACAGGTAGACATGTTCGAACATGACTTTGAGATATTTCTTTTGGATATATTTTAATTATGAGATTAACACTTTAATAAACAGATCATTAAACTAGTTTCACCCCGCCACTTTTTATTGAAGTGCCTTTTCCAAGACAGGAAAGTGACGCCGGGCCATTTACATGTGTTAATGGTATAGATTTTGCCTCTGTTCCCCCCCCCCGATTTTTCTATTAAATTTACGCGACATAACTTACGAATATGTGGTCAGGGATCAATATGAAGTAACACTTTAGTCTAATGTTGCCAAAATGTACCTGGAATTTTATCATTACTTCATGTTTTTATATTTATATGCATGTTCAAGCACTACAAGAACTGATAATATTATACCGGTTGCGCTAATCACGTAACTGCCTTTATCTGAGACGGGTGCCAGATGTGGAGTAGGAACTGCCTACCCTTTTACATACCACATTTGTTCACCCCCTGGGTTTTAGTGGAGTTTGTGTTGCTCGATATTAATTTTCTGTATATAGTTGTTTGTCCATTAGTCCCTTTTCTCTTTTTTAGTCCCTTTATTGTATTGTCTGAGGTTTACGTCACCCCTTTGGAATCTTCAAACCTTTCTTTCCAGCAATGTAACATACATTGAATATTTATTTTCAGGTTGCAAGCGTATACGTGTATCAGGTTTTTGGAGTAATGCTGATACTGTGTGCAATAGTTGGTAAATTTGCCGCCATATTTATAACAATACCGTATCCAGTGTTAGGCGGAGTACAAATCATGGGCTTTGGGATGTTTATTGGGCTAGTATTATCAAATTTGCAATATATTGACATGCAGTCGTCACGGAATCTTGCAGTGATAGGTATTTCCATTATGGTAGGCCTGATGATTCCGTTCTGGGCTACGAACAATCCAAACGCTTTACAAACAGGTAAGGCATTTCTATATAAAAGTTAGAGAATACTGAAGGGACTGGTGGTTCCGTTCTGGGCTACGAACAATCCAAACGCTTTACAAACAGGTAAGACATTTCTACATAACATCCGAGATGTAACGATGTTGTCGATTGGACAAGAAGTATATGTAAGTGATCATGAAGCTTTGGTTCATTTTGCTGAAACCTCAAGTATAATGTCGATAAATTTAAAAGTGATTGAGAGAATAGTGTATCGGTAATTTGTTACAGTTTCCTTTGATCTTTACTACAAGATAAATTTAATAGCAACGTCCAGTTGACCACCGACTCGTGATACAAGAAATTATCAGCTGTTGGTCGTTTGTCATGCGATGTCTAACGTGACGTCACTAAACCGTTCATTCAAAAAAAAGGTCAAAACACAACAAAAAAATCAAAAAAACTGTGTTAAAATTGTGAAATTACCGATAAAAAAATATTAGTATTAAATAAAGGTAAAAACACAACAAAAAAATCACAAAGCTGTGTTAAAATTGTGAAATTACCGATAAAAAAATNCATAACATCCGAGATGTAACGATGTTGTCGATTGGACAAGAAGTATATGTAAGTGATCATGAAGCTTTGGTTCATTTTGCTGAAACCTCAAGTATAATGTCGATAAATTTAAAAGTGATTGAGAGAATAGTGTATCGGTAATTTGTTACAGTTTCCTTTGATCTTTACTACCCGATAAATTTAATAGCAACGTCCAGTTGACCACCGACTCGAGCTCATCTGATATGGACCTGATAATCCTTGTCTTGCAAAAAAAATACTAATAATTAATATATATCAGCAATATTGATGACGAGACAAAGCTTACTAATAAAGTAGAGGGTACGTATAACGATGAGGTTGTGATGACGTCATGAATGGGCGTCTTCGATTGCAATGACATTTTTTTTCACATTCTTAAAGAAGCTCTAGCATTGAAAACCACAAAAATGTATTATTGTACGTCACACCATTAGCTACAGTTTCCTTGTCCTTTGAGTAGACAACACCTAATACCGAATTACATCTCAAACTCCCAAACAATATTTTAGACGAATTTACGATGACGAAATATGAATGTCTTCAACAAATATTTTAGTACATTCCACATTCCCGCGTCCTCACGCCATTCGTTCATTGATTGTATTCGGTCAGATGATGACTGAAGCTGCCTTTGGAAACTAAATGTACAACTACTGTAATCAATCGGTTAATTGTATACGAAATGTTCTCCTATAGATATACAACTGGTCGTAAATAATATTAAGAATAGAAAAAGTTGACCTAACCTACAAGTAGGTACAATGAGCAAAAACGTAATTAAAAATAATCACAAAAATCATAGTTTGTTTGAAATGATAATTTTGTAAGCAAATCTCTTTTCATCAATATTTATTTTGATAAACAGGATATCAACAGGTTGACAGTTTTATAAAGATGGTATTGACAAATCCTACCCTTGCTGGTGGTTTCTTAGCTTGCTTCTTAGACAATACTGTACCAGGTAAATATAAAAGTAACTGAGTTAGAGAGAGTTAGAGTTGTGGTGTTTAACGCCACTTTCAATAACATTTCAGCTATATCGTGTTGGTAAGTTTCAATGGTGGAGGGAAAGGGAGAATATCTGGGGAAAATTAACCAAGCCAGATCCATCAGGTTCAAAAGACAAATGGACAAATCCAGATATTTAGCCTATGACTCTTGGAAAACTAGTTAGGATATATCAAAGTGTACTTGTAAATGCTTATGAATATTATCGCTTCAACAATGTTATGGTCGTCAACATGACTTGGTTTCCCGTCACGGAATATGATCTGAATCACAAATGATCACGGATATGTTCCGTTTGTGGTATTCACAATCATTTCCTCATGCATGGCTTATCACCGGGTTTGTGACAAGGGTAACACGACGGGGACCACTAGTGGAGCAGGATCTGCTTACCCTTTCGGATTTCTCAGGTTCACCACAAGTTTTTAGTTTGGTTTGTGTTGCTCCATCTTTAGCTTTTTGTGTAGTGTTTTGTTGATAATTGTTTCCCCTTTTTTCATTTGGCCATTGTATTGTCTGTCCTGATTCAATTTACGGCTTATGATTTACCTCTTGTGTGTCTTCAAATTTTACTTATATGTCCAATGGAAGTAAAAAATAAACGATAATACCATATATTCAGAATGTATGCCTTTTACATTTTGGTCTGTAAATTAATTCGTTTGGAAACTTTCAAACATGTGTCGTCTGCAACATTTGTGAATAAATCAGATACGGTGTTGACGTTGTACAATGCTTGGGGAATCACTGCAACATCTACATAGTCCATTAAAATATGTTTCAATGAATATTTGAAATTATACGGAATACAATCAATTGTAGGGGACAGTCGTGGTCGTGATCGTATTGTCGTTGGATTTACAACTATCTGTGCAATCACTGCTTATCACCACTAACGTTGTGAGTTCGAACCCCGTTCATGGCGAGGTTTACTCGATACAACATTATGTGATAAAGTTTGTCAGTGACTTGCGACAAGTCGGTGGTTTCCCCTAGGTATTCCGGTTGCCTCCACTTATAAAACAGACCGCCACGATATAGCTGAAATATTGTTGAAAGTGGGCTTAAACACCATAAACCTAAACTCTTCGTCCTAAACCAAACCAATCAATTTTATGTCCATATGTCTTTCTTTGACAAGGCAAAACCTGATTTATATTTACAGGTACTAAAAAGGAACGTGGGTTAATTGGATGGGACGTGGGAGGAGCAACAGAAGATGGAGAACCACCCATTGGAGATTATGAAGTAACCGCTGATATATATGAAATCCCATCTTTAACTAGACGACTTGACAGATTTAAATTTTTGCAGCACATTCCGTTTTCACCGACATATAGAAGAAGCATTGTTAAAAAATAAGAACTATAGAAAACATACATTATGTACAAATTAAAAAAATAAAATACATTGTGTGTTTATTTCATCTAGAAAGTCCCATGTGATTGGTCATAAGGTTGACACGTGACCTCGACATTGAATCTTCATCAGCCAATGGAGCGCACAAACATTCAACACGCCCACTTTCATAGACTACTTTCACACGTCATGAAAAATAATAACTACACACATAGCAACTGTTGAAAAGTATGGAATATTAAAACAAATAATAATTTTGATAATATTGAAATGTAGTTATAAGTATTGAATGCATTTTTTTGTAGTTTTATAGGGTTGTAAAAGCCTTGACAGAAGTACATTATTTTGGTCAACGCTTTCACACACCAATTAAACTACAGAATATTCCATTCAATTCTTAAATAAATGTAAATAGTCTAGAAACTAGTCAACGATCAAGTCTACAGGATATGGGATCTGCAATGAGCAAATGAACTTTACGATACTGTACAACTGAATCATAATACATAGTAGTTGTTTGTAGGAGGGACCATGTCTTATTTATGTTATTTGTGTTTGTTTGGTTCGTCTTTACCTCCAGTTGTTTGTAGGAGGGACCATGTCTTATTTATGTTATTTGTACTTGTTTGTATATAGTGGTGATCTGAACATATTGTGTTGTGTTTTTGTTTTGTTTGTCTTCGTCTTGTGTCCCTTATGTTGCCAGTTTCTCTTGATTGTCCATTGTTGATTGCACCTTCGGGTTTCTCTAACGTTTATGTATTACATAACTAAAGTAGTTACAAATAGTCATTGCTTTAAAAATGACATTGTTTTGGTCTCTCCCTAGAATGTTTTTTAATGTCAAGAAAAGTGAAATCAGGTGCTCCGGAAGGGTAAAATGTTCCTGCTCTATTAGTAGCATCCGTCGTGTGACTCTTGTAACCTTGTAACAAACATGGTGATAAGCTATGAATGAGGAAAGGACCGGATTATTATTAAACAAAAAAGGTACAGATTGTTATTATCAAATGGACAATAAAAACTTGCCGTGTATACCCAATTTCCCACATGACAATTTCCCACATGTTACCAAATGAGTGACACACACTTTGCTGGCCCCCTTGCAGACGTGTTATGTGGTTGGTATTGTCACCAGTATCCGGCACTTTTCGTCGAAACATCGTAGGAGGAAGAATTGGCAGTCTGTCTTGGTAAACCATTAAATAAAAACAAATAAAAAAATGCCTTAATTTCTAATGCATGGGCACAGACATTTAAATAATATAAAAGGCCGTTGGCCACGGGTCCCCCGACGCCAAGGTTATATCGTAAGATTAAATTTTGAAACTACTGTAAACTAGAGGGTCAGCTGAGCCTGTATCACTCATAATTCTGAAAGGGGACCATCCAAGGACCATTTTGAAGTAAAAAAACGGGAGTAACTCTGGTTAGATTTGTCGAAAAATCATCATTATCGAACTTGACCTAG
>MJUT01017640.1:176077-202418 GCA_002080005.1 Gigantidas platifrons | reverse complement strand
ACGGACGGACGGACGACACCCATTTCTATAGTCCCCTTCGACGAAGCGTCGGGGGACAATAATATAAGATGGTACAGGATTGAAAGACTAGGATTAACCGGTTATTAACTCCCATGTAAAGTCAAATAGCTCTCTAACAACAAAACAAAATAATGTATATCTAGACTCCTCTCCATATGCGAGTGAGTGAGTGAGTGAGTGAGTGAGTACGTGCGTGCGTGCGTGCGTGCGTGAGTGAGTGAGTGAGTGAGTGAGTGAGTGAGTGAGTGAGTGAGTGAGTGAGTGAGTGAGTGAGTGAGTGAGTTTAAATTGTCTGCTTGAATTCCTGAAATATGCTATTAATATTGAAAAAACATCAATGATATATCTGTCCCCAGTACTAAAGGAACAGGCTAAAAGAAAATGGTTATATCTGGAGGCGGTATTGAGTGGTTAATATTAAAATATATCTATAATATTAAAATATAATGCATAACTTAAAATGCTAACTTTGAATTTCAAAAGTTACTACGAAATAGTATGTTATGTAGACCAATTTGATTTTTACATTGTAACTTTTGTGTACTGAAATAGTTTGTATATAGAATCATGTATGTATAAATATGTTCTTTGAAAAATAAACAAATTACAACAAAAAATTGTAAGCTATGTCATCGCGACGTAAAGTTAATTTTCAATGAGATTTATGATGAGGTCCGCTTTGTACTAGACCAACATGCTTAGTTGGATTTTTATAGTGCTAGCTCATTGAAACAACAGTCCGCGGATAGACATGTCGCGCCATTCGGACACATTATCCGGATTTCGAGCCAACCAGTCTTTGCTATTTCTCCTTAATGCTGTGTGTTTATCGGAGATGCAACAAATACCAATTTTAAAGTCATTGGTTGGACCCGATCAGGGGTTCGAACCCACGATTTACCACTCTTGAGGCGAGCACGCTAACGATTACACCACATGTGAGGTGTAGAGGGTAGATATAAATAGTACTGGTCATTCATGCTTAGAACTGCATTCTTTGTATATTCTAAAGTCGAACCAAGGTAACTCAATGTTATTATTTGTCTTATATTTTATGATGAATTGTGTTCACTTTGGGATATTTCAGCCAGATATAAGGAGTGAGCTAGGTAAAATTTCGTTGTTGCCCTTCTTAGTATACCAGTATATATAGGTATCTGGGTCTATACGTGCGATGATTGTTGCCGACCCCTGTGTAACATTTCTTAGCCTAACAACAATGATAAGTGTCTCATACGATAAAAGGCTTCCGTGAATTACTACGTTGCACCTTTACTGGTTATTCATTATTCGATATTCAGAACGAAGAGAGTAGTTATACTATAATTATTCAGATCTTTGATCTTATTTTAATTTATACCAACCTGTAAAATGATATATTTTTTTTACCCCTTCCTAACACTCTACAACTGATAACTAAGGTTACTAAACTAAAGAAAACGTGATCTGAAATAAAGTGACTGACAAAAACATAATAATATCAATTGGTTAGTAATAGTAGCAGAATGGCGGATGATGCGGAAATCATAACTCAAAAACAACATTTTATTGAAGATGGAACGGTCAAAGGTAAGATATTGCAGTTTTCCGGTTATTGACTGATTTTGTTTGTTTGTTGACTTATGAGTTTTGCCTTTCCCTTTTGGAAGATTGCTCGGTGTTCGATAATTTTGTTATTACCCTTATTGTTTGTGATTATTTTTAATCTGCATTGGTTCTCAATGTATGGCGGTTGATACCGCTGTGTGATAATTGTAAATGATATCACATACCGTAGGGGCAACCAAGAATGGACAATCCAGACACACACGTAAACATTGGTCACACAAGACATAGGACGAAGACAAACAAATCAAAATAATACAACAAAGAAAACTAAAGATGAGGAACACATAAAGGTCATGTTTCTACTAATTATGGGAATAAGAATTTGAATTTGAATTTGTATTTTGGTGTTTAACGCCACTTTCAACAATATTTAAGCTATATCATGGCGACCAGTTTTAGTGGTGGAAGAAGCCGGAGTACCCGTAGAGAACCACCGACCATGGGCAAGCAACTGATAAACTTTATCACTTGCGGCTGCGAGTCGAGTGCACCCTTTTTGTAATTTACAAAGCTGGGCGCGAACCCACGCCGTATTGGTGGCAGGCTTGCATGAGTTGTTAGATCCAACGACGTAACTCATTGAGCCACACGGGCCCCCATGTGAATAAGAGCATATAAACAACATTTCAAACTTGTTCCTGTCTTGAATATGCATGAACTGTTTACTGATGGGAGTTAAGTAATAAACAACCAACACAATACATGTTTGATTGGTTTTATTTTTTTGTGTTTAACGCCACTTTCAACAATATTTCAGCTATATCACGGCTGTCAGTTTTATTGATACAGGAAACTGGAGTAAAACCATCGATCTGTCGCAAGTCACCGACAAACTTTATCAACAAAATAGTCTTGCATGAATACATGAATTACTTTCTGGTACATAACCAAAAAAAACACATTTTGATTCTTTTATTATTCTTTACAGAAAAAGTTCCAACATTTACCTCACAAAGATTTATACTGGCCTATATGTTTTTTATGGGGTACTTCAATATTTATGCAGTTAGAGTGAACTTAAGTGTGGCAATTGTATGCATGGTTAGAACACCAGTGTATAACCAAACACTCATTACGTCATCGTATGATAATGTAACACAAGGTAACCAATGTGGTACACTAGAGGAAAGGAGTCTAAAGAGTAATGAGGTAGCTATAAGGATATTCATACTTACATTATCCCCCGTTATATTAAAGAATGATTACATATTCATAGGCGGCTCCAGTGGGGGTCCATCGGGTCCGCCCCCCCTAACTGAGCTAAGTTATAGACTGGTAGGAACGTGTTTTAACAGAACATTTCCAATTTCGTCCTTGTCATTTTTCTTTTTACCTTGATTTGAAATTTTCGCTTTAAATTGCGCCTAGGTATCTTTTGACTTTTCTTAAAACAAATTGCTTTGAAATCCGATATTTTTTCTAATGAAAATGTCTGGATTCTCCTCTGATATTAATTCCAATAATGATAAAATATCTAGACACAAAACCATATATCTACATAAAAACCGTCAAAAATTTTGTTTGAAATTGTAAATTCGCCATATTGGTTCGAATTCTATTTAATTAGACATTGATAAAGTCTTTTGGTGGGACGAAAATGTTGTCGTTTAACAAAGTGTTTAATTCTTTATCACTTTGTTTTATGTACTTGGTGTTGTTTTACAACCCATTTTAGACGTTTATAATTTTTTTTACTTGTATAGTATCGTTATACGGTAACGATCCAACATCCCGTAAGATTGATTGTTGACTGGTTTTTCAGACGTTGTATTATATATATATGCACTTGAAACGACCCAACACAGCATTGTTCTTTTAATTCCCACCATGGTTGTATATATGTCCCTCCGTACAAGCAGGGTTACGAAGAAAATTTTTGGGCCCCAGGGCAAAAGGAAACTTGGCCCCCTCCTCCAATTCTCCAAATAATGATACTTAAACTAAGTCCACCAGGGTGTGTCATAAGCAAGGACTCAGTACAACAAAAATGAATTGATGAATTGTGATTTAGAAAACAGCTTTCTACTTGTTTATTTGTCTGGAACTTTAATTATAATGGTCTGGTACATTTATTAATAGATGTATTTTTATAAACTAAAAACAATAGTCAAATTATTTAATCGACAATCAAATATAAAATATATCTTCACTAATTTAATGCCATAGGCAGCTGAATAAGTAAACAATAATGAATATTACATAAATTGTTTTACCCACTTGGCTTCGTAAGAATATTAATCATTTTGAAGTTAAGCTGAAGCCAATATGCCAAATTTAGTAGGAACTACATTTGATACCAACAACTATTGTAGGCCGACTTTGGTCAGTTTACTTATGCGTGTCCGAGGTGTCATCCTTTTTTTTAATCTCTCTTTCGGCATCTTTTGTGCCGACTCGCTCAGCATACCTTGATTATAATTTGTTTAATTTGCATGTTCCAATGTGCGACAATGACAATGTGGTGACTGGCGCAGTGAAATTAATAAATAAATAAAAAATAAAGGCTCACCTGAACGGAATCAATTGAGTATAACAAAAGTCTGATCGTGGCCATCTCCCTGCTATCCTCGATCTGCTACTCTCAGAGGTAATTCTTAGGGACTTAGCCTGGGTCCCCATTTGCTATGTATTTTGCTATAGCAAATCACTTAGGCCTACATATTTCAGAGCCCTTATATAAAAAATTAGTGGGCCCCTCCTCCTGCAACCCTCGATCTTACCAGTGTCAATAATTGTTCTTAGGGGAGTCCAAGCAGTCGCTCTTGGCCATAGTTTGAGTCATTTAATATACATTTACAAGTCGAAAATCACTAAATATATGTACATGAAAGTTGTTATACATCATCAAGGGCCCTATGAAAGTCATTTGTGAGCTCCTTCCTGAAACCTGGGGCTAATTCGAATTCTGTATGAAGAATTGTATATCCACTACACGAAATTTTCATTCACATATTCACGAAAGAACACATTTTATTTTGTTTGTCTTGCACGAGGTACACCCTTGTTTTTTTCCTCGTTTGGCTTGTGGGCCCCCTATATTAAGCTCACGGGCCCCGGCTGACCCCCCTCTCATTGGGCCTACGTACAATGTGGTGTGATTAGACAATTTTTAATACAATAATATCATAAAAGCGCTGTGTTTCTTCAGAATACATCAAATTTCCAGATGTTTAATATATTTTTGTGTCATTAATTTTATTAATTCATACGTATATAACGTAAATTATAAATCACTGTTTCCAATTTTTTAGAATTTACATAATTCTTCATATATATAAAATAAAATAAAAAAAACTCTCTCCAAGTAATTTTATTAGCTCATACAGTATTTAATGTACATTGTAATTCATTGTTCCCATTCATTGTTTGGAGAACCTGCATAATTTGTTTTATGAATATACCGTATCATAGTATCTTTTTTGAAATTGTTGCTAAGTACGACAGAAAAACGCTAAAAACAATTATTGTATTCTTTGTTAAATAAACATTATAGAATACCAAAGGGGCGATCAAAAATTGACAATCCAGAGAAACTGGCAGCATAGGTTACACAAGACGAGGACAAACAAAACAAAAACACAACACAATATGTGTTGAACGTAAATAAAACATGAACCCTCTTACAAACACCCGGATGGAAAGACGAATTGAACATCGTTTTATGCGGAAATCATAACAGACATCACAACACGGAACTCCAAACTTAAAGACACACAATAGAACAACACAACAAAACCTTTTTTTTATGAACAATACGGAACCCACCAAAAAACTGGGGTGGGGAGGGGGGAGGGAACTCAGGTGCTCGAGAAAGGTAAGCAGTTCCTGCTTCTAATAGGACACCTGCCATGTTACTCGTATATATAGTCAGTACCTGTTGGACACCACTACACGCAACACACACAAATAACATATAAATAAGACATATCAACCCTCCTACAAACACCTGGAGGTAAAGACAACCCTCTTACATGCATGGCTACCTATATTTTTATTGAACATAATCCATCTGTTAACCTTTTAGGAAACGTCTACTGATTATTTATGAGTTTACATTTTCTTCATTAGCGTGCTGAATTCGACATAATCCATCTGTTAACCTTTTAGGAAACGTCTACTGATTATTTATGAATTTACATTTTCTTCATTAGCGTGCTGAATTCGACTGGGATAAGGGTACCAGATCGACTATCTTATCATCTTTCTTTTACGGATACATCATCACACAAATTCCTGGTGGATGGTTGGCTGACAGGTTTGGTGGTAGGCGTGTCATGGGCATCTCGATGATACTCTGTGGCATAACAACAATTCTGATGCCAGTATGTGCTCGAACATCAATTGTTTTGGTGTATGTTCTACGCATACTCTTAGGGTTAGCGTCGGTGAGTCTAATTTTAATTTTTTGTGTATTGACTATTTTACAACAGAACTGTTTAAAGATACCAAAGTGGTAATCAGAAGCTATAAATAGAAGCAGGACAGACAATACAATAACCAAGAGAAAGGAGACAAAAGTACATACAACGATCTTCATAGCATTACACTGAAAACTAAAGATCGAGCAACCCGAACCCCACTAAAAACCGGGAGTGAAATCAGGTGCTTCCGTAGAGTAAGCAGTTCCTGCTACACATGTAACGCCCGTTGTGTTGCTCTTGTCAGTTTTGTTTTGCGCTTTTATTCTTGATAACGCTTATTTAAATTTGAAGGGAGCATACCTTGAACTATAAATAAATAATTGCTTCTTTCTATTTTGGAAATATGTTTTTGATTTGTTTTGATTTCTAGTTGGTAGCAGTGATTTCCCCTTTGCACATTGCACGACTAAATTGCATGCCATCTAATATATGTAATATTTGTACAACAAAATGTACATGTTGTCTATTTTAAGAAAAATTCTGCACATAGATAACTGCTTGCTAGTTAATAATTTAAACTAGCATAAAGGTACTCAAAATGCATGGTATTTTAATTTCAATAAGAGTGTTGCATAAAAGGATAAATAGACTCGTTTAGTGAGGTATTCCTACAAGTCGAACTAAATTTCTTGAGGCGAGGTTGTCACTGTACAACTTCAGATAAATTCTAAAATTCACACCCAAAATATTAAAATGTGGACACAAATCTCCCAAAAACATTTTGATTATTTATTTACAGACAATCGCCTTTAATTACATAATACAGTCTATTTGTAGTTTAAGCCCTTTGGTTTTATTGCTCCCAAAACTTTAAATTATTTGGCTTTCCAATATTTCGATTTTGAGCGTACCTGATGAAGGTTATTCCAGAAAGGCGTCCTGCGCACTAACTGTGATATCTACGCTTTATTATAGGGTGTTGTATTGTCCTGCGCACTAACTGTGATATCTACACTTTATTATAGGGTGTTGTATTGTCCTGCGCACTAACTGTGATGTCTACACTTTATTATAGGGTGTTGTATTTCCTGCTGGTCATTCTATGTGGGGAAGATGGGCGCCACGATTAGAGAGAAGCAAACTGGTGACCACTTCATTTGGTGGTATGTCACAAACAAACATGAAAGAGTATAAACAAAGCACAATTAACGGCTGTTTAACACCCTTAAGCTCATGTCAATATCGGTTTGAGATATTGAGTTCGGCTTGACGTGATGACCTCGGCTTGACATGATAACCTTGATTTGACATGTTAACCTCGGTGTGACATGACAACCTCGGTTGGACATTATTACCTTTGTTGATTGACATAATGACCTTTGTTTAAAATTATGAATATTTAGCACAACTTTCAATGTTATTGTTTATACCTATAGTTGTAATACAGCCCATGGCTAGGAGTACTCGATACAAATTTAAGTGATAAAATTTGTCAGTGACTTGCGGCATGTCAGTGGTTTTCTCTGGGTACTCCACCAAAAAAAATGCCACGATATAACTGAAATATTGTTGAAAATGACGATAAACACCATAACTCTAACCCTTTTTTATATATTGTTTTGGTCAGTTCTAACTGTGAGTGAAAGGCAGTATCCGGAGTAAAGCTTTGTTATTTCCATAATTCACGTGATTTATGTTTTAACCACTTCCTCGTATATTCTGCCTTTCGTTATTCATGTTTGTGACGGATACATTTTTCATGTTAAGATAAGGTGTCTTCGTTGTTCGTGAGGGTTTACAGCTATATGTGCATTGAGTGCTTATGATCCCCGATCATGCCGAGGTGTACTCGATACAACATTATGCTATACAGTTTGTCAGTGACTCGCGGTAGATCAGTGGTTTTCTCTGGGTACTCCGGTTTCCTCCATCTATGAAACTGACCGACGCGCAATAACTGAAATATTATCGAAAGTGGCGTTAAGCAACGCTAACGCTCCTGTACGTTTAACAAAGTATTTATCAACATATCATTATCATTTGCGTTTACGGTATCACTATCAGACATTCACTTAAAATTGCATTAGATTGTGTTGTGTCATTATGTTTTTTAATATTTTATATTTTCAAAAATAACCAATGTCCACCCAGGTATCAAACACACTAGTATACATCACAAGTAATTCCATTGTAGGAGCGTGGGTTGGAATTATTGTAACATTTGCGGTATCTGGGTTATTATGTGAATACGGATTTGACAACGGATGGGGTTCAATATTCTATATAACTGGTGAGTTTATACATGTATGTAGTATCCTCAATCCTCGTCCAGTGTCTCTGGGTTGTCCCATTCCTGATTGCCTCTTATTAACCTCTCGTGACGCTAAGATTAAAAGTAGGGGCTTTCCGATTTTAGAGTCACGTGAGGTTAATATAACGTTCCAAAGGCTCCCATGTAACGATCAAAATTAATCTTTGCGGAAATTGAAGGCTTATACAGTATTCATAAAGTTCTATCAAGAAAACATTTGCATGCTTTTAGCCGATCAGATAAAAGAAATGTTTATAGTCATATAATAAATAATATTATTATCTATTTTATTGATTTACTGACAGAATATGATTATTTATTTGTTATATCGTATTGGTAAGTTTTATTGGTCAAGGAGTACAAGATACTGTATTACTCAGAATACAACATAACAAGATAGTACTAAGCGAACATTTTATAATATATATAAGTCATTGACAAACTTTATTAGATAAGGCTGTTTCCCTTGTTCACATCCGGTGGGGTTAATGGTACTTGATCTTAAGTTTCTGTTAAATGGTTTGTAGATCATCGTTTTTCTTTTTGACATTGTGTTGTCTGTCCTGTGATTTACGGCTTCTGATTACCCCCTTGGTATCTTTTTGACATTGTGTTGTCTGTCCTTCGATTTACGGCTTCTAATTACCCCCTTGGTATCTTTTTGACATTGTGTTGTCTGTCCTTCGATTTACGGCTTCTGATTACCCCTTTGGTATCTTTTGACATTGTGTTGTCTGTCCTTCGATTTAAGGCTTCTGATTACCCCCTTGGTATCTTTTTGACATTGTGTTGTCTGTCCTTCGATTTAAGGCTTCTGATTACCCCCTTGGTATCTTTTTGACATTGTGTTGTCTGTCCTTCGATTTACGGCTTCTGATTACCCCTTTCGTATCTTCAAACATTTCTTGCATGATCAGAAGTCTCAAATAGAAGTAGTGATATAAATCAATTAACTACGAACCATCGGAACACCCTGTAATAAGGAATAAAATTGAAAAGTATGATGCGTTTTGTTTCTATATACATTCAGTCAATAAGGGTAATAACAAAATTGCCGAACACCGAGCAATCTTATAATAGGAAAGACAAAACTCATAAATCAATAAACAGACAAAATCTGTCAACAACCGGAAAACTGGGAAAACCGCAGTGGCCCTGACTTGGTACAGGCATTTCTAAAGAAATGGTGGATTGAATCAGATTTTACGGCGCCGATCCTCTCGCTTTCATTACGGTTCAAAGGTTCCGGTTGTCACTATAAGATAAGTTAAGAAATGAAAATGACAGTACTGTTTATTCCTGATGCAATAACATAGAAAAACTACTAATTACGTCATATAGCAAATCAAGATTTAAACAAATAAAGTGTTTATGACCGTTGATTGTTAAGAAAAACATGCTGTTCAATAGCTATATTTGGTGCTGGTGACGGTTGCTACGGCTCTCACACACACAGAGCTGCTCATCGCGTCCATGTGTGCTGGATAGGAGCCCTCTGGGTGGGAGGATGTCGGGTTACTTTTTTTTAATATATATTATTGAACTCGTCCTAAATATGTCTGAAATACCACTCGCTGCACGTTAAGCAATAATCGATCAATCAATCAAACAAACCAATTGTTTTGTTAGCAGGTATCCATTGGTCTATGTGGATTGTTTTTCGCTTTATACTTGTACTGTTCCCCGAAATTCATGTGTTTTGTATATATATATTATTTCTTTGACGTAATGCGTTACATAGACCTTTGATATCTTATTTTAGGTGGATTGTGTCTGATATGGGTAGTCGTATGGTTTTACCAAATTAGAGATTCACCACAGCAACACCCAAGGATAAGTGAGGCCGAGCTTAAATATATCACAGAGAATATCGAGTATGATACGTCTAAAAAGGTACATATAAATTATAAGTTGTTTACGTTCCTATCTGTCGATATGAAGATTTTAACACCCAGAAGTAGCCAAGTACATCCTGAGTTGCAGCCGAAGGGTGTACAGGCTATTGAATGGTGTTAAGATATTCTCCATATCTACGGATGTGAACGTGAATAACGAATTTATCTCCGGTTATAATCACAAATAATACATTTTGAACCCCGACGGGCCACGTAAAAGTGACGTTTCTTTGTTATTGCACTTTAGCAGAATGACGAATCATTTAGACCCCTCCGCCAAATTCACCATAAATTCGATTGCCATCACTTGTACTTATTCCTCTACAATTAATATTATCTTGCAACTTATTCCATGCAATTTATTTACGTTAGAATATGCTACGATATGGAAGATGCCCTTTTGTGAAAGCACAATAATATACTGATATATAACATGGGATTGCAGCGTTTTGCACGTTTTCAACTAAGTGACTCGTGGTGTCTTTTGGTTCTACATAGACAACTTTCGAATTAGATGAAATTCCATAATAAATTGTTTGAGTGAACAAAACTAGTTTAACCCAGCACTTTTTATTGAAATGCGTGTATCACATGACGAATTGATCGGTCATGTGCATGTTTCGAGTTTGCTTTTGTTTCTACGATTTTATTTAATAGAATTTTGGAAGTGTTCCGACAGTTTTGTAGTGTTTGTTTTTCAGGAAGTGTTCCGACAGTGTTGTAGTGTTTGTTTTTCAGGAAGTGTTCAGACAGTGTGTAGTGTTTGTTTTTCAGGAAGCGTTCCGACAGTGTTGTAGTGTTTGTTTTTCAGGAAGTGTTCCTACAGTGTTGTAATGTTTGTTTTTCAGGAAGTGTTCCAACAGTGTTGTAGTGTTTGTTTTTCAGGAAGTTCCGACAGTGTTGTAGTGTTTGTTTTTCAGGAAGTTCCGACAGTGTTGTAGTGTTTGTTTTTCAGGAAGTGTTCCGACAGTGTTGTAGTGTTTGTTTTTCAGGAAGTTCCGACAGTGTTGTAGTGTTTGTTTTTCAGGAAGTGTTCCGACAGTGTTGTAGTGTTTGTTTTTCGGGAAGTGTTCCGACAGTGTTGTAGTGTTTGTTTTTCAGGAAGTTCCGACAGTGTTGTAGTGTTTGTTTTTCAGGAAGTGTTCCGACAGTGTTGTAGTGTTTGTTTGTAATGTTTTAGGTAACGGATGTTCCTTGGAAAGAAATGTCCAAATCGGTTGTGTTGTGGGTTGGTATATGTTGTCACATGTGTGCTAACTGGGGAATATATACATTGATTATCAGTATGCCAGCTTTTATGAAAGACGTTCTTAAGTTTGATATCAAGAGCGTAAGTACATATAGACACGCATAGATTTGGTGACGCCTTAATCAGTGTAACCCCGCCACATTTTTGTACCTGTCCCAAGCCAGGACCTTCATTTTCAATATCAGTGTAGTGATCTTTTTGTGTTCGATGAGTTAAGGCGAGAACTTATTGTTCGTTTTGTTGATATTGGTGGAATTATGAAGTACCACCATTAATAAACTCATGACAGAAGAGCGAATGAATAAACTTCAATGAAATCGAGGTCCTCAATACGCAGTTGTGTAATGAAGGAGCCTAGCCAGCCGTTCAGTACAATCTACTATGGAAAAAAAGTGTAAACAGTGATGATCAACAATTCCACTAATATCAACAAAACGAAGAAAAAACCTCTGACCACAAACCATTGAACGCACAAAAAAGACCATAACACACGGCTTTCGAAATCTACGTCCCGGCTCTCGATAAACATACCAATTGTATTCTCCTCCAAGATAAAACATACATAGAGCTTCATATTATAATAATGCCATAGGGGTTCAGCATGCATTATGTTAATATAAGTACAGATAAAATACGAAAACATTTACTTATCAAGCCAGGTAAGTGAGCTGTGATGTATATGCGTGTTAGGGCTACATAAACGTATTGCATTCATTAAATCACTTTAAGATCACTTCTATATCCAATTATGTTGTATAAAAGTAAACATGCTCTATGAAATTTAATTCAATATACATTAACAATACAGGAAGGGGGCACTGGTCAATGTATCTTAAACGTATATGTGGTGCAATGGTTAATGTGTTTGTCTCAAGTACGGCAGATCTTGGGTTCAAATCCCGGTGGTGTTAAACTAAAGACTATAAAATTTATATTTGCTACTTCGCCGTTAAGCACACATCATTAAGGAGAAATGACAAAGATTGATTGGCTCGGAATCAGGATACTAATGTCTCCGAGTTGAGCGACATGTCTATCCGCGGACTGTTGCTTCAGTGAGCTAGCACTATCAAAATACACCTAAGCGTGTTGGTCTAGTATCATTGAATGTAACTTGTTCTCGAAATGATATTGCTGAAAACACTGCTCTGTAACACTATCTAACACTCATTAACTCACTGTATTCGGGCGCGGATCCAGGATTTCAAGTCAGGGGGGCGCACTTAAAAATATCGGGCCGACCGGAGCGAGTCCCGAAAATTTTCGGGGTATTTCGTGCGAAAAATCACGATTTTACGCAAAAAAAATCATATTTTTTTTCTATTTTAGGGGGGGGGGCGGAGGCGCCTGGTATTTATCTTTCACCTTCCAAATGTAACATTCAAGGCAAACGATTATCAAAATATGATATATATAACATTTGTTTTAAAAGAATGGATTGTTATCTTCAATACCATACATGTGTGCCTCTGTGATGGCGATATCAGCAGGATATTTAGCAGATTATATAAGGACTAAGAACATACTGACAACAAGACAAACCAGAAAACTATTCCAGTCTATTGGTAGGTATGACTACCGGTATATCTGTAGAAAATAAAAAAAATAACAATACCACAATTTCGGAAGAGTTCCAAAAACCCAACTGTCAAAAGTCGTTGACATGAGTGACAGATTGTTCTCGTCCTTGACATAGTTGAAATACTGTTCGCTGGAGGTTCAGTAATAACCAATCAATCTGATACTACTTTATCCTACCCGTTAAAAATACAGAAAGAGGCAAGGGGTTTAATGACCTTATTTGATATCAAATACAATCGTCTATGGATTAATATAATTGTTCTGCAGGACAAATAATATAAATAAAGTGTCATCAAATTTTAAGTGTGTGTGTGCATTCGGGGCAAAACTATGGAAATATCAGGTAAACACCGCCTTTCTACCAGATAAATTCTAATTATATTTTATTATTAATTAACCTTGATTTATTAGCCTATATATGGTCAAATCTGTCAATACAATATAAAAACTTTCATTGGACCAATATGGAAAAAACCAGTCAAATACGAATATTTTCTGTATTGGCACAATTCCAGTCAGTCCAATAACAGTTAGATCGGAATCAACTAGACGTTTCGAAAATTGCAAGGAAAAGTACCGAGATATATTGTACTGGTTAATTAATAAAGGTATCATTACGTGATGTTTTTTTCATATTGGCGTAGTTATAGGTCCTCGATCTGCTGTATTGGCGTTCGGCTGCGCCTCCCTCGGACCTATAACTAGGCCAATATGAGAAACATCACGTAATAATACTATAAGACACTGTACTAATATTATATATTTTTGACTAAAAAGAGGATGTAAAAATAATGATGGCAGGTCTAATTTTTGCAGCTTTCATTGGAGCGGGAACGTTTTTGGTGGCAACTGGATTTGTGCCCTGTGAGAAACGTTACCTTGCTGTAGTTTTTCTTTGTTTAGCTCTCACGTTAAAGGCATGCGGTAGAGGTGGATTTTCGGTAAATCATATTGATGTTGCTCCAAAGTAAGATAGTATCTTAATCTACAGTCACTAAGTAAAGCAGTATATTAATGAACGCCTGTCTTGTGTTAATACTTCATACAAGTCATGTGTAGTGTAAACAGAAAATACGTAAACGTTAGAGAAAATCGAAGGGGAAATCAATAATGAAAATAAATTAAAGCAGTGATGGACAACACTCCACCAATATCAACAAAGCGAATAATCATCATTCAAATCATTGAACATAAATAATCACGAATGGACAATCAAAAACAAAGGCAACATTGGGCACAGAACAGAGAACGACGACCAAATAAAACAACAAATATACACAAAGCTTGAAACGATTAGCAACACGGACACCACCAAATGATGATGCCTTCTATACTGGCAACAATTCTTAACTTGATTTAAGCGACCATGTACGATACTGGTATAGGGAATTTTATACCACTTGTTCATATTTGTTTTTTGTTTTTGATTTTGTTTTGCTTTGTTATGTTATGCTATGTTATGTTTTGCTTTGTTTTTTAATTGGTTATTGTCCATTTTTATGTACTATGCAAGTCTTCATCTGATATGGAAATCGCGTTGGATACCAGTATACGCAAATAAATACAAATAATACTAATAAAATACTCGACACACTTGACTTCGACAACACTAATTGGAGTAAAGATGAACCGAATGTCGTTTTTACGCGGAAATCGTAACGTACATCACATCACGGAACTACAAACGTGAGAACATGTAATTAGACAAAACGAATAATGTTATAAGTGACCCATTTAAATGTGTCTACAATCTCTTTAGATTGATTTTACTTTAATATTGACAATAGGTATGCAGGAATCTTACTTGGCATAACAAATACCATGGGAACAATTCCTGGAATGGTGTCGCCAATCGTAGTCGGAGCATTAACACCAAATGTAAGTAGTGTTTTGTAACTTGAAAAGCAAAAGAATATATATTGATAAGTCAGCCATTTTACCGCACTACCATACTCTATTTCTATAACAGGGATGGCGAATTATAACTTCAAGACGGTTATTGAAAATGAAACAAAAGATACAACACAGTCTGAACTGCTCCAAAATCCAATTGGGATATTGTAGGAACAGCTAACACTCATGCATGTACATGATCGCTCATGTACTTCCTGTGAACATGCACTTCAATAAAAGGTGGCGGGGTTGAATTAGCTTTATAGAACATGAGTTGGTAACCTTTCCAGCTGGTATCTAGTCTCTTATTGTGCTGTTGTTTGTACCTTGCGTTGTGGTGACCCTGACACTTCTTTACTCCCAATCCACACCTGGGGCCTCCACTATTTTCGCTTCTAAATGAAATATCCGATCGGTTAACTTTAAAACCGAAACTATCCGCTCGATATGGAATGACGACGGCAAAAGTTTGCTACTAAAGGAACAAATATTGCTTGCTTTTATGGAACACATGAATTCATTGGGGTTGTGTCCATATATCAGTTTTGATTTCTACTTATTCAAGTTGAAATGAAAAAACCAGATGTTTTCACATAGTACGTTTTATTTCCTCTCGGTATAAATATAATATGGCGTTTATTAGATTAGGCTGTAAACCAGGCATTACTATTCTTACCTGGAGACATGAGGTAATGCTTAGAACATTGAAAATTAATGAGAATGAAGCAGGTTTTACAGGGGTTATGGGTTATGGTGTTTAACGCCACTTTCTACAATATTTCAGTTATATCGTGGCGGTCTGTTTTATTGGTGGAGGAAACCGGAGTGTCCAGAGAAAACCATCGTCCTGCTGCAAGTCACTAACAAACCTTAGCACATAATGTTGTATCGGGTACACCTCACATGAGGGGGATTCGAACTCACAAGGTTAGTGATGATATGCACTAATTACATAGGCATTCATCAAACTGCCATACGACCACGACCACGACGGCCCCTAGTTTTCACAGAGTACATATAGATATGTATATGCACTTGAAATTGACGACGATGATATTATGATAAGATATTTATATTTTTTTAGGATTCACAAGAAGAATGGAGAACTATATTTTATATTTGCGCGGGAATTTATTTGTTTGGAACAATTGTATATGGCAGTTTTGCACGTGGTGAGGTTCAATCATGGGCGAAAGATAAAGAAGATGAGAAGTCTGATCCACCAATTATCATGAACTAACATATTCTAAACAGTAGCATATTCTAGTGAATGATAAATAAAAGTAAACAAACTCCAATTTTTTTAATCACGTTTATACGTCGTTTGTTGAATGAATATTAATTAAAAGTATGTCCATGTATAAGGAAACTGTATATAAACTTAAAAGATAAGTAGTACTAAAGATAATGATTAATAATTGATGAATGTTTTTACCGTAAAAATTCACATCCTCTTATTACAGTGTACTAAATAGCGACTTAATAAATAATATACCACTCGTCACTCTTGTTGTGTCATGTTTTATTTTTATTCAAAAACGTGAGAGAGTTTATATCATCTAACTTGTATGTGTAATCAGGGTCGCCAAGAGAATGTTTAGATCCCAGGGCAAAATGAAACTTGGCCCCCCTCCAATTCTCCAAATAATGATACTCCAACTAAGTCCACCACGGGGTGTCATAAGCAAGAAATCGGTACAACAAAAATGAATTGATGAATTGTGATTTAGAAAACAGCTTTCTGCTTGTTTATTTGTCTGGACCCTTAATTATAATGATCTGGTGCATTCATTAAACTCGTGGGCCCCGTGGCGCCGCCTCGGCTGACCCCCTCTCAGTGGGCCTGTTTGTAATGTTTGTAATATACATCACGTTTTATCCATTACGATCTCGGACAAATCAAGACTTCCAAAATCGACTATGGTCATCTATGCCGGACAGAGGAGACCCTTTCGCATACATGTTGCACTTTTTATGCTGCGTACTAACGCCCATATATCTACGTATATATACGCTATGCAATCGCAAGGTCTTATTATCAGTTGATAAAATGGAGATTACATATATCATAAATTACTGTCTATCTTTCCGGAGCACAATAGTGCATTACTAGTTTAGTGGTTCGTGTTATTCAATCTATTGTTTTGTCATTCGATTTACGATATTCGGAACACACATTTGGTATCCTTCGTCAATGATTCGTGTTATACCATACGTAAGAATGACGAGAAATGTCTGGAGGGATCTGTCATACTAGTTTCGCTGTTTGTTATTTTGTGTGTAACTTGTGTTGTTTTGACCGATTGCAATTGTAACAGGTGAAGCAGGAACTACTTACCCTACCAGAGCACCCGAGTTCATCCCAGATTTTTAGTGTGGGGTGGGGTTCGTGTTGCTCGATCGCTTGTTTTGTATGTAATATTTTGTAGATCGTTGTTTGTCCTTTTTCTTTTGCCATTGTGTTGTCTGTCCTTCGATTTAGGGTTTCTAATCATTCCTTTAGTATCTTCAAGTTTTCTTTTATCCATATGGACAAAAGGTGTGAAGATATCACAGGGCTAATCAGTACATTTTGTAATATATTTCCTATTAATGAATAAAGCATTTAATTTTAACATGAAAATAAAGGGCAACTCCCATGTGGAAATAACTTCCATGATATTTTCACGTTTCCTTGCGTACCGCTAATATACAGGTTTGACTATCATTAAACACTGTGTAAATCTTACATTCATCCATGTTCGTTTGAAAACTAAGAAAGAATGCTAATAATGGTTTCCTCGTTGTGAGTTAAATACACATCATATTGTTAGTCAAGACAGTGTCATAATTTGTGGTCATTAGGTAGAACAGCAATTTCAACAGATTTGTCCGCTTGTTTCACTTTGTCCAAAGCCCATGGTTGAATTTCACCACTCACCAAACACCCATAGATGATAATACCACAGATATAAAACGCTGCACTGACGTAGAATACATTTCTCCATTCTTCTGGCGTGTCCTACATACGAAACAAAAGTTTCTTTACATTGTGATACGCACAAAAGAACAGTTCGCTTACGCTAAGGGTGCGTCATGGTCGTGATCGTATGGTAGTTGGATTAATAACTACCTATGCAATCAGTGGCTATCACCACTAACGCTGTGAGTCCGAATCGCGATGTCACCCGACATACCATTATGTGTCAGTATCTTGCGACAAATCGATGGTTTTCTTTGTGTACTCCGGTTTCCGTCACCAATAAAACTTACTGCCAAGATATAACTGAAATTCCTCTACGAATAAAACTGACTGCCACGATATAACTGCAAAATTGTTGAAAGTGGCGCTAAACACCAGAATCCTAACCCAGTAACACCAAATAATATGGGTAACAGTGATTCAAAGAAAGCTTGATATTGCGTGTAGTATCGTTAATGCGGCATGTAATACATATTCTTTGTTCTTACTTGATACACGTGAGTGATATTAAGTGATTGGTATCTACTATTTCAGAAACCAGTGTACTACTTCCAAAATGCAAAATATTTTCTTTGGTTAAGATTAGGTGTGTATATAAATAATTGTTATTTTCACTTCCGTATTCTCTAACGTTTAATTAGAGCTCACGACCTGTTTCTGGAATAACGTTCACCAGGTACACTCATGAAATGTAGCAATGATTAAAAAACGATGTTCGGTTAATCTTTACCTCCAGTTATTTGTAAGAGGGCTCATGTATTATTTACGTTATTTGTGCTTATTTGCATATAGTGGTGTCCAACACATATTGTGTTGTGTGTTTTCTCCGTCTTGTGTACCCTATGTTGCCAGTTTCTCAGGATTGTCTATTTTTGATTGCCCCTTCGGTATTCTCTAACGTTTATTTTATTAATTAGTTCTTTGTTAGAGTTAGAGATCCATTATATTAGTTAACACGTGATAAAAGAAATTACACATACAAAGTCTAAGCTAGAAAATGTCAGGATTTATGTATACGCCAGCAGTTAAGAAATAAAAAAAGGAAAACAATCGTATTTCTAAAGACCAGATTGCCTAAAACCTTTTTTTTTATTCAATTGCGTCTCTTGACTTTTTCGTACATATTTTTATCAGCATTATCGTCTCCTTATGTAGGAAAACATGCATGACATTAATTTTACCCTTGTTGTTTGTCCTCGTCGATGTTGTCGTATTCAATTAATATAATTAGATGTTTGATTCTGTAAATTAACTCATTTCGAATCCAACTATTTTATTACGCACACACTGTATAGCTGCTGGAAACAACGAGGATAGATAAAAATACAGATACAGTAAGACATGTCCATGAGGTCACCTATATTAAGCAGTCACCTGTATTAAAAGGTCACCATTTTTTTTAACCTGTCATAGACATTTTCATATAAATTGAACCACTATTAAAAGGTTACCTGTCTTAAAAGGTCACTTTTTCTTTGTCTCAAAGGTGACCTCTTAATACAGGTTTGACTGTAATTCAAAATGTATAACTCATTTTATATCTTACATGTGGTGTTAGATCAGCCGCTGCTATAGGTGATAACATCCCTGGTATTGTAGCTATAGTATTGGTAATCCCATACAGTATCCCGCCATATCTATAAATAGTACAAGATTTTCATTGGTTATATAGCATATAACATGATACATGGTTTATATGGTCGTTTCTGGAATAACCTTCATCGGGTACGCTCATTATCCAAAGATATGGAAGGCCAAGAAATCTAAATGTCTTTGGGAGCAAGAAAATAAAGAAACAAAACAGGATGCTCAAAATTGGCTGACGTCACTTATGTATGAGGGAGGAACACCTTAGTTTTATTAATAATTACATCATTTAGAACCTATACATTTCAATAATAGATATATCAAATGAACCATTTCAGTGCAGAAGCACTGACTACTGGGTAGATGATACCATCGGGGACTAACAGACCACCAACAGTGGTATCGATCCAGACCCAGTGATAGTTAAAGTTAAAAAAAAACATGGATATCGAAAATAGTGCGGATAACACGTTTCTGGAATAACCTTCATCGGGTATTCTCATAATCAAAAGAATGGAAAACCATATAATTTAACAGACTTTGAGAACAGGTAGACCAAAATCGGCCAAAGTCACCTATTTTTGAGGTAGGAGAACCAAACTTTAACTAATAATTACATTATTTGTGGAGTTTTGGTTTAAAGAAATGCCAATAAAGCTTAGTAGCAAAGAATGGTCTTCTGATTGTATGTATTTATAATACTTTGAAATATGATATTCGGCATATTTTACCTCGACTTACTTAGGGGCGATGTCAATATGATTTACAGCATATCCACCACGTGTGAAGCCAGTACAGAGTAACGCTAAGCAAAGGAACACTACAGCAATCGCCCGTTTCTCACATGGTACAAATCCTGTGGATACCAAAAATACAGCGGCACCGATATATGCTGAAAAAGATGATATTTGTTTCTAATACAAGAAGAAGAAAAATAAACGTTAATCACAATATATGAAATACTGCTAATAAAATACAAATAAAAAAGTTAAGCACCAATCAATCAATTATACATGAAATGGTCACAATCACGTGGTAGTTTTATGCACATCTATCTATTTAATCAGTATCTGAGTGATATACTGTTGAAAATAACGTTAAATACATATAACCTTAACCATACATCATCTATATATGAATTAATTACGCTTCGCGAGCATCTGGTTTCATCCCAGATTTTGGCTGGATCCATGTTGTGCTACCTTTCAGTATTCTGTGTTATTTTGTGTATTGCTAGTCTTCGTCCTGCGTCTTGTATGCGTAGTGCTGTTAGTGTTTCTTGATTGTCCATTCGTGATTGTTCATTCGGTTTACTCTAGCATTTATTTGCACTTGAACCGGACATGTATTTAATGATAAACATACCCAAGCATCAGTTAAACTGCGACTTTTGATTTTTCAGTACTTTTTGTCGAAATATTCCACTTGGATCTTTCGATATTAACCCTTTATAAGTTGAACTGAACCAGGTATCTCCCTTCATCAATGTACAATGTCAGATCTCTAGATGTATAATAATTGTGTGTTACTAGAGACAGACTCTAAAATGGACTCCTTTCGTCACCTCTATTAAGGGGTCACCTGTATTAAAAGGTCATATTTTTCTTGTCCTATCACAGAAAATGTCATGTGAATTGAACCTCTTTAAGAGGTCACCTATCTGAAAAGACTACTTTTTTTGTCCAAAGGGTGACTTCTTAATACAGGTTTAACTGTATATAAGTTTACCTATGCCCTGAAAAAGTCGTCTAGTTTGAGTTGTTGTGAGAATATTTCTACTCCTAAGAAGATCAGCTATCTGCCCGGCAGTTAAAGCCATGAATGCGGCGCATGCATACGGAAGAGCAGACAAAGCTCCATTCTGTCAATATATTAATACATGTATGCTAATTAGAAGTTTTGTATATTGCATCACTATTTGACAAAAATAGGTTATGATAAAAAAAAATGCAGACATTTGATGCTACTTTTACCAATATTTCATGACACTTTACAACAAAATGATGACTTCGGTTTGTGAACTTTTCATTTAAATGTAGCAGTATTCCAGCATCGCCTGTGTATGGTTTATATCTCTGTTGATACAATATTCCACAGCGTGTGGTGCCTATTATGATTTCCTGCATTTAGGATTGCTGCTAACAAGAAACCATCATTATGTATTCAATATGTAAGTTAATCTAGCCATAATATAGCTAAACAGATGTTTATTTGGTGTTACAAAACAATAGTTTAATTATTGATGTTTCGCCGTGTGAACGTACTGATATTTTAGTCTGAAGCATAGTATACTCGTACTTACACTTTTGATATCAAACTTTAAAGCACTCTTCATAAACTCAGGTAGACTAGTAAGTAATGTGTAAACTCCCCAATTACCAAACGAATGTGCAACGATAATAGCCCACAACGGACCAGATTTGATCATATCCCTCCATGGAACTTTGGCTGTCTGTTAGAAAACAACATATGTTTAGACATGATGGCATAGCAATGTTATTAATTAATGAACTATTGCATTCATATTTATATCTTTGTAAGGTTATTTCAGAATAGGAATATTAGTATCAGTGTTTACATTAGGCACAATACTTTGCAACAACAATGATATGAATAATTTCTTCAAAATATGTTATATGCAAAAATCGTTATGTTCGCGAGGTTTTTTTTCCGCTATTTTAAGTACAATAATTTCGTAATAAAAAAAACCCCACGGAAATACCATCGCCACATTAAAAACTAGTGAATACCTTTGAATTTTAATTCCTGCGAATTTCACAACCTATACGGTATGTATTTGGAATATTAACTTTGTTGTGTCTTATACTGTTTCATATATACATGCAGAACAATGTACTATAAGTAGCTGAGGAACACAATTTCCAGTTGATAATATTGACCAAGTAGTATCTGAAGAAATAAATTAAGGTTCCTTTATCAAATGTAGATAGGGGATAAATCGTGGAACCTAACTGTCCCCCAATGATCATAGTATAATGTCTAATCAGCTCTACCAAAACAGATCGAGTTTTTAATGTGGGAGCACAAAAACCCTTAAGACGAATGTAATCATTAACCTGGCATCATTGTATACCAACAAGACAGAAAATCAACGTTACCATGATAAAGTTTTGTACCTACAAAACAGAAAACCAACGTTACCAAGACACCATTTCCTCTATACAAAACAGAGAACCAAGGTTACCAAGACATCATTTCCTGCATACAAAACAGCGAACCACCGTTACCTTGACAAAACTGTGTAGCTACAAAACAGAGAACCAATGTTACCATGACTTCATTTCCTACATACAAAACAGCGAACCACCGTTACCTTGACCTCAGGTTTGCCTATAAAACATGCCAGAAATCAACATTAAAATGTCTGGCGCCGTAAAATCTGATTCAACCCCCATTTCTTTGGAAATACATGTACCAAGTCAGGGCCATTACGGTTTTCCCAGTTTTCCGGTTGTTGACTGATTTTGTCTGTTTGTTGACTTATGAGTTTTGCCTTTCCCTTTGGAAGATTGCTCGGTGTTCGGTAATTTTGTGATTACCGTTATGTCCAATTACCCGTTTGCTAGCATCATATTCGACATTCTTAACAATATGATCACGCTCGATGTCTGTAATTCGTGGATGTTCGATGGGGGTATCTCTCGTTTGATAAAACCATATCAATACCCAGACGCAGGTCAATCCACCTATAAAAGAGAGGTTTGTAAAGCCATATTAAAACCCAGGCACAGTTCATACAGTGAACTATATATTAAAAGTGTTAAAGCAGAAAAGATATTTCGAAATAATATTCTATTAAAACACATGTTATCATTTCCTGTTTTATTTTGGACTTTGTATATTCTTGTGTTTTTTTCTGTTTTCCTGATTCTATTTTGTCCTTCCAGTTTTTGAAATTGTGGCCAATGTTGCCTATGTTTCGGTATTGCTAATTCCTGTATTTCTATGTGTATGGTTAACCCGTGATGTTATGTCCTGCTTCCTGAATGTTATTTTGATTTTATCACTCCATTACCATATTTTACACTGTCTCTTTCATAAGTAATATATTATAATTTTTTCTTTCAAAATCCTGGTGTTAATTTATTATTTTCCTTTTTTTTTTGTGTGTGCAAATTTCCATAGCAAAAATGCATGACAGATATACCTGTGATATAGAATATAGAACCCCATCCATTGTCAAAACCAGATTCACACAATACACCAGAACCTGCAAATGTTACAACTGTTCCTACCCAGGCACCTATTGAAAACATAATAACATTAATTCGTTACTACTATCATCAAAATAAATATTTCAGATAAAAAAAAACGGTACTGAAGAGAACCAATCGAAGGACTCTGGACATACATATCAATCTTCAAAATAATGTTAAATTCATTGCAATGGTACAGTAGGCTTAATTATGCGACCGTCATCACAATCTGGTTGACCGTCACGAAATATACATATCTCAAATGACAATGGATCCTTTACCTTTTACACAGATGTTTTCTTTCCTTTATCAATTCCAATATTTTTACCGGGCTTGACTGTATATATGAGTAACACGGCTGGTGTTTTATAAGAAGGTTTCTGGTGGGGTTCGTGCTGTTCATCTTTTTCTAGTTTTCTGTGTTGTGTTTTTCTTAGTTTTTTTTTTGTCTTCTGTTTGTGCCTTGTCTACCTAATGATGCCAGTTTCTCTAGATTAGCCGTTCTTGATTGTCCCTTCGGGTTTCTCTAACGTTTATTTTTCAACCGACCACTAGTTCGATCTTCAGTCATGATTGACTGGTAGCTATATATAGTCCTCCTAAGATGGAATCTGTAGTTTTATTATTTTCTAGCGTTGCCGTCAATGGTTGGCTGGTTGCTTTGTGTTATATTGTTGAATGTGATGTTAAACGCCATAACCCTAACCCCTGTTGGCCCCTAACTCCTGTTTTCTGACTTATATTGTTTTTCTTCGATGCGATAATGCTCTTAGAAATCAACTTTCGCAAAACATAGCAATGATAATATATATGTATCATGTCTAAAACTGAAATATCGATCACGTGACGTTAAGTTGCAATCAATCTTCCTCGACATGTATGTGGATAATGATAATACATTTCAGCCAATCGGAAGCTAATTTGGGAATCAACGCACAAGTGTCACCGAGAACTGTCGAAAGGAAATACCTCAAAAGGCTATGTGTACAATGTACCCCTAATCAAAAGCAAAATCAGTTTTGGACATGAACTGAATTGTATATTAGAGTCAATGCTGTAAATATTTTCATGGAACAATTAACTAGCATGTGATTTAGGAGACAACTGTATTGTATTTGAAAATTTCACGGCATCAATTGGAGATTTGATGGTCGCAAGTTGAGTTTACTGGCGATGCGTTAGCGGAGCTAGTAAACGGATATTTGCGACCATTTAATCGACAATTGATGCCGTGAAATTTCAAATACAATGCAGTTATCTCCATTCTAATGTAATCATGTGTAGGATAGACATACATACATCATATATATATATTTCCGTATTATTGACAAGGTGACATAAGCGGTAAACAGCAAAAAAAAAATATTTCATGCTATTTCAACCGTGGAATTGGTGAAAATTACACAATTAAATCGACAATTGATGCCGTGAAATATTCAGTTATCTCCATTCAAATGTAATCATGTGTATTGCTACATTGTTGACAAGATGACGTAGGCAGCAATCGTCTAAAATATCTAATGATTTTCAACAATGGAATTGATTCCATGAAAATTACAGCATTGTCCAATCATAAACCAGGAATATTAAACAACTACATTAGAATTTGTCGTTGACGGTGGTTTTGATACTCTTGCCTACTTTACGGTTACTTGCCACCATTTGAGGGTTGTTTTGCATCATTTTGACGGTTGTTTTTCTAAACTTTCCCACTTGACGGTGGTTTTTATGCACTTGCGTACTTCACAGTTGTTTTGATGCACTTGCCCACGTGACGATTGTGTCATAAACTTGATGTTTGTTTTTTACGCTTGCCCACCTGACGGTTGTTTTGATCCACTTGCCTACTTGATTTTTGCTTTGATGCACTTGACGGTTGTTTTGATACACTTGCCTACTTGTCCAGTTGATACAAGTTTAGTCCTCCCCAGACGCGGTGCCCATCTCCCCCACATTGACTGACCAGACGGGAAACATGTACCCTAAGAAAATGCAAGACATACATGTTGAAACAGTTACACTAAGCAAATGTAAGACACATACATACTGCAAATGATACACTAAAATATGCTATTTATATTGACAGCGTCCAATAAAGAAACAAATAAACGTTATAGAAAACCGAAGGAGCAATCAAGAATGGATAATCCAGAGACACTGGCAACAACGGGAACACAAGACACAGGACCCATGAGAAACAAAATACGCAACACAGAACACTATGAAGATGAGCAACACAGACCCCACCAAACACCTGGTCGCGAAGGGTAAGCAGTGTCTGCCTCTTATAATACACCTGCCATGTTACTCAAGATATACTTTATCCTAAAAGCAATCAAATCACATATTTTACATGCTTGGCTTGTAGTCAGTTAACTACGAGCGTTCACTCACCCTACTATTGTAATGGTCATGTCTATGTTGTCATTGATTTTGTATGATAATGTGTGGTCTATTGTAATGGTCATGTCTATGTTGTCATTGATTTTGTATGATAATGTGTGGTCTATTGTAATGGTCATGTCTATGTTGTCATTGATTTTGTATGATAATGTGTGGTCTATTGTAATGGTCATGTCTATTTTGTCATTGATTTTGTATGGTAATGTGTGGTCTATTGTAATGGTCATGTCTATGTTGTCATTGA
Organism: Gigantidas platifrons; assembly: GCA_002080005.1. NCBI lineage: Eukaryota > Metazoa > Mollusca > Bivalvia > Mytilida > Modiolidae > Gigantidas > Gigantidas platifrons. The sequence continues at coordinate 176,086 of MJUT01017640.1, read as the reverse complement.
TTTTGTATG